>VWYE01016424.1:35559-98331 GCA_013398995.1 Alaudala cheleensis | reverse complement strand
TTTTTTTCAATATTTTTTTTCTTGCTAATTCCATAAGTTGCTTCTATAGTTCATCTGGTGCAATTGTAGTCTTGCTGCTGCCACATGAAATATGAGGCTGTGACGATGAATTTATACAGCTGAGTTCTGAAAACCCCAAGCATTACCCTTTGGCTCAAAAGCCCCATTCCATAAATATGCAGAGACCTAACTCTTGGAGAAGTCATTTCTAATTTAGGTGCTTGTAAAACTGCTCTGCTTACTGCTGTGAAACACAGACCCCAGAAGATACATGTGAGACATTATTTCGCATTCTGCCTAAGGTAGCACTTTTTTCTGCCAAGTCAGCAGTTCCTTGAGCTGGAACAATATGTTATCTGGTTAAAATTCTTCTATTTGGCCTTTTATTAAATAATAGGTTTTCATAAATTCCTTGTGTTTATTACTATTTAACTGCTGAGGATTCAGTTAAGTGACAGATTTCTCAGGTGTTCCTGTCTCCATATAGTAATGAGAGTTATGGGGTCTGTGTGTGAATTAGAAGTTTCACTGAGAAATAAGATCTTTTCTAAGAGCCTTATCATGCTGAAATTAAGAAAATATTCCCGTTTGTCTTTAGCTTTGAATAAATCCATTTGATCATTTTCTGATTAATAATAAACAGATAGAATTTTCAATACTAAAGACACATGTTGGTTATGTGCCATGTTCCTAAATTTTAATGTACATTTTGATACACTGTGTTAGTTTTGGTTTTTTGTTTTGTTTTTGTTTTTTTTTTTCAAATTACTTGTATCATTTGGTTTGCACTTGCTGATTGCTCTTGGATATTGAAAGAAATAGACTGATCATAAAGTTATCGGATCATTGTGAAAATTAAAATGGTTCATTAACAAATCTTATGTGCTTTAAAGTAGGTGTGATTATTAGAAATCAGAATGCTTTACATTTCTCATTCCTATTTCATTTTTTTTTAAAGCTCAAATAACAAGTGCACAGCTTATAGAGCAGGACATTTTTAGTCCATATGCAAATAGGAGACTTCTTTGCATGATCTCAACAAAAGGTTCCTGAATTACACGGTGTTGTAAATGTGCCCGAGAGTGGGAGCAGGTGATTGTTGCTTTTGTATTTCTTACCTTGAACTGCAAAAGGAGAAAAGCAGGCCAAAATATAATCCAGCAGTGACTCAAAACTCATAACTTTACATGAAGTTTACAGTGAGGAGAGTAGAATCAATGTGGTTTGATATTTGGTAATAAGTTTGATACATATAGTACACAAGTGTTTAGCAGTGATCATAATTTAGGAGTTAACCTTTCTTTATTAGAAAAGAGTCTTTGAAAATCAATTCTTTTTCTAGTAGAATACTTTGTTAACCAGTAGACTGTTTGACAAACTGAAGATGTTTTCAGACTGTATTCATGTAGTGCTCCCTTTTTACTTAACTAATCCAGCACTTTTTCCCTGACTGAAAACCAGAAAAAGCTATTAAAAGATGCTCTACAGAATACAAATTAGAGATTTCATATTTTTGTGTGTCATTATCTAGTAATGATTTCCTTGCAGTCTTAACTTCCTCAATTTTCTTAAATTCATGAAATATTGAGGTAATACAGTAACATTTCAGCAGTGTGGGCTGCTTATAAAAATAATCCAAATGAAATTATTAACGGAGAACATCCCACTCTGTCTTCAGGATTAAAAAACTTACACCTCACATATGAATATCCTGAAGAGCCAAGAAATTTTCAGAATATTTGTGAAAGAATAATACTGGTTTAGTACCATGGAATGGTTTGGGTTGGAAGGGACTTTAAAGATCATGTTGTTCCAAGCCCCTCCCATGGGCAGGGACACCTTCCACTATCCCAGGTTGCTTCAAACCCTGTCCAACCTGGCCTTGGACACTTCCAGGGATCCAGGGGCAGCCACACCTTCTCTGGGTAAAAAGGCTGTGAATTAATATATATATTTTTTTTTTTCCTCTAATATTTACTTTTTCAGGAATTTGGTAGATAATTGCTCCGAGAAAGTTCAGATAATCCTTCCAACCTGGTATTCTATGGTAAATTACTTCTAGGAAAGACTAAAAAAACCTCTCCAAAGGCACTGAAAATGTAGATGACCCATGACCACTCACTATGTTCCTGTTTTCCTCCCAGAACAAGATCATCCTGGACCCGATGACGTTCAGCGAGGCGCGGTTCCGGCCGTCGCTGGAGGAGCGGCTGGAGAGCATCATCAGCGGGGCGGCGCTCATGGCCGACTCCTCGTGCACGCGCGACGACCGGCGCGAGCGCATCGTGGCCGAGTGCAACGCCGTGCGCCAGGCGCTGCAGGACCTGCTCTCCGAGTACATGAACAACGTAAGTCACAACCGCTGCTCTCTTCTGGGGCTGCGCCTGCTCCTGTGGGTCTCACAGTACAGCTGGGGCTGTTTCACTTGGTGGAGTTTGTAACGTGTCGCAAACGTTTGACAGGAGTTGGTAGGATCAGAAGCTCAGGGGGGTGGTGTTGTACCAAGGAACTCCATGAATTTGGCATAGAAGTTTCTTCTTACAATAATAAGAAGAAATCTTGTAATAGCGGGAGATTCCTTTGGAAGTAGAACACTATTTAAATGAAAACAGTGGTGAGTATTTTACATGCGAAATGGCCCAAGAATTATTTTCTTACTGAAGATGAATATGGGCAGTTTGCCCCTGTGGAATGGTCATTGTGTTTGATTTTTAGGATGTTTCCCATAGATATTCAGAAGCGGTTGACGTTTTGGTGTGTGGGTTAAACCACAGGAGGTTTCACTTTCTGGTGGAGCTATGAAATACCCAGTTGCCATGAAAGTAGTGAGTTCAGCACCAGTGCTGTTCACACAGTCTGAAATACAACTATCTAGGTTGGGTTTCCAGAGGTGTTGAATTGCTTGGAGGGTGGTGTTGTACCAAGGAACTCCATGGTCCCCATGACTTTGGCATAGAAGTTTCTTCTTACAATAATAAGAAGAAATCTTGCAATAGGTAGGTATTCCTTTGGGAGTAGAACACTTTCTAAATGAAAACAGTGGTGAGTAATCTAAATCTGAAATGGCCAAAGAATTGCTTTCATATTGAAGATGAATAGGGGTAATTTGCAGCATGCTTGACCCTGTGGAATGGTCATTGTGTTTGATTTTTAGGATGTTTCCTATACATATTCAGAGGAGGTTGACTTTTTGGTGTGTGGATTAAACCACTGAGGGTTTCACTTTCTGGTGGAGCTATGAAATGCCCAGTTGCCATGAAAGTAGTGAGTTCAGCACTAGTGCTGTTCACGCAGTCTGAAAAACAACTCTCTGGGTAGGGTTTCCAGAGGTGTTGAATTGCTTGGAGGGTGGTGTTGTACCAAGGAACTCCATGCTCCCAATGAATTTGGCATAGAAGTTTCTTCTTACAATAATAAGAAGAAATCTTGCAATAGGTAGGTATTCCTTTGGGAGTAGAACACTTTCTAAATGAAAACAGTGGTGAGTAATCTAAATGCAAAATGGCCCAAGGATAGTTTTCTTATTTATATATATTCAGTTAAGATGAATATATATATTAATTGAAGATGAATATGGGTGATTTGCAGCATGCTTGACCCTGTGGAATGGTCATTGTGTTTGATTTTTAGGATGTTTCCCATAGATACTCAGAGGAGGTTGATGTTTTGGTGTGTGGGTTAAACCACTGAAGGTTTCACTTTCTGGTGGAGCTATGAAATACCCAGTTGCCATGAAAGTAGTGAGTTCAGCACTAGTGTTGTTCACACAATCTTAAAAACAGCTCTCTGGGTTGGGTTTCCAGAGGTGTTCTGATGTTCAGTGTGGTGTGAAGTGGCAGTGCATAACCTTTGTTCTGCACAGCTTGTCCCAGAGAATTCTCTCCACCCACAGTTGTGTATTAAAACTCAGATGTTCTATTGCCTTGTCCTTTTGAGGATGTGGGAAAAAGACCAAAGCAACATCAACAACCTGTTCTTTTAAAATTGAAATGTTTGCCAAGAGGTATCAAACTGAGCATCATCCTCTACTTTGCTGTTTCTATTCTTTGGTTGCTCCCATAGTATCAGGTATCAGATGACACGTTTTGATCTCATTTTGCTGGAATCATCAAAATTGTGCTGCAGAGGGTGTTGGAGGATAGACCTTTAACGTTGGTATTTTCATTGGTACTGTTACAGTTGTTGCAGTGATGCAATTCAGTAACAATAGTGCAAACTTCAGTCCTTTACTCACTTCATTTTATGGTTCAAATTGAAATGCTTTTCAGAGATATTCCATGTAATAGAGTCACCTCAAGGAATAACTGTTTGAATTGAAAAGCATTATTTGCTTCTTAGTTTTTCTGAAGTGATGGTTGACAGGTTCTTGTGAAAGCTTGAATGAATGTGAAGTCTTGCTGATGTGTTATGGGTTAGAAGTTATAAAAGAGAACATTAAGTACCAGGTGATGAGGCTGTGGTGGAAAAGAATTTGCTGGGTTTCTTCCTACAAAATCAGCAATACTGGTGCATACCTAAAGGCCTTTTGAAGAAACTTTGAGAACTGATGAATGGCGGCTTCTTACTTTATTGTGGTGCCTCTTTTTCAGTACACTGAGTTTTGGTAACAATGCAATTTACCCCTGGACCAGAGACATTTTATTTCTGACTGCATTTACAGAGGGAGCAGAGTTTTAAATTCCTGCAGGCATTTATGGTCACACTGAAGGTTGCTAATACCATTTCATCATTTTTACTTAAACACATAATGATGTGAGCAGCTGCTTTTATGGTTTCCACAGTATGGGTTTTGAAACTATCTTTTTCCTTTTTTGTCTCCTTCTTAATCTGACTTGCACAACCCCTGTAATTTTTTTTCCTGCTTTATACTGAAATGTACTCAACTTAAGTAATATTTTTTATACCTATTGAGTAAACATTATAAAAACTGAGTATATACTTAAATTTCATAAAATGCAGAACTTCTGATTTTACCAAATCTGGTGTGGTATAATTTGACAAAGATAGTTTCCAAGCTTATGCTAGCAGTTACAAGGGATGGGATTAAGGTTATATATTATTGTGTCTAAATTTAGGGTTTTTGTACATAGGGAGAGGTAAAGTAGAGGGTGTTAATTCAGTTCTTAAAGGGTGGATGCCATTTTAAGATACCACGTTAAAAAATCCCAGTGCTTGTTTGAGCACTGACTCCTCAATCTGCCCCACCAAGGGATTTGAATCCTCCATGGGTCAGCTTTAGCTGCCAGTGCCACTTCCATGTCCTGTGATCTCTAGGAAAGGACAAATTACCAGACTCTTCCTTCCTTAAATCATTTGAGCCTCCATTGCTTAAGCGCCAGTAATAATTGTGAGAGACCTGATCAATACTGGAGATGAGATCAATACTGCCAAGAGAACCTGGAGAGCCATTGAGATGACAACTGTTATAATCCAATATGGGCAAGGGGTAAGTTAAATATCTCCAGACTTCTCTGATATATTAATTAACTCCCCAGAGCCAGGACACATCAGATCCTGAGCTTGTAGGCAGCTCCTGTTATCTAAGGATTGAATTTCATCCATTCTGCCCTGGCAGAATTTGCTTTGGTACTCAACCTTTTCCCTGTAGATTGATTTTCTTGGGTTCTCAGTAATTCTGAGCATGTTCAGTATAACAAGAGACCTCACTTGGAAAATGTTTTACAGCTTTCATGAGTTGCAAAAGGGGCAGAGTGAACTGCTTTTCAGAGACATGGCACAGTCCTAAGCCTGATCCAGGTTGATTTTGCAAAGCTGGACACCTTTAACATCTTCTGCTTGTGTGGCTTCAAAGTGCTGCAGTGCTGCTCTTGCTTTAGGGATTGTGAAATTAATCAGGCATTCATGTTTTGGGGTTTCTTCTGTTTGATACTAGCTGCAAAATGATGATTTTTTTGGGATGTTGATCAAATGAGCATACAGCAAAGTAAATACTTTGTGTTGATATTTAAAGGAGGCAGACTATGAAGGGTGTTGGCAATGTGCTGTTCAGTCAATGTTAGTTCAGTCCTTTTCCAGCTTAAAATAGTTCCTTTTCATTCATCTACTTCTGTGATTTGGGTTCAGAGGGGTGTTTTCTACAAAACTTCAAGAGCTGAAGGAAAGGGCTATGAGTCAAAGAAATAGTAGATACTTTCAAAATTTTGGCATCCAAGACAAATCTGGAAAAAAAAGCTGGTAGACAGAAAGCTAGGGGAGATTTCCACTTAGGTAAGTGAAAATGGTTCTTCTGCAGTTGTATTATTTACTGTTATAAAAGATGTGTTTTGGTTTCTGCTTCCTTCTCCTCAGATAAATGTTGATTTCCTATATGTCAAATAATGTTTTTAATTAGTCCCTAGGCTCTTTATGAGTTCTGTGAATAATTATATTGTATATTTGTATAGTTACTGCATTGACCAGAGTCTCACAATACCTAAACCCTCTGCCAGGGAGATCTCAGGGAGTTCTCTGCAAGAACTTCTGTGGAGATGAGATGGAAACTCCTTCATTATTCTTTGTATATCCAGAAATGTGCATACTCTTCATTTGCCTTATCAGTAACTTGGACAAAATCTTTTCCCAGCATGGTAACTATTATTCCTCTCATGAACTCATCTGAACTTTAGAATCTGTTACTTTTGGGCAGCTAAGTCCTGAGACTAAGCAGTCTCAGTCTGTTGAGTCATCCTTCTTTTTGCCAGGGTCTCAGAGAAAATTGATAGGTATTTTTCAGCTTCTTATGTATATGTGATAAATCCCATGATTTAATTCAAAACAAAATTACATTGCTAGACTTCTGTCCTACAGAGAAGACCTAAATGCAGCTCCACAGAAGCTTTTAATGCAATTGTTTTCCATTTGTCTAAATGAAAGCCTTATTTACCAGGTGGTTAGCTCTGATTGGGGCCTAGTTCCTGCTGCTTTTCTCTCCTGGGTCCTTCATGATTTGTATTGCAAAAATACCAGGAACCTGGGAGTTCCAGTTCTGAAACTCCTGGGTCAGAAATGCACTGCCAAACACAGCCCAGTGCTGGGCACCCTTTCTAGCAAGACTCAGGGTGCTGCTGGGTCGATGTCTGATTAACATAAGAAAGGGAGGAAATGATATCTTTAGAAAAATATGCTTAAAAAAGGGTGCTTTGAATTCCCTCTGACATCATCAGATTCAGTGCCAGAGACAGACTGAATGTTGTGTTGCTGGGGTGTATCAATGATAAATTTGGAAAGCAGTTGACAAGTGAGTAAGCCATGAGTGTTAAAGACCTCTGTAATCACTCCAGTACTGGCATTAATTCAAATCTGCATTTGAAAAGGCATTTCCCAGCTGGTTCAAATATGATTTTCTCCTCTAAAGCCTTTGAGCTCATTATTAAGCCAACTTGCATTCTCCTGCCTTGCTTTCCCTCTTACCCAATGTTCCTGCTCCCAGTCCCTGGTGACGTTCCAGAGGAGCTTGTTTGGGTTTTCATTTAAATTATAATTATTTTTTAGGACAGATAATATTTCTGTGTGTCTGAGTGGTATGATCAGTCCTTAATGTGTTACCACTGATTTAGTGTTTAGATGTGATGATCACATCTGAGGGCTGGAACAGATTTCTCAGAGAGGTTGTGGAATGTCCCTTGCTGGAAATATTCCAGAACCCTCTGGATGCAATCCTGTGCAATGGGCTCTAGGAAGTCCCTCCTTTACCATGGGGGTAATGTTACTTAATGTTTGCTCTTTGAAATCTGACTAACCCATCCCTGATACCTGCTCACTCCTGAGTTGCTGTAGGCACTAATTCCTGTTTCCTATAGAGAAGAAAATGTCATTCCTTGAAACCACAAAATAGCAGAAAAACAAATGAGAAAGCCCAAGCCTGCTGGCAGCTTCTCTTCCCAAATATATCAGTAAAAAATTGGAATCGCTCAGAGGGAAAACAGAATGCTGCAGTACATGAAGATGAAATGTCCTTAGCAGACAGCTGGTTATTGTGCTTGATTGCAGAACAAAAAACACGATAGCAACTGAAAAATCTATAAACTCTCAAGATACTGCCAGCTGTCACACTTAACAGCTTCATCTGAATTCATATTTAGGATAAGCAGTAATTGGTGTGTACATTCCAGCTCTGGAGCTGACTTGGGTAAGGTTAATCTGGGTGACAGTGAGCAGTAAATTACAGTTATGAGACAGAGGAATGTCCAGAGCTGTCCTGAGATGAGGAATCAGGGATGAGTGACAAGAGATTGACTGCTGCAGCAGCAGCATCCACTGAGTCAGGCATGGCTGGCACAGCTGAGCAGTTTTTCCATCACCACCATTGCCAAATTCCTGGCTGGCCAAATAACTTTTAGAGGGCAGCAGCTTGTTGAAAGCTTTCCCCTGTATTTCAAGCAGGAGATGGGCTATTTCAGTATTCACCTGGCTCTTTAGAGCAGTTTTGTCTTTGTGTATGT
The DNA here is from genome assembly GCA_013398995.1 of Alaudala cheleensis. Taxonomy (NCBI): domain Eukaryota; kingdom Metazoa; phylum Chordata; class Aves; order Passeriformes; family Alaudidae; genus Alaudala; species Alaudala cheleensis. The sequence goes on along the minus strand of VWYE01016424.1, from coordinate 89,890 downwards.
GAAAGAAACAAGTAGAGACACAGAAGTTATTAATGGAGGAATGGGATGTGCTTCCAACTGTTCTGTGCATTGTTTCTTGGTCAGTTTAAGATTTGTGCTCTTCTGGATCCCTCCTGAGTGCCTTAACTGCTCCTGAGCGTGCATAAATCACTGTCCAAGTGTGCAACCTGCAGTGTGACTTCAGCCACCTTTCCAGGACCCTTCTGTCTCTTCTGTTTTCATGATGTCAGGACCTCATCCTAAGGCCTGTCCATTATTTTCCAGCAGATTTACAGAAATACTGCATCTTTTACAAATTGCACGAGTTAGTTTTGATTTATTTGTTCATTCCCAAAATTCCTGTTTTTTCAGTTCCATATTCAGAGTTTGCTGTGTCTTATCAGATCCAGAGAACAACATGGGTTTTTATTATGAGAAACAAATGAAAAAGCTCTGAGAAAATGAAACTTCATGGCTTGGAAATGACAGATATTCTAAAAAATGGTCCTGATTTCAGGTTCTGGTGATTGCAGGTTTACACATCCCTGTTGGGATGAGTAGATTTTTCAATTTTCTAAAGTAATTTGCTCTTTACAACCACCTGTTATAATCCATTCTAAAAGGGGAGGGAAGCCCAGGTTCTTGTTAATAAATCCCTTGGGGTGGATTAGAGTGAAAGGACCCTGAATGGGTGTTTTTTGTAAATACACACTTGTAGGGTTTGTTGTAGAATTATTTGGTTACAGAGAGAAACAGATCTGTAGGCATTTTGATTCTTACCTTTAGTAATATGACAATATAAAAGCATAAAATTCACTTAAGAAAATGGCTAAGAAAAGGATAAGAGTGAAAATCTCTCACCACCCAAAGGCTTCACAATGAGACTTGGTGGCTACAGTTTTGATGCAGTTGGTCAAAATGATGGGCACAGACTGGAGTCTCCAGGAAGGGAACCCCAAAACACCACATCTGTTGGGTTTAAATTCACTCAGGTTCAGGCAGGAACACCCAGGTACCTCCCCTGGGGTGGGACATTGCAGCTGGGTGATGGGATGGTGTGCATCAGGGACACCTGGATGATGGGGTGCTGTGGATCAGGGACACCTGGATGTGGGATGCTGTGGATCAGAGACACCTGGATGTGGGATGCTGTGGCTCAGGGGACAATTGGAGAATCTGACACCTTCTAATTCAATACAGGTGCCCATTACCTGAGTGCAGCTGAGCCCATCATGGCCCATCAGCAGTGAACACCTTCAGGCCACGTGTGAATGTCCCAGGACCTCCTGGGCAGGGCAGTGACCACAGCTGAGCTCACTGATAAGGACCAGGAGGCAGTTCCTGCCTCACAGGGTTCCCCTCTTTCCTTACCTCATCCACCAGCAGCTGTCTTACTGATTCTCTGACTCAGTGATTCTGATATTTGTGGGAGGAAATGGTGGTTTTGAACCACAGTGCTGGATTTTCCTTGGTGTTACCAACCAGAGAACGTTTTGTCTCCTTTTTGCTCTTTGTCTTTAAAGGCAGACCATGATATGTCATTATGAAAGTGTATGTCATGTTAAAGTGTAAATAAATCTCAGCAGTCTGAGGCTAAATTGCCATATTCAGTTGAGTGATGTTTCTAACAAGATACTTCCCTCCAAATGAACAGGCAAATTTTCTAGACTGACAGTCAATCCAAACCTGATTTCCTCAGTTCCTGTAGGGTTTAGTCTGCTTGGGCCTCTCCTACTCAACATTAAAATTGAGGTCATGTCAGTCTGAATTCATTACAGTTTGAATGCCTTGCTATTCCCACATTAAAAAATTCTGCATTAATTGTATGATTGCAGTGTTTGGATTTGGTTTGCTCATTAAACTGAAAGCTGGACAAAACCAACACATGACAGAATAAATGGCACAACAGTCAAAATGGTGTGGGATATCATTTAGATGATTTTTTAATTGCTTTTGACCAACAACTCAAACTGCCTTCCTGTAAAATATTACATTGATTTCTTGTATGCCATAGTTGGGAATAAATGATTTATCAATACTCAGGGAACTTGCTTTTCTTGAGAAATACTTTTGTTACTCCTCATTGTTTTATCTCATAAATGTATGGATGTATATAAAAGGTCTGACTGTATTGTTGCTATTTTATCAGAGTATTTAATAATTTTAAATTTAGTGTACTCAGAGAAAATAAAAATATGTTGTTTTGTAAAAAAACCACAAAACAACAAAAAAACCCAATCAAATTGAACCCCCGTACCAACCCCCCAAAAATGTGTTTTCATGTTCAACTCGTTTAATTTTGCATTAATTAGTTACTTGTTTTGTTTTTTCTGAAGTGTGTTCTTCCAGAAGTAATGACTTCTGCTCCAGTGCTTTTGATATNAACTTAGTGTATTCAGAGAAAATAAAAATATGTTGTTTCTTAAAAAAACCAAAAAACCAGTCAATGTCAAAGTGTACCAACCCCCCAAAACTGCATTTTCATGGTTTTCATGTTCAACTCANAACAGTCAAAATGGTGTGGGATATCATTTAGATGATTTTTTAATTGCTTTTGACCAACAGCTCAAATTGCCTTGCTGTAAAATATTACATTGATTTCTTGTATGCCATAGTTGGGAATAAATGATTTATCAATACTCAGGGAACTTGCTTTTCTTGAGAAATACTTTTGTTACTCCTCATTGTTTTATCTCATAAATGTATGGATGTATATAAAAGGTCTGACTGTATTGTTGCTATTTTATCAGAGTATTTAATAATTTTAAATTTAGTGTACTCAGAGAAAATAAAAATATGTTGTTTCTTAAAAAAACCAAAAAACCAGTCAATGTCAAAGTGTACCAACCCCCCAAAACTGCATTTTCATGGTTTTCATGTTCAACTCATTTAATTTTGCATTAATTAGTTACTTGTTTTGTTTTTTCTGAAGTGTGTTCTTACAGAAGTAATGACTTATGCTCCAGTGCTTTTGATATTCTGGAAAGCATTGCCTCAATATCAGACATGGTCTGTCTGAAAATGATGCTGTTCAAGCTGTTTGTCCACCTGAAAGAAAGTCCTTTATCAGTCTTGTCAATGTAGTGTGATTCATAACCTCTCTAATTTTATTTCTACTGAAGTTAGCATTTATGGCCTATTAATCTGTTGTTTTTCCATCTCTACAAGTCAATATCAATATGAGAGAAGTTTATGATGCATTTCATACTATACCAATAATAATAATATGATTATTAGCTCTGTGTATATCTGCTTGTGGTGTCTGGATCTTAGTTGCAGTATTTACACAATCCAGATTTACACTGTTGGGTGTTGTATTCTTTTGGATGCAAGGAAAAATATTCCCAATGCATTTCTAGAACTACTGGGAAGGAATCAAAATAAAGGAAGCATGGCCTTACAGCAATTAGTGAGCTTTCAGAAAACCACAGCAAAAAATCTGTGTCTCCTTGGAGGCTACAGAACATCTTCTGTTGCACATTAAAAATCCTTCAGTAACTGTATAAATGTAGCATTTGACTGTTGAAGGGGGTGCAAAATATCTGTGTTTTTTGATTTATTGTCTTTAAAATCTACCTGAATCTCCTCAGCATTGGGACCGAATTTTTACGGTAAGTGGCCAAATCCTGAATGGCTTTGATTTGCCTGTTGCACAGAGAATTGGGACAAAAATGACACCTGATTAGATCAGCATTTGGATAGTTAGATGAACTTCACCTCAGGAAAGGTCAAAGCTCTTTCCCTGTCAGTAAAGTCTCTGCAGTATTTACAGTGCCATTAGCAAACTAAACTACAGAAAATATGGCAGTTTTGTGTAAACCTGCAGTTCACCCTGCACTGGTTTGGATTAGTTTTGTTTTTACAAATGAGAGCAAGGCTCTGCAAGGCAGTAGTGGGGGAATTTGCTGTAATTTATAGAATTTGAGCTGAAATGATGGTGCTGGATATCCAGAAGAGGGCATGCTTGCACATCAGAAATGTTTTGTGCATCACTAAAGATCTGCATGCTGATGTGGTACAGCTGTAATCCAAGAAAATGTAATAGTACACAAAGAAGAGATGCTACCTTGTTAGTAGCTGTGGGTTCTTCAGGAACAAATAGATTCTAAAGTTGTTTGGGGAGGAAAAAAAAGGATTTTAATAAAATTAGTATTAAGTGGATGAACTGACAGAAATGAGGTGGTAAATTCTACTTGCATTTTTTAGTAAATTATTTCAGCTATAAGTACATGAATGCTTGAGAACACGTGCATTCTTACACAGAATCATTTCCAGGTTCTACAGCAATAAAATGTATGACAATGTGAACCCAAATATCTCAGTGTTTGGTGGGGTCTGCTATTTGATCTAGGAAATTATTTTACAGCTTCCAAAGTGCACTAGAAATGCAGGGGCATCACATCTTGTGACACAGGAACTTGTTGCTTTTTCCAGAGTTGTGTATTAGCCAGATGTTGGGAGCACAGGGAGTTGTTTTTGTATTTTCACTTGAGGAATGGAAGACAAAAAAGGTCTCTGCAGTAATCAGTTCCCTGAAAACTTGCTTAGTGAGAGTAGGACGATTGTTTCTTTTTTAAGATGACTGAGCTGAAGGAATAAGCCATTTTCCTTTTGGATTGGATTATTTTTGAATTTGAAATATTGATTCAATAGTCATAATATTTGGAAACTTTTTCAGAAACTTGCCCTTAAACAGATATTGCAGCTGTTTACAGTATTTTGGTTTACAATGTTTTGTGTAGAACAGAATGAAATGAAGCATTTTGTGAAATTAATTTGTCTATAAGTTGTCAATAATTGTCTCCCTGTCCATATGAAGGGGTTGGAACTCAGTGATCATTAATATCCTGTCCAGCCCAAATTATTCTGAGATTCTGTACCAAAGCTTTCAGCTTATCTGCTTTATAAAGTCAATTGTGGCTAAGTTTAGGGTAACATGCTGACCTCACCTTTTCACAATATCTATATTATATAGGATTTTTATATCTTTGTCAGATCTTTGCTGCCTTGTCCAATTCTTGCATTTATTTAAAAAGAACAACACAAAGAGAGTGGCAGCACAGACAGATGCACCAAAACTATAATTATGCATTAAAGTTGCAATGAAATGTTTATATTTCTGTTGACTGAGCTCCCTGAAATGCAGTTGTGTGGCTCTAGGTGTTGTGTTGTGCTGTAAAGTACTCAGTGTGCAATAATGTGGTTTTTGTGAGGCTTTCAAATGCATTGCCAGGGATGCCCTTGATCAGATGGATTACATTTTAATTGGGTTTTAAGGCTAAGCTAAGCAAGTAGATAAGGCAGGATTAACCAGAGACTGTGAATGCCATGAGACCTTTGGTGCTCTCAAGCTGCTGCACCAAACCCTGGCTGAGCTCTTGCTGGAAAGAGATGGAATCACAGAATGACATAAGCCCAGACCTGCAGCCCCTTAGACCCAGAAAGATGGAGAAAATCACATTACTTGGATTTTATTACAGCATTTTGGAGGGAAAGGAGACAAAAAGCCCAAAGCTGAGTTTTCCCAAGCTGTGGGACCATTCACCCAAGGAATTTCCTAAGATTATTGAATGGTAGGGGTTTGTTTCTGATAGAGCAGAACAGAAGCTGCTGTGATGTCAAATGGCCAAACCATTTGCTTGTGTATTTCTTTTCTCTGTGAAGTACCTTATGATGATTTTGCTGTCGAATTTTTATTACATGAATTACCTTTTTTCTTATCACTTGTTTTTATCCTCTGCATGGACATCATCAGATAAGTAGAATTTTTTAAAAGTTACAAACTTGAAGCACTTCAACTCTTAATTATTCTATTATTCTATTTTTAAATACATTTTTTTAATCATTTGAAGCTAAACAATAGATCTAATGACTAAAGGCCTTGAAGGCAAGCTTTAATGTGAATAATTTATTATTCAAGGTAGAACAGGGGTTGGTGTCATGGCTAGCATCCCATATTAGTCCATAAGAGTAAACATCAATCTTTAATTTATAAAAATTTCCTATATAAATTTAAAAAAAAAGGGAGGGGGAAACAGAGAAAAGAAAGAGAAAGGAAGTGAGAGGAGGAATTTTTCGTTGTTGATGTCTGTCATAAACCCACTCATTCAATAGAAAATTATGTCTTATTCTTCTGACTGGGTAGGTGAGCATGAAACCTTGTGCTTCAGGCAGTATTTTTGATTTCTGCTCACAGGATGAGGAGATGAAGCCAAATCCCATGGATGTCAGGGAATGTTGTTCATCCCTACATGTATTTGTGAGGGATTCAGTTGGGAATATGAGGTGCCTGATTTCAGTATCTCAGTATTTCAGTATACCCAGGAAAGGCAGTGAGGTTAACTCATGAGATTTAGAACTTCATTGTAGATTTTGTGAGAGTTGGGCCCTGGGTTTTATGGGCTGTGGTTCTTACTGGTGTGTGCTGCCTGGAGAGCTGGAACATGATCCTTCCAAATGTTCAATTATTAACATTTTATCAGGGTGAATTCTAATTGAAATTATGAAATAATTTTTAAAAAGAAACAACAAACAAAAAACTCCACCACCACAAAAAAAAAACCAACAAAAAAAACCCCAAAACCCCCAAAACAAACAAAAAAGCCCCAAACAAAACCCAAACCATAAAAAACCCAACAAACAAAACCAAAAGCAAAATAAAACAACAAAAATACCCCTAACAATTTAATATCAGGATTTAACTACTGAAATACAGAAGCAGAAATACAAAGGCTTTTAAATTTTTTTTCCTTCTACTTTCTTTTGTGTCCTTTCACTGTAACTAAATAAAGAAGTGAGTGAATCAATGAAAGGTGTGCCTGATTTGGAGTGTATAAGGCCAGACTTCCCAAGCTGATTTACATCCATTTGTGTGTACAAAACAATAAAACTTGAAGGCTCATTAGCCTGGAATGACCCAACTGTGTTTTATGTGAAGGGGTCATTTCTTTACTAATGAGCCTCTAAGCCAGATGGCCAAGCCCACAGTGGTCTAACTGCATTAGGGTGATTTAGATTTTGAGGTAAATAGCTTTGCTTTTCTGGCCTTTTCTTTTGTGTCCTATAGACAGGAGCTTGAGGGACAGCTTCTTCTAGAACTCTGTGCACTTTTCTTAGCAGATAAATGGCTGAGGTGGCTCAGCTTCTTAGGGTTTCATATAAATTCCTGATATTTTTTCTGATTTGTGGTGTATCTGTTAGATAATATCCTCCCTAGAAGCTCTTGTGGGTGGGAAGTTATTGTGACAGTCTTTGCCTATTACTGGGTTTTCTTTCAGTAGATAATTAAACTCATTGGCTCATCTCTGGGTATGTATAAAAATACACATGAAATGTGAAAGTACAATAATTTTGTACAGGTGATGGTGCCAGAATGATAATCCCCATTTCTGGAAGTGCCCCAGGCCAGGTTGGATGGGGTTTGGTGCATCCTGGGCTAGTGAAAGGTTTCCCTGCTCATGGCAAGGGGTGGAATTGGATGAGCTTTAACCAAACCACTTTGTGATTGTATTACTTGCTTTGTAATATAATTTTGCTATATAATTTTTCTTTATGAATTTGGTTTGTTTCAGGTCTTAGGGTGAGGAGGGGTTGCTCATTTGAGGCTGGATTCGTATCACTCAAGCATGTGAGTGAGGAACCAGGTCCTCATGGATACCCCCAGATTGCTTCCCTCCAAATATACTGAATTTTAAGTGCCCTGGATTATTTTCTTGGAATCCTTTTCTCTTACCATGACTAGATCAATCACAAGGGAAGCTTGGAAATGACATTAAAATCTTTGCAGACAACAACCCAAAAGAGAAGAGAACTTAAAGGAGGGCAGCTTGTGAAGGGCAACATCATCAGATGGTTTTGAAGGTGTGTTTCAATCACATTGTGCCAATGAATGGCCACAGTCCTTTCAGCAATCCCACATTTCAGAGAGATTTGGATGTAGCAGATTGTCTGGTACTGTGAATAAAATCACTTCACACGATGATTTGCTCATATCTTCTGGGAGTTTGTCTCAATGATGTCAGATAATTGTGTATAGGTTCTTAGTGCTGAGAATTGCTCTTATCTTCAAAGGAGGTGGTTATATTTGGGGGAATAAGAGCATAAAAGAGCTCAGAATAAAGCTTTATCTGGCCCAGTATCTTATCTCTGGTAATAGTCACGGGGGATGACTCAAGAAGAATTTAAGAACCTGGCAAACATGCTGTGATTGTGATTCCTCTTTGCAAAATTTATTATCTTAGCCTCCAGCAATTTATGGTTCAGGGAATTCCTGAACCAAAGGTGATACTTACTGTTTAAAAGTGAATAATCCAGAGCCTTACTTAAACAGCCTGTAGAGCATTAAGATTTTAAGAGATTTACACAGGCCTCTGGAATAGCTATTTTTGCATCATTTTGACCCAATTGTCCTTTTATTTTTAACTCTTTTTTTCCTCTCCTGAGTTTTGCAAGGTGCTTAGTCCAGGATGAGTTGGGAAGGGGAGAAATGGAGTCAGTTATTTAAGGAGGATGGTGAAAACTGCTGTATTTTGGTAAAACCTTTTTGAACCACATGTAGACTTTAACCACTTTAACCTGCATTTACTTTTCAAATACTAAAACAAAACAGAATGTGCTGCATCATTTTAAATGTATCAAGCCTAATACATTGAGATAGGATCACTTTATTTCCACCTGCTCCAATTTTCCTGCTGTACTTGCCTCTCACTAGCACCAGTAGCTTCCAAAGCAGCAGGAATTCCTCCTGGGGAAAATCTGCCTAAAATTAGCTGTGAAGATCTGGAGCAGGGATGTTCTGCAGTCCTGTTCTCTCACTGTGTGCTTTTTAAACAAACCTCATAACAAAAACCCCACACCTTGTGCAGCACCTTCAGGGTGGCTGAAGTGGTAGAAATGAAGATGCTGCCAATGCACTTTCCTTTGGCACAAAATATGATGAAATTTAAAAGCAGTAAATAAAGCAGTAAATAAAGCAGTAAAGCTTTACTTCAGTGAAGGGGTTTTCCTCTAAGACAGGTCAGAATCAGTGCCAAAATACACTCCCTTCATAGAGGAGGAATAAAAACAGTGTCAGATCACGAGCAGAGTAACTGAATTTTGGATGTGAAAGTGCACAGAAATGTGAACATGGTTGTGATTTGCCCATGCTCATAAATCTCCTGCCTTGAGAATAAGAACATGGGTGATTTTCTGGTGGAGACACTAATAACAGGAAAAAGAGTTTTTTTTCCTCTGTTATCTTGATTTCTATGCATTCCCTTTTAGCAATATATTGGGGAGAGGGTGTGTATGTCACATTTTCAGCTTCTGTCTGTCTTAACCAAAGGCAAATTAAGTCTTCCCCTGAGTATTAAGTGACAGGAAGAAAGTTACTCAAGTCCATCATTGCTTGTAAAATCTATTTGTGATGATGGAACTCCTGCTTTATAATTGAGAATGGGAATCTGGTCTCCAAATCACACCTTAATCTGTAGTCTGGGAAATGTAAGTGGTATTTTATCTCTTCACTTAGTGTTGCCAGACTAACAGAATGACAATAATAGATCTGGGTTTTGTCAAAGCATACAATTAAATGGCTATGAAAACTAAAGAGCATTCCCTTCACTGAAGAGTGGTTACACTTGTCCTGCCATGTAGGCAAAATGGCAATAACAAAAGGAGAGAGTGTCACAGGCCCTGTACATTTGGATTTGTTAATAACAAATTTAAAATGATGAATGCTTCTCCTACAGGGAAATCCTTACTGAGTCCCTTGAGAGTTCCATGGCGTCGTAAATGTAATTTGTGGTTCTTTACAATTATGGTTTAAATAGACCAAGTCTAAAGGGAGTCTGCCTATTTGATTTCCAAATTTGCATCACTTAAAATCCAATCAGACCAACTGTTGGGATTTTTATTAGATATGAAATCCACGAATGGGTTCAAGGCCATGCTATGTATAGCAAACACACACCTTGTTGTGCAGCATGGGTTACCTAACCCGTTCCTTAGCGTGCGGTTCGACCTTCAGCCCACCCAGGCTGCTCAGTGAACTCCTTGAATTGTTACTCTAATAAACCCTTCGATTTTCAGTGACTGGTGTTTTACAGCCCAGCAGATTGCCTTTGATTTTGTGGATTGGCTGGAACATATTGAGCTGAGCGGATTTATGTCGGAATGTAAAACCAAACTAATGCAGCGGGCGCTGCGAGTTTTGGAACACGAGGCATTAGGAATGCAGATGGCCGAGTCGGATAATGACATTGAATAATTTAGTGGGGAAGGTAATCTGGTTTTGACAGAATACATTAACATTTAGCTGATAGTACAGGTGTCTGGGTACTGAGCTGCGTGCCCGGATCTGAGGCACAGCAGAGTGATGGTGTGAGGTGCAGCTTTACAGCCTCGCTGACCGTGCTTAAGGAATTAAGTATCTTTTCAAAACATACTAAAATAGATTTAGAAAACCCTCAGCATTCCAGTCACTGCTATAACTTCTCACTGTCTGGTATAATTTTTTATTTTCCTGATGAGAGTAAAGGAGCAGTACTTCTTTAATGGGCTTTGATTAAAATTGTACGTTCATTACAGGGTGGATCTAAGAAAGCAAGAAGGAAGAAAGCACAGCAATTAAGAGATTTCTCCACTGTTCATGTCTATTATGTCAAAACTATTATGATCTCTGCCTTTTCTCCCAAATTGACAGTGAGACACACCAATCTTTTTTTCCATGACATTATTAAAATGTAGTAGACACAATGTTATTATTGGTAGCTGTGCTTCAGAGAGAAGCAATGAGAGTAACAACCCTGGGACAGGCTGAGCTCTGCTGGCAGAAGCTCTTTGGGTTTTGTGTGTGTGTGCATTCCAGTAATGAGTGATGCCATGTGCCTGCAGTTCCCTCTCCCTCACACGAGCACAGAGCACACACAGACTCACAGACTCGTGGACCATAGAATCCAAATGGTTTGGGATGGAAGGACTTTAAAGGCCATCTCATTCCATCCTCTGCCATGGACAGGAACAACTTCCACTAGCCCAGTTTGCTCCAAGCCCTGTCCAACCTGTCCTTGGACACTTCAGGGATCCAGGGACAGCCACAGCTTCCCTGGGCACCCTGTGCCAGGGCCTCACCATGCTTGCAGACAGGAATTGCTTCCTAATATCTAATCTAAACCTGCACTCTTTCATTTTAAAGCCATTCCCTCTTCTCCTGTCATTCCAGGTCCATGTCCCAAGTCCCTCTCCAGCTCTCTTGCAGCTCCTTTAGGCACTGGAAGATGCTGGATGGTTCTCCCTGGAGCCTTCTCTTCCCCAGGCTGTAGAGCCAAGTTAGTTTGTGTTCTTCCAGCCTGAGGTCAGGTTACCATGGCTGCTTTCTTTGTTAACTGATAGATCTGGAAGAGAGTAACCAGTTCTGTCCAACTTTTCAGTGAGATACATTGCTCTAACATCTGGATTAATAAAGGTACTTCAGGGAGTATTCACGAGCTCATTGGATAATGAGTATGTGACTTAAATTATGTATAACATATTTATTCACTTTAAGGCTGATATTTTTTCAGGCAAATCCTGAATAATTTTTGCTTTGGCAGGGAAGAACTTATCAGTTTGCACATTTTGGAGCTTAAGAAACAAAACATATCCACTGTCTGTGCGTAAATGGGAACCTCTTTGTTGCCCAGCTGCAATGCTTGAGCCAGGCATCCTCCCTTCCAAGCCATGACTGTGTCCCTGACTTTACAGCTTGATCATCAGCAGAGTTCAACTATTCCAAATTTCCAGCTTTCAGCATGGGGAGCTTGCTGGAGGAGACATTATGGCTTGATTTCACAGGGAGCCGTGCTCAGGCTGGATCATTTTCAGGACCATTCAAGCACTGCTTGAGTCCCTGGTTGACTTGGCAGTATTGAACCCAAAGAAGAATCTGATGAAAGGAAGGGAGGGAGCTTTCAGCAATACATGGCAGAGGGCTTTTAAATCGAGTTCAACTTGCTGTTTTCTGCATCTTTGCTCTTGCCTATTACAAAAGGCAATAGCTGTCAGACTTTGTGTGAGGAGCTAGCACAGGATAGAGCCAAATGTGGAGAATTTGTGTCGAGCGCTTGAAGTTTTTTGATCTCATAGAAAATTGAAAACTGGAGGATGTGTAAGGAAAGAGCCCTTAACACAGTTAGCACACGAGTTTTATAAAGTAACCTGTAATTCTTAGGAATGCCAGGATAGCCTGACCACAGTATTGATTTTCTAATGTTGTTCCTGACTCTCGCCTTGCAGAGCAGTGACATTCATTGCACCCATTGGAGCTGTAATAACTGGAGTGCAGCAGCAGCTGATGGAAATGAAATTAAATCTCTCTTCAGTAATAAAGCAGTGATGTCCACCAAGAATAGAATACAAACCTGTTTTCTAGTTTTCTAATGTTCTGTTACAAGGAGCTATAAATAAAAGGCAGGTATGTGTTGCAGCAGTACTTCTTGTATATCAGCTAACAACCAGATAACCTGATTTCTCTTGGAGTCACAGCAACATGTTCTTAAAAGAAGTACATCTCCATTGTGACATTTGTATTCTGCAAAATAGTTAATAAAGTTTCTTAAATAGCTATACATTTGTGGTCAAAGACATAGTAAAGAGTCCCCAAAACACAAAACAACCCTTTGCTGGGAAAATATAAATCTGGACACAGTTTATCTAGATTTTTCAGGACTGAAATACTACACATTTAAGAATTACATTGGATAGGAAATTTATCCTGTTAATTTCAATCACTGAGCGACTGAAACATCACCAATCTGAGAGCTGAAGATGTTTCTTATTTTGTTTAATTGTTTTCTTAAATAAAAATGGCTGTCTTTTCTCAGGTTCCTCATTGCTTTTCTTTAAACACAGTCTTTACCCTTGACCAACAGCCTGATCTTCCAGGTAAACATAGGGAGAAGAAACCCTTGGCTTCCTTATTGACCTTTTTCCTGAATACCAGGTGAAAGTAGTTCATTATTTAAATCTGGACATCCAAATCATCACTTGAGTTGCAAATTTTGCTTTCATCATTTTGCTGATACCAAAGGCTTTTGCAAAGGGATTAATTATGGCCCGTTGGATTCATGGCATTTTGGTAAGGATTGTTACAACTGGATTTTGTGAATCCAAAGGGAAGAACTTCCATCATAGCCTAATGCAGAAGGAATACTTATTTACTCCTGCTTTACTAAAGCATTGGACTACACACCAGATATATGGATGGTTATGTGCCCAACTGTTTGCTTCAGATTCTCAGCTTTTTTTCCTGGCTTCCTGTGAGATGCAAATTTTTATTAAAAGAGAGGCAGGACAGGATATTTTTCATGGTGTTTTAGCTAAAGGACTAAGTTTTGGGAAAATAAAACTAAAATTTACCCATTTTACTTCATTAATTTCTTCTTTGTGGAAGAAGGACCTAAAGTCAAAGCTGCTTAATGACCTTTTGGAAGAAGTTATTAAGAATTCAGAACAATTCTTACCATTTTCATTTTGATCCTGATGTCTGTATTACTCTTACTGGAGTAATTTTCATTTCCCTGTCTCCTTTCCAAATTTCCTGACACATAACTGACAAGATTTACCTGGAACATAATGCGTGAAGACCTCAGCTGGAAGGGAGCAGAGGGAGCCTGACACTGAGATATGAAATGCAACCTTCACCTGTCACTTTATGATATTAAAGTATGTCTGGCACACATCTGATCCCATTCCTCTGAGAGGGATGGTAAAAAATACAGTTGAAAAAAGTTATAAACTTGATCTGGTTTTGCTTTATGCTGGTCTCAGTTTTTGTTATTTGCTTTGTATCCTAATTATTTGGTTTTGGGAGACTTCTAAATATATTTAGTTTTCTTTAGCTTCTAGAACTAGTATTTCTTCCTTTCTTGGTATATTTATTTTGTTAAATAAATAGAGGTGCAGAAGTGGGTCATGTCTGTTGGGAAAACATGGTTTCTTCCTGTCCTTTTTAAAAGTTAAAAAACATTTCAGTACCTAAAGGGGGCCCATAGGAAGGCTGGAGAGAGGACACATTCTTTCCTGTGACAGTGATGAGGCCCTGGCACAGGGTGCCCAGAGCAGCTGTGGCTGCCCCTGGATCCCTGGAAGTGCCCAAGGCCAGGCTGGACAGGGCTTGGAGTACCTTGAGATAGTGGAAGGTGTCCCTGCCCATGGCAGGGGGGGACTGGATCATCCCTAAGGTCCCTTCCAACCCAAATTCTGTCATTCTCTGATTTTCAGTGAGTTCTTTTAAAACACTTTCCTGTGGGGTGGTGAGGCAGTGGAACCCAGAGTCTGATTTTCATCCTTGGTGTTGTACCAGGCTGTCTGAAGGACACGTGTGACTTGAGTTGCCCATAAACATCATCTGCTTTGTTGTCCTGACAAAAGGAGCTTTTGTAGCTAAAAGTGGCTTTGACTTGACTCAGGAAGTGGAGGAAGAGGATGCAGGACAAGCTCCCAAGGAAGTCTCTACATCTGTGGGAAGGGTTCGTGTTTCAGTTGGTGATTTCTTTCCTCAGTTCCTAACTAGCACTTGTAACTTCCAGGGAACTCCTAGCAGGGAGGTCTGAGGAAATATGGGAAACTTCCCTGTAGTAAAAGGACTGAGCATTTAACAAAGATGATCAGTTTTCCTCCAAGAGCAGAGCCAGGCATTGGAACAGGTTCAATCTCCATCTGTGGAGCTTTTCAAGACGAGCCTGGGTAAAGCTCTGAGCTGTGTTTTGGCCTCCCAGCTTTGGAGCAGGTGATTTGGCTTGGTGACCTCTGCAGTCCCTTCCAGACTGAGTTATTTTATGATTGGATGATATTTAAGAGAGTTTGGGCACAGTGACAGCCCGACTGACATCCTGAGCTCCTGTCCATTTCCAGCTGACAGAAGTTTGTGTTCCTGGCATTTCGCAGAGTGGGATGGAGCTGCTACTCCTGCCAGGTGGTGGAGAAACAGCAAAACAGAATCTGAGTTAAAAATAGATCATGATTTCTGGTAGAAGGACAGCATGAAGGGATGCATAACTCCCTATCAACCCCCATATACCTGTGCATATTTTTAAGCTAAAAGTTGTGTAATTTTTGCAGCTTAATAAAATGCAGAAGGGCCATAGTGTCAGTACCTTGTTTTTTTCCTGGATTTAGGAAAATTAAAAATGGTCTTCACTACACTGGCTGTTAGCTGTGTTTTAGAACTTACTGAAGTAAATTCAGTAAAGAAGAAATATGCATTGGTTCTTTGTGAGAGCCTTAAATTGTACAAGCAAAGAATTTCAGGATAATATGCATACAGTTAAGGAAAAAAATATCCTCTTTCTGTGGTTTTCACTTGAAAATCATGATTTACTTCATCAAATTAAATTACTCTTATCTTTTTCCACGTTATAACTCGGTGTGTTCTGTCAGAGAGACTTCAAGAGGTGAAGCCAAGCAGGAATTTCCAGGCAGAACTAGGTGTGGTAGCTCATCATTGTATTCTCTGCTCCTCAAAAATTTATTTGAATCTTTTTGTAGGATACCAATAATTAAAATGTGCTGTTGAGAAATTGAGAATTAATATTTATGATCTGTTAGCTTAAAGTTAACACAAGTAGAATTTACATTGGAGCATAATGGTCTTACATTCACCTCCACTTGCATTTATCACCTACCTGGGGATTTATTTTTCTATTTTAAATCATTTCCAGAGGAAAAGAACAAAAATGGTGGAAATATGCAATAAATAATTTTAAAGTGCTTATTAAGCTTTTAAATATTATTTAAATTAGATTTTATTTTTTAGATTCTGGGGGCTTTTTAAAGCTAAGTTACATTTCTTCTGTAACTTCTGAATAATTTTGATTTTGCATGTTAAGAAATAATATGTGTCAATGAGGCTCAAGCACACTTCACTATATCAATTTGTAATTACTTCTGAGTCATCAATAGATCTGTGTTCCTGCCCAAATACAGGATTGCAGTTTGCAAATAAATTAGCTAAATTTGAAGCTTGAAGGCTCCAAGCCAAGAGAGTGACATGTTATTAACTTCTGTTACCTGTGTCATTGTAACTTCAGGATGCTTGCAGATAAATTCTTTGCCACTTCTCATTTCCAATAGCGAGGTTGATTTATGCATATTCTGCCTGAAATGATGTTCTGCAAGTCTTTCATGAAGTAAAAGACTAATGAGGGGCCTCGTTAGTTCAGAGAATGAATGGAGACTCCCAGTGAATGCTGCAGATTTCTCAGTGCCTCTATTTGGGGAGGAAATATCTAAAACAGTGATTTGCATTTGTGGTCGTGCCAATTGATGAGTCAAGGACTCACCTTCAAGTTTCTGTTGCTTGTTTTTCTTGAATGTTCTTGGAATTCTGGCACAGCACTTGTGAGCTGTGCTTTCACTTAATCCAATTAAAACACATTTTGTGTCACATAAACTGTGTTCAAACGATGAAAATGTGATTTATGAGCATGTAGGCTTTTCTTTACCTATTCATTTTTGTGATACAAGCCTTTAAAGAAATTAAAATTAACAGAATTGCAGTTTAAAATCAGTGGGCTTTTAAAGAGCCCCATCTGGTCTGCATATCTGGCTGTGAGACTTAGGTGGCATTTTAAGGAGTGTCATTTTGGTGAAAATGAAGAAAACAATTCACATTTGAGTGTTTTAAATATTTTGCTGAAGCTAATTTAATGATACTTTAGTATGCAATCACACATGTCATTAGACTGTCCCATTTTTATTTTCATAGAGAAAACCACAGTAAGAGAACTTTATATTGTGATGTTAGTATTTATAGACTTCTTTAGTAAGGGTATGCATTTAATTAACGAAGGAGACACTCTTAGTTAATAATTTAAATATTAGTTTTGTAAAAGTTCATTTAGGAACAGAAAAATCCTGAAACCTTCTTTAGCAGTTGATCCTGTGTTGGAGATGCTGAGAGGTCTCATGTTCCACACAAGGGAGAGGAGAATTACCACATTTTAAAATCCATGCAGAGATGTACAATGAAAATAATCCAGTGGTGCTGCCTTTGTCCTGTGTGACAGCCACTCTGATCAGGTTAACTGGAGCCATGTTGTTTAGAGAACATCTACTTCTCAAATAATGCTTAGGAATAAGAACTTTCTGTGTTCATAAATTCTGTTTTCATTCCCAAAGGCATTTTTTTTTTGCCAGAGGCTCCTGTGCTTCACTGTTCCACTCACTTTTCTTTTTTGAGAGGATGAGGGTAGATGGGTAGAATTGGAATTTAATTGCTCCTCTCTGCCTTTCACCACTGAAATGTGTGGCCAGGAGGGGGAAAAGTCAGAGAGGAATTGAATCCCAGCCTCCCTGTGTGCAGTTCAGCTGCTAACCAGGAAACCAGTTATTTGGGGAGGTTTGAAAGCACCTTCCACTGGTGTACTGCCGTGTACCCCAACAGTGTACTGAGACTAATTTAATCCAGAAAAATTTATGTGTGTTTGGGGATAGTTTCCAGCACAATCTGCTTGTTTGTTAACATATTTTAGTCTTCCATTTTCTTTTCCTATATGTGTTGGATTCTTAATTGTTCTTTAAAAAAACAATTGTTTCACAGAGTTTTAAATACTCATAAAATAAAATGAATATTGTGCTCTAGATTCTGGGAGAACCTTTTCAATCCATATTCAGTGTGCTAAGAGAAATCTCAGATTCTCTATCTGCTTCTTTTTCCCTTGGGCTTTGTGGAAAATCAAGTTCTCTTGTGTGGATCTCAGCATCTCATGCTTCTCACTCTGTGTTGAGACACTAATTGTTATTAGTGAGTGTTGAAGGCATAATTGTGATGTTATTCAGTAGACAAATTGAAATGTGGGGAAGGCAGAGGAATTGTTCCTTTGTTCTCTGCCTTCACCAGGGTGAGGTGAGTGACATTCAGCAGGACGTGACTGATCTGTTGCTCACACTCTTGTCTTTATGCCACACAAGTTTGGAAATATCTGCCTGCCCATGATACATTTAGTGGGACATTTAAATTCTGCCTGTCTTTATTGAGCCACTAACTCAATTTTTTTGATGTGTAACTAATTTCTCCTTTAAAAATTAGAGATGAGTGCAGAGATTAAAATAAATACAAGCACAGAGGGGTTTTTTTTTCCTTCAGGGCTCTAGCATGGAAATGTAATCACCCGGGAAGAGATCTGGGTTCTCAGAAATGAGGTCACCTTGGCAACAAAATCTTCTGTTATTGTCTGAAAGTAGCTAATCAAGTGATTTGGCAGAGCAGGAGAATGAGAAAAGGGACCTCTGAGCCATTTCCTTTCTGCTCCTCTTCTGCTGTACAAGGTGATGGTGAGGTGCTTGTGCCAGAAGGTGCAGGAGGCTCCTGCCTTTCCTCAGTTCTCCAAAGGGAATTAGAGAACCTAAAAGAAATAGGATGTTTCTGTGGTTTCTAACACCCCAAAGCTGCTCACTCACTCCTCCCCAGTGGGATGGGGGAAAGAATTGGGAAAAAAAAATTAAAAATCATGGGATAAGATAAAGTCAGTTTAACAGGGCAGAGATGGAAGGGAAAATAATAATGATGATGATGGTAAAGAATATACAAAAGCAGTGATGCACAGTGGAATATTTCACCACCTCTGATCAACGCCCAGCCCATCCCTGAGAAGCAATCCCAGTGCCCTGGCTGAGTTCCCCTGGTTTTCCTGCTCAGCAAGGTGCCCTGGGCTCTGGAATATCCCTTTGGACACCTGGATCAGCCTGTCCTGGCTGGGTCCCCTCCCAGCTTCTGGTGCCCCCAGCCAGCTCTGGCAGGGCAGTGTGAGGAGCTGGAACTAAAACATCACTCTGTTATTGACATCATTCTCATCCCAAGATCTTTGTCCACCTTCCCTGACCAGTCAGACAGCAATGGCTTAAAGTCTCTCCAAATTAAAGCCTTTTTCATTTCATTTTTGTGTTTTCCCCTCCTTCCATCAATTTAATTATGATTCTAAGGTGTCTGGAGCACAAGTCTGATAAGGAGCAGCCTGGAGAAAAAGAGACTCAGGAAGGGCCTTGTTGCTCTCTACAACTCCCTGACAGGAGGGTGGATGTATTTATGGTGAATTTATGTATTTTTTCATGGATCTATGAAAAATGACCTGTGTGTTGCTGACCATCTTAGCCTGCAATTCTTTATGACAGCTGGGCTTGTGGATGAAATCTTGCCCTTCTACAGTCAGGAATGGGAAGGTTTGGAGTTCACTGACATAGGAGGGAACTGTGGAAGAGGCAAACATTCACTGTTCATTCGGGTGCTGTTCTCTACTGATAAGGATTTCCCACTGCAGGGCAAAGATAAAAGCAATGAATAATCAAACATTTGCATGTTTGTGTGAAAAACAAATTAAATAGAAGTCCTGTTTCTTCACACTTCTGTGTCAGTGTAACCAGCAGCACTTACTGAAAAATGAGGCTGATATTAGAGATTGAAAGAGCAGCTCGAAGCATAAAGTGGGCAGGGAATTCAGTGCCTGTTTTCCTTGTTTTTCCCAATTCCTCACTGCCTTAATCTTTTTATCTCTTCAAAACATTGTATAGGCATTTTTAGGCTATTTTCTGAACTTTTTTGATTCCTTAAGTTCAACTTGTCCGTAGATAATACTGCAGATAAGTCTTGTTTGGGAGACAACAAGAGAAAGATTCTGAGGAGGGTTTTTTTTGTCATTTACCAATATCAAAATGATTTATTTTATTTTTCAGGGGGAGCACTTTACAAAAAATACCATTAACCCAAGCAAACATGTAAACATTGCACATTTTAGAGAATGAGATAGAAAATGTCAGCATTATCTTGGTTTCACTGTACTTCTTTTTAAAACTATGATGGGCCATGTAAATTGTTTGTATTCAGAGACAACATCCACTGAATGCTGCAAATCAATGAACAGCAGCATCAGGGCTTCAAATGCCAATATTCAGATGGGCAGAGATCAATGTTATTAAGATATACACGAGTTAATGCTTCCAGAGTTATTAAATAACAAAATAAAAATCCATGTCTGGAAAAGCACTGCTGAAACAGCAAAGGAGTGGAGATTAGAGAGGAGATGGGGAAAAAAAACAGAGTGCAACAGGTAAAAAGGCAAATTCAAAGCTTTATGGGGAAGGCAAAAAACTTTTTCTCCTCATCAGAACAATAATTCAGCACTTACTTCAAAGTCTTCTTTCTATTCCATTTATTTTAGTGGGAAACACAAGCTGCCATATTTTTAATGAAGAACACCTGTGGTTTAATTTTAAAGCTTTAATTAAGAATGCTTGTTGTAATTTTTTATCTTTGAAATGTATGAAAAGTTGGACACAATGGCTTCCTTTTCAATCTTAAACTGTTGAATTCAAGAACAAGGGAAAGTTGTTCTTATCAAGTTCAGCAGAAAAATTGACCTGGTGACTAAGCTTCTGAATCTCCAGAATTGGTAACAACAAAGTTAGGTCTAATTTTTAAATGCTGGGGGTTTTATATTTAAGAACATTTGCTTTCATGTGCAATAAAACTTGGATTTTTTTATTTATTCAGAGAGATTTTTGAATTCATCTTGACTGTCCCAAAGATCGTTTTGGTATTTTCTTGTGTTTTAATTCCTGCCATATTCTGAAAAAAACACATGACTCTGTGAATATAAAGAAAAGACAATATTAACAATAACTATAATGACTATAATATGAATTATGTATTAAGAAGTGGATAACTTTCTGCTATTTGTAAAAATAAGCAAGCAGAATAATAAAAAGATGTCACCCTGGCACAGAACACATTTCTCAAAAAAGAAAAAGGGGGAAAAAAGAGAGGACTTTGCCATCACTTGAGCCATCTACAGGGGTATTGAATATGGATAATTAAGGTGCCTTGGTTTGGAAAGACATAAGGTGATTGTCATTAGACAAAAGACTCTTGAGGATCCTGCAGGATTCCATGTGGGGAGTGAGAGCAGAGCTGCCTTTAACTCAGTATCAAATGGTGGTTGTGCTCAGCAAAGCCCAGATTTCACCTGTACCTGGTTTACAGGTCACTGGCAGGTGCTGCACAGACTCTGAGAGGAAATTTCTCCTGAGCAATTCACCCAGAGAAACTGTGGCTGCCCCTGGATCCCTGCAAGTGTCCAAGGCCAGGCTGGACAGGGCTTGGAGCACCCTGGGACAGTGGGAGGTGTCCCTGCCCATGGCAGGGGTGGCACTGGATGAGATTTAAGTGTTTCCTTTTTCAACCTTGAGATTATATTGATATAGGAGGTAATATAAAAGTGGATCTTTATTTGGAGGCCTCCAGGGGCAGTTATGGGAATGTCCACAAAAGCTCACCCACACAAGGGGAATACAGTTTTTATCCATTAGCAAATTAACATGATTGACAAAAAAGCATTAATTAGGAGGACAAATGGTGATGGAATTTTTTCCCAGGTCAGGCTTCTTCTCTGGAGTCCCTCCTTTGGTATTATCTGTAATTTGTTTGTGAAAATGTATCTTGAGGAGTTGTTCTTGGCCTTGCCTCTCAGGAGAACCAAGAGAGGATGGGGGCCTTGTACCCCCCTGGGCTTGGAGTTCTAAATTTGTTTTGTCTGTTTGCCCAGGGAAAGACCGTGGAAAATTACTGGGAAAATCAGCCATGAAAACAGTCAGTTACAGAGCTACAGATACATTTGTGAAGAATATTGAGAACACATAAAAGGGAAAGAGGGAAAAACCAAAATGGCATCACTGGGTGCCTTCCATGCCAAACCAGTCTGTGATTCCCTGGTTCCCAGTACACACAACCCTGTTATCCTGGTGGGTGTGCAGCTCTTGTGCCCTCCAGAGCAGCACTGCTCACATTGCACTGATCATGCAATTTATTATATTTAATTTATTGCAGTTAATCAAAGTAAATGCTGCTGTGATGCCCAGTGACAGACCTGTGACATCCTGCATCACTGTTGGATATCTTAAATTTCACATTTGCTGAGGGCTGTCTTGTTTCTTCTGTCTTACACATAACTTGAATTCCATCTTTTTGACAGTGAATATATGAGCATAAACTGGAAACTAAAGATTGTTTTTGCAAGGAAATCTGAAATTTCTACATTTTTAGCACATTTTCTTAAAAATACGAGGTAGTTTTCCTTCACATTGAAATGATTGTCTCTTGGAAGTGAGAGGAAAACAAGCCTGTCTCAATTTTATTGTCTAAAAAGAAACTACTTAAAAACATTTCTTTTTAATATTAACTACTCTGATTCCCTTTTTCAAGATGGCAATAATGGATCAAATTGCTCATTACAGTGTTAGAAAAAACTGAAATAATATTTTATTGCACTTATATTTCTGACCTATTCTCCAGTGAAAAAATCAGTTCATCTCTGAAAAAGAGACTTATTTTTAGTATTGTTATTCAGACAAGATCTCTTTTAGAGCAGACAGTTCTTCAGCTTGATTTTTTTTTTGTTCCCATAGCATTATCTTGCTCAAGTTATTTATTGAAAATTGTCCTGAAAGCAGTATGAGATTACTTTACATCTCTTGTTCTGTCCTGCCAAGCTGTAGGACCTAATAAATTTCTGTACATGAAGATGGAAACTCTGACTCCCTGAATCCCCCAAGTCAAAATCACTTGAAGGATTGAGTGCAGGTAGTGCTGGGATTTTGTTCCTGCTGATATTCAGATTAATGTGATGCAAATAAACAAAACATATCCTGAATGTCTCACATTGCTGGTTTAATATCAGGCAACATTTTTTTTCTAGGTATGAAAAAATAAACATTTTAAAGACCCTCTGCTTATGAGGTCGTAGTGCCTACTTAAAAACAGATAAAAAGACTTGATTCCCAACAGATCTCCTGAATCCATGCTGTTCTATGAAGTTATATTCATGAAAGGAATATTCATGAAAGGAAGGGAACAAAGCAAGAGGATCCAGAATGTTCATTGATTTCTTGCAAAATTAAAGGAAAGAACAAACCCTACCCAGAAAAAAAACTCCAAGCAAACACAAAATTAGTGGCTCTTATATTAATTTTATTCCATAGTGCAATGCCTAGAGAAGAAAGTAGTGCTGTCAGCTTAGATATATGGGATCAAAGTGAAATATGAATGTAAAATGTCTGTAGAAACAGAAAACAAAATGAGCAGGTGCTGGACATTATCCTTCCATCCCTGAGCTGTTTCAGCAGAGGGAAGGGTGCAATTCACTGGGGAATCCTGGTTCCACAGGGAAACTTTTAGCCAGGCTTCACTCTTTGCAATGTAATTGCACTCACTGTTTCCAGGGAGTAATTAAAGGTATTCATACCTGCTCCTTTGTGAGTGGGTGCTGGATGGAGCCTCCAGGAATTTATTATGGATTTGTTAATCCTTTCCTGAGGTATCAAAGCAGTAATTCTGTTCTGTGGGGCCCAGTTAATGAGATACTAATGCACCAAGCTGATTAAAGAGGCAGCAATTAGATCCAAGCACTTGTTTGTTAATGAGGAAGCTGCTTCTCTGAGCTAGACAATATGGTGGGCCTGTAATAGTTAACTAATACCTTCAGCTAATGATAAATTCGTAATTAAATATGATTGTGCCTGTAGTGGCAGGAAGAGCTCTTACCATGCTTTTGTCTGATTACATCACTTGCTACATTAAGTTCATTAGAAACATGAAGCAGGGAATAAAGGCCAAGGGAGATTAATAATTTTAATGAATGATGACTTTTGCTGAAACCATTCACTGAATAAGGAGGAATAATAGTTACAAATAATGTTGTTCTTCCTCTGTGGCCTTCTAAAATACATACATTCCTGGGGTTTTGTTTTGGTGCTTTTGTATTGATTCACTAAATGTCTTAACAAAATAGATAATCAGAGCTCAAGCTCATCTACTTTTTAAAGAATTTCCTTCAGGATTTTGTCATTGCAAGGGTAAACACTGATGTGAGCACTTCTGTGACAGTCATGTCATGAGACAACAGAAGATTGCTTCTAAATTTCTCAGTCTGCTTTGAATTGTGTCTCCAGACAAACCCAGGAGCAGAGGGAGAACACAGGGCTGTGAAACCAGGTCAGATCCTGGCTTTGCAAACCAAGAACTCCAGAAAATCCAGTGCTGGTGGTTTCTTTTAATGTATTGGAAAGAAATCTACCATGAATGCTCAAGTAGATCTCAACAGTGTCCTCTCAGCAGCATAAAAGTGGGGGGACATCTCCTGAAACCCAGCTTTCAACAATTTGGGATTCTGGATGTGATTATCAGTGTTCTCATTTTTAAAGAGCTCATTTTGGACCCCAGTGTTTCTCACATCAACTCCAGAAAAAACCCCAAATCATCAAAGTTGGCTTTGTAGCATGAGTTGGATTAATTTTTCATTCTTGACTGCTATCACAGAATTGTTGAGATTGGAAGGGCCTTTGCACATCCTGTAGTTCTCTGCTCACAGCAGGACCATCCAGTCCAGGTTTTCCTGGTCCATGCCTGATAAATTTGGGATTTCTGCAGTATCTCACCAAGTGTTTCTCTCTAAATACATTTCTCTGTAAACTTTCTACTGCAAGCTGGGTGGAAATTGTTATTTCATTGTGAGACTGGGTTAACCCTGCTGTGTTCTATGTGATCTTCCACTGCCATTCTGCTTGACCCAGTCTTTTATGGAGTTGTCATCATCATTTTTAGTTAGATAATAATTTATTAACAATTTCCTTGTTTCTCAGTAACACAGCCATGCCTACATCTGAGGGAGGGGACTGTGTTTTTAAAAACATAAGATTAACTATTTTTTAATTTTTATTAATTTCATGTTGATTAATAGTTCTTGAAACTGTTTTTCTTGCCTCCCATCATGCTTTGACTGCTGTTTCTACCTGTTATTTTACCCACATAAGATTCCTAAGAGTAATAATCTGGTTTTCCAGTATTAATCCTGTTGAATTGCACCAGAAGTGACAGAGTTCTGTGAGCAGAAGCCTGTGGCTTTCTTTGGGCAGCTTTTCAAGACAAGGACTTGGGTTTTTTGTACAAAAAATTTGCCTTGTGCATCTTGGGTACTGCCAAAGGTTAAATCAATGCTACTTAGAGTTGAAAACCATCAGCATTGTAATTATTTTAATTTTTTCCCCTAGACTATTATGCTTTTTACCCCAGGTATATGAAGATGCTGTTAAGATTCTAGCATTTTTTAAAGCTATTTAAATTAAATAAATGACCCTCCCTTAAATATGCAGCTAGAAACTTTTCGAGTTAAGAACTGCCACATTGATCAAAGTTTATATTCCTAAGAATACCTAATGTTTCCTCAGGTAACTCAGGAATTTGTCCCCACATTAACACCTGTCTTCAGCCAAGCATATACATAGAATTTTAAGTCTCAATAGATGGAAAATAATTGAGAACATGAAATTGATAAATTTTCATTTCTATAGTGCATTGAGGAAAAACTTGCTCTTTAGAAAGTTTATGGTATTTCAGAGTTTTAATGTTTTTATGTACAGCTTGTGTGACTCAATATTGGGAAATTCCAGAAGAGATACTTGCATATTTAAGGAGAAAGATTTTCAGTGACTTGATAAATATATTTTCATTTCAAATTAATGGAGTAGAAAATGTGTAAATAAATTACATCCAGAAATATTCTGATTTTTCGAATGGCTGTATTGGGCTGTGTTGCTCACTTTCCTTTATATGCTTCACTGGTTAATTAGATTTCCCAATGGTTCCAGGATTATGTGCAGGATAAAATACTTTAGTGTTTTTTTGGGCAGTGGGATATGTGGAGTTTTAGAGGGATTTCTGCATTTCTGCACTGGCATCTGCAGTGTTTGTACAATGAGCCAGGCTAAGACCTTTCTGAGAGGACTTCTGAGGGCAGAAAAATGAAATTATTTGAGATCATCAAGCCAAGAATCTCAAAGAAGCTGTAAGACTCGTGACTTAAATTCAGGATAAAAAGGAAAAATAGGAAACAGACTTGAAAGTTTTTGTGGTGAGGTGGCATTATCAGGATAAAACAAATCTAAGACTCTTTCTCCAAAGACTCCAAAGTCTTAGTTCTGTAAGACTCTCTCCAATTTGATGTGATTTTGAAGTCAAAAGGCCTCCAAGAGATGAATACTATTGATTTGTGCATCACATACTCCAATTATCTTCATGTGCAGGACTTGTAGACTACTTTATGCTCAAAAAACCCCCCCAAAAAAACCTATTACAAGTTTTTATGTTGATCACTAGGTATATCTCCCAATCAAATTCTTTGTTTTTCAGATGAGAAAGGTTTTAAAAAAGCTTAGAAATGTATGTGTTTTTTCCCCCTCATCAAAATCCCTGGTGCCTCTTATTAAAGACTGGCTCGTGGTCACAGAACTCAGTTCTTTGTGTCCTTTCTCTGGCTGTCAGCTTTCTGTCCCCCTGAAGGTTGCAGTGCCAGAGTTATTACAGGCAAATACATCAAATGGCTTGTCAAATCATGCTGATTCCCTTTCTAATCTCAGAGCAAGCTTTCACCTCTTCAGAGGGCCAGGAAGGTTGTGAAATTAAATTCAACAGTTAAAGGAAAATTCCTGCAAATGCAGAAAAGAGTCTGTGGTTCCCAGCCAGTTTGTGCTGCAGGATTTACCATTCTCCCAAGGGGAAGGAGTGGAATCACAGAATCCCAGACTGGTTTGGGTTGGAAGGGACCTTAAAGAACATCCCATTCCTCCCCCTGTCATCTCCCACCATCCCAGGCTGCTCCCAGCTCTGTCCAACCTTGCCTTGGACACTTCCAGGGATCCAGGGGCAGCCACAGCCTCTCTGGGCACCCTGTGCCAGGGCCTGCCCACCCTCACAAGGAAGGATTTCTCCCCAAAATCCCATCCATCCTTGCCCTCTGGCAGTGGGAAGCCATTCCCTGTGTCCTGTCCCTCCATCCCTTGTATATTCTCTCTCCATCTTTCCTACAGGCTCCTTCAGGTACTGGAAGGCACCAATTTTGTCACCCCATAGGTTTCTCTTCTGCAGGCTGAACCAAACACTAAGTGGTACCAAATAAGAACATGTATGTTTTTATACTTTTATTTCAATACAGTTACTTCCTAAGAGTAGAAACATACAGTCTCTATTAAAAATACATAAATCACATTCATTTCCTTCTTTAGTATTTTTGATATTTTGAAGGAAAAATAAAGTCTGAAGGCATGCAATTGTCAGGCATTCACTAAATAATTTTCTTTTCTGAATAAATTCCGACTAGAGAAGGTACTGACCTGCTAATTATAAAACCTGATGCTTCCTTCATTTTTCTGATCCTTTACTTCACTTTTTTTCTTGTATTCAGTTGAAACGAGTCCTGCTATCTAATTACAGCTAAAAGGATTTGACTTTAATTACTTTCCACTGTAGGTGTGAAAACAAGCAAGCAGTTACCAGAGCCATTACACCAAATGGTGCAACGTTAAATTTCTGACCCTACAACCACCAGTCAGAGCTGTTGAGAGGCAACAGCATCTTTGTGTAGTTGAGTCTAATTATTGCCTTCTGTGAATGCTGGCTTTTGAACTCGTGCCCTGGAATTGTCTCGTTCACAACTAAGAAATAACAGGTGCCTTCATCAAAGTGCAGTGAACTCCCTGGCATTTTAAAAGAACTGCCAGAACCAGCTGGGGGATAGAAAATAATTGCCATTCAAATACACAGTTTTTTGGGTTTTCATTCCTGTTTTTCTAAGTCTCTTGTGCAATGAGGTTCCTAAACCATAAGCAGAGAGTAACATTTGGGAGGAAATCAGCTCAGTTTAATTAGGTGCTGAAGTTTCCTCCTGGAGAACTTTTTTAAAGCAGCAGCTGGTTCTCTTATTGGAGCAGGGTCAGTTCTCAAACCAGAGCAGAGTGTGTCTGTTAGACCCCCATGTTCCACTGAGAGCCTGGGCATGGGGAGGAGGGAGGGGTCCTACCTGCTTTGGGAGGGGTCAGCCAGACTCTTCCAAGGACAGGTGTGTGCATTGCAACCACAGGGCCAAGGTAACTGAAAATGAGTTGGTTTTCCATCTTCTGCAGGACAGGATGGGACAAAAACATTCATTTCTGTAGATTTTTAGATACTAAGATACTTAGATGTTAAGATATTAAGACAATTTAGATATTAAGATATTAAGACTTTAGATATTTAGATATTAAGACAATTTCTTTAGATACATTTGTTGGTTGTTTCTGATCTAAATTAGTCTGAAATACTGTGTAAATAAGTAGAAACAAACATACACATCATATTTCTCTCTTCATTTCCCATATGAGAGATTATAATCTTTGTTCAAAACATAGAGTGGAATTTCATATCTATTTTTTAGGCTTGAACACCACAAAATGTGATCCAAAATGCACCTTCTGCTGTTAACATGTTTAAAGCTGTGAAGAATTTCTATTGTGTGCAAACCCTGTTTGTCACTTAATTCTTCTTAATGAACTGAAAAGCACTTTTCCCTCTTCAATGGGAAATGGCAATTTTTGTCTTTATCTGTTCATTGTAAGAATAGTATAGGTGTATTTTCTCTTTAATCTCCATTACACCTCCTCTGCTTTCATGTAGGTCTCACCTATATTTCAATATAATTATAGATTTGTTTAGTGCTCCTATAAATAACTATGGTAGCAATCTCCAGTGATTCAGAAAATTCATGCTCAATTGTCCATATATGTTATTTTTATTAATCTCACTGATATTTATTAATATGTTCAGCCTGAACACATTCTCAGAAGGAAACACAGACATAACCAATAACTTTGTTCTGTCACCTGTCTCGGAGTTATTCTTTGTAATAGTTGGAAAGTTTCATGCATGGCATAAAAATTTGGAAAGACAGTAAACATTATCATTATTCTGCAAAAGCTTTCACCACACTGACTTGCAGGCCTGCCTCCTGCATTAATTTCTCAGTGCATGTAGCCTGTCTTATTGAAGGGACAAAGACTGTCTTTGCTTGATGAAATTTTCACCAAACAGAGCATTATTCCAACCTTTAAGCTCAGCACGTTCAGAAGGCAGATGATTGTGCCTGTGCTGCATAATCAGGAGTACCCAGTTAATTGCATTAATTTTTAATATTATTATTCCACCCTTTACAGTTGGAGGGGTTCTGATTTTCTGTGTTTGCCATAAAGTCAGTGAGAAACTCGGGAGCTGTTGCAGTTGTTCAGTTTGGGCAAAGTCAAGGGAGGAAATGGCAACTTTATCAAAATGTTGATTTTTAAGTGTTTGCCAGAGATTGCATTGCATCTTGTCTGAGTGTGCCATGGAAATGGCCCATTGCACAAGGCAGTGCTGAGTGACACAGCCTCTCCCTCTGCTCTGTATTCTTCTCTATTTTAACATTTATGTTAGTTTGACACAGTGGTGGGAGAGGCAATAAAGGGGAAAGGGAATGGGAGGCCCAACCATTGGTGCAGGAGATGCAGAAGGGGTAAGGAAGAGCACTGGCTTCAGCAACCTGCAGAGACAGAGCTAAAAAACATTCTAGATCTTAAAATATAATACTGCAACAAGTTGTGTAAGGTACCCATGTATTCCCTGTCCTGTTCAACTTGTGTAGAAATTAAAATACAGTGTGAGTCTTTAACAGGGTCCAGTCTTTGCTCAGTTATTCCACACAAGCTGCAGAGGTTGTAGAGTCTAAAGGAACTTCATGGAAAGAGCTTTGATGTGTAAATGTGGCACTTGGGAACGGGGCTTAGGGGTGGCCTTGGCTGTGCTGGGTTAACTCAATGATCCTGAAGGTCCTTTCCAACCTAAATGATTCTGTGATTCTGTTCAAATCCTCTTTTTGTGTGTAGCAAGGGCAGGCAAGAGTCAGGCCACAATGTGTGGGTTTGACTCACTTTTACTGCCTCTGCACAGCCCCAAGAAATCTGGTTGTGGGTCACTGCTGGGAGTTTGGGGTTTCTTTTTGCCTTTTTTCACCCCAATAAACTTTCTTTTCCTGGAAACACACAGAAAGGTGGCCATGGAGTAGCTCTGAGGTTTTGTGCTGTCACCAGTTCCTCTTGCCAAAGGGAAAACCTTTGATGACAATTTGTGCTGGACGTGTCTAAAGCTCACCTTCATTTTGATAAAAACTAATAAAAAACCCCCAGGCAATCTGTGATGCACTGATATCTTGTTAATACTGAATAAAGAAATCAGAATCAGATGATCTGTTTCAGTTTGATGAAAAGCAAAACAATTAAACTTTATTGCCCTAGTTTTGTACAAATAAATGACGTGATTGATGGAGAAATGAGTTGAGAATATCATTTAAAGGATCTCAGTAATAGTTTAGATCCTCCATGTGTTCTTCAAGCCATCATTTACCTGTAGAATATTTCTGACAAAGAAAGGGAATTTTCTAGTGTGTGAAAAAGATGCATGAGGAGCTGATAGTTCAAATTCAGATGAGGAAAAAGCCAACAGCTTAACTTTAATAGATATAAATATACTCTAAAAGAGTTCATTTTCATTTTCTCTTGACCCTGTTAGGTTTCAAGCTACTTTCAGGTAAAAATAGAGTTTAAGCTGAGTGTTCAAGAGGGTACTGCTCTGGAAAATTAAATGGTGATACAGACCATATTGTTATATTAATCTGATTTATTTTTTACCCCATATAGCCATTCCATTTCTATTGTCTGAGGTTCTTTCCACATTTATGTTTTATCTATTTGACTTTGACAGAGAATTAGCAAGGAAATCTATATTTAAGATTTTAGAATCTCTGTACATTTTAATAAGGCTTAAATATAACATTCTGCTAAACACTGTGGAGAAAAGGCCAACTGAAATCACTAATTGCCAGCCACTTTTTTTAGAATGGCAGAATTATTTTTGCCTCACAATAATCCTCTGCAGTTTGGAACATGTCTGACTACCAGTTGTTAAATGAGCTTGTATCATTTAAGAGTGGGAGAAGAACATTTGAGAAAGGAATTGGAGTATATTTATTTTAAACAGGCAAATCAAGCTGTTATAAATATCATCAAGAATAATTTTAATTGAAAATCACCACATGGTTTTCAAAAATAGCTGTTTAAACCTGTGTGTAGTTTTGCATTATCAATTTCTTTCTAAATTATATGGGCTTCTCTAAATCTTTCCTTGTATGTAGTTTATTGATATATATTCTCATCTGATCTTCAGGTTTTTGAGTGTTTTTTTGTTTGGTTTATTGTTTGGTTTTTTGTTTTGGTTTTTTGGGGGTTTGTTTGGGGTTTTTGTTTGTTTGTTGGAGTTTTTTCATTTTCTTTTTTTGTTGCTTTTCCTTTGTTTATACTTTNTTTTTTGTGGATTTTTTTGGGGTTGCTTCTGTTTTGTTTATACTTCTAAACCTCAGTTAAATGTGAGAGCATGAGAATGTACAGTTATGGACAATATATTTGCAAGTGTCTTGACATTAATCACATTCTTATTGCACATTTTTTCCCTGTCTGAAAAATTCTGTGGGAAATCACAGAATCACTGAGGTTGAAGAAAACCTCCAGTGCCATCAAATCCAACCTTTGTTCAGACTCTTACAGTGCCCTGAGAAGAACCAAATCAATACTTGTCACTCTCAGAGAGTTTCCTCTTGGCAGTTTGCTGGAGTTCAAATGATCCATCATGATTCTCTTCCCTGGTGGTCCCATCTGTCCCCATCCCTGCTGCCACCTTGATGACATCAGGAGGTGTCAGGGGGAATTGCAGCCCTTAGAGCTGCTGGGTGGGCAGGGCTGAGCTCTGCTGCTCTGGCTGTTCATGGGTATTTTCCCTCCTCTCACTCCCAGCTGGTGACTCCTCTCCTCAGGAAAAGGGATTTCTGTGTCCTGCAGTTCTTTGGGGAATGGGGTGTGATCCCAGCCCTGACAGATCTCTGTGCTGTTCCTTTCTTTGGAATTTGGTACAGTGAGGTGTTGGCAGGTGAGCAACTGAGTCACACTGTGGTGGAAAATAGGGTTTTAAAAATGAAACTTTAAATAAATGAGCAGAGAATGGATGGACTTGTGTAAGTGAAAGAACAGCAAGGGAGTGGAAGGAAATGAGTATCATAAACCATGGAGTAACGAGAGGGGTGAGGGGATCTGTGTAACATGGGCTCTTGGGTGGATAAAGGAGATTTTTGGGACTAAACAGACTTAGAGAAGTTAAATTGATGAACAGTGGAAAAGAAAGGAAAGGAAAGGAAAGGAAAGGAAAGGAAAGGAAAGGGAAGGAAGGAAGGAGGGAAGGAAGGAAGGAAGGAAGGAAGGAAGGAAGGAAGGAATTTTTCTCTTATTCTGAAGAAATACATCTTCTGAAGCAATGTGTTTTATTTTGAGAATGAACAGCTTCCAGAGGAAAACAGTTTTGTTTAGTGGAAATTTATTCTGTCATATGTTTCTCGAGGAAAAGAGTTTACAGGCTTCCATCCAAACTGCTTCTTGTACCGTGTAACTGTGAAGATTTCCAAACAGTGAGACAAGGGTGTGGTTCCTTCTGCAGAAAACTCACCTCAGAGGGCAAGAAAGCCTGAAACATTTCAAAATTAAGCTGGCTCTGTAAATTGCAATAACCTTCACAGACAATTGAAGAGAAACCTCCACCAAACGTGAGAAGACAGGATGATGAAGAACAATACATTAAACCATGTATTACATTCTGAAATAGAAGTCAGCATATCCTTAGATCATTTTTTCCCCATGTAAAAGTATGCATTGTCACTTGGCTGAGGATTTAATGGAGGAAAACATGAATTAATCACCAAAAATTCTATCAAGATGGATTACTCAAATTATAAGGACTCTCTATTGAACATGAAATAGGTGGTTAGAAATGCAATAACAGCCAGTGTGCTTATTTTTCTGGAGACCAGTCAAGTAATACATCATATTAACTTATAAACTCCTTGGCACACACATTCCAGATTTCTTATTAATAAGAGATCTTCATGTCAAAAGGTTAATTGTGTAAGCCCTTGCAGACAGGGAATGGAAATCAGTCACAAGTAATGTCCACTTTTCCAACATTTATTGCTTTCTTCTAAAGAGCTGCTTTATACATCTCCTCAGAACTTCATCTAGGAAAACTTTCATTTTGGTGGTCATTTGTATAAACTCACTGTGGTTCAGAGTATAATTTAAGGGTTTATCAGGTTCTCCATTGTCTGTGGAGACCCAAATATGTGAAAGAATGATGTTAATGTTTTGGGAATCTTGAAAATCTCAAAAAACTCACAGCCAAGGCTATTGGTCAATATGATTTGCAAGAGTAAAGCTTTGGAGCATTTCACATTGTGTAAGGTGTTGATGGATCCTTTATGGACTAGAGGGAAAGAGGATAAAGCATCCCCAAAGATATTTGAACCTTTCAACTTAAGATGTATATTCTGCATAGGAAAGAAAAAGCCAGTTTTTCTTATGATTTCCAACCCATCTGAATTTTTGAAGGGTGGTTTAGATTCTCTTTACATACAGTATCTACATGAGTAAGTTAGCGCTTCAGGGAAGTGTTTCATCTGACTCATGGAACTGGAATTTCTGGGGTTCACATCCTTGTAGATACTGCACAGCCTTGTCATGTATTCAGTGCTTGAACTCCCTGAGAAATATAAATACCTCTTCCTTCTAAAAATAGACCAGACCTCTAAATATCAGAGAAGCAGCATCTACCAGACTTTGAATACAAAAGCAAGAAATGGAAAGTCCTGCAGCAACTTCAGCTGTCTATAAAAGAGACCGAAGGATTTATAATTGATATCTAGAAGAAAAGCCAGAGGCAGAGTTCAATCACCTTTGGTCTAAACCATTTTAAAATAAAATTAAAAAGGAATCACTGTAGTGATTTGGATGTTTGTGTTTATTGTTAAACTAAAATCTGGATTATGCTTAGAAGTTGAGTAATGTCATAAAAATTCCTAAAAATGATTGGATAATCCAGTTACCTTTCCCAGTTAAACATAACCTTGACACAATCACTTTAGAGTCAATGTCCTAATCTGGGAAATTGTTCTCTCACAAAATAAACAAGTCGGAAAAAGCCACCAGAACAATTTATTCACTTTTTTCTAATTGACAAATACTTCGTATGTCTCCCAGCTTCTATTTTCAGAGGGAATACATTCACCTAAACAGAGGGGCTGTGGGGCAGGAGGAGAGAAAAGCTCAGACTTCCTGAAGCAAGTACCAAAGCATTGAGTTGCCCGAGTGGGGCGTTCTCTCTTTAAACGACATTAGCATAAACACCTCTGTATTTTTGAGGGTTGTACTGAACATCTACAGGGTGTCTTTGTTACCATGGAAGAGGTGGAAATGTCTGTCATTGATCCATGGGTGCTTCAGCAGAGGGCTTTGCAAATAGAATGAATTCCTCCTTGTTACATTCTAAAGTATTTCTGCAATAAATGGTCTCAGTTATATTTATTAGTGCACCTGGCAGGTCCTTGAGACGTGGGGATTGCAGCTTGGTTGCACAGTTCCTCCCCCAACAAGTGAACTGCTAAAGGAGAACCCTCTGCTTTGAGTCGGGTGGAAAAAAATGCAGCTGTTGG
Source organism: Alaudala cheleensis (assembly GCA_013398995.1). Taxonomy (NCBI): domain Eukaryota; kingdom Metazoa; phylum Chordata; class Aves; order Passeriformes; family Alaudidae; genus Alaudala; species Alaudala cheleensis. The sequence continues at coordinate 55,481 of VWYE01016424.1, read as the reverse complement.
AGAGGCTCCCCTCTTTAATTTTAATTTCAGATGCCAAGATCCATTTATTCTTAACTGGAGATCTGCAACTTTTTGCCTTAATATAAAGACTTCAGTATAAAAATGCAGAGTACACTTTGGATGTTATCCAGCAGGTATCCAATAACCCTTCACAGTTCTAGTGAAATACTTCAACTTTCATTCTCTATTGGATTGTACTTCCTTACTTTCTCTCTCTCTGTTTTTTTAGCAGATTGTGTTTAGAGCTGTTGTTCTCAGTTTAAATGCTTTTGAAGATGAGCATAGAAATAGCTGCTAATTGGTGAATCCTTGTGATTGCATAATGAGTTAATGGCCTGACTCTGGCATTGCTCTCTGAGGGATATGTGATAATATTTCTTTCCTTTTGCCATCTTCCAAAATTTTGTGTAAAAAAAAATTGGAAGAAATACACAAAGCATATTTAATCTTTTCTTTTGCTGTCATTGCCATGGAAACGTTAAAAGTAAGAGGAATTGTAGGAAGAAGATAAAAAGGTAGAGATAAGGAAGGAGATACAGAGCAGTAAAGAAAAAAGGAAAGCAAGTGGCAGTGATTCTCTTGTGAGGCAATATTCATATATCAGTTTATGTGGAAATTGTGTCTTACTTGGAAAAGCTCTACTTTTTAGGTCTGAAATGCAGGTTAGTTTGATAAATATGTATAAAAATAAGAATATACTTTCAATTCAGTAGAAATACCAAAAAACTCACTTCAGTTAATGTGTTTTCTGATGTTTTCATGGTATTATAACTCTGGTAATGGTGGATATTTACAGTTGAGTTGCATTACAGCAGGTTGAATGTTTCTGGGCTAGCATGTGTTCTGTTTGCTCTATCTTTTTTGCCTGTCTTGGACCATTGCCCAAACCCTTTGGAAAAAAAAAGGGTCCTTGCTGATAAGTGCAGAGAAGTCGCTGAAGTCGGGATCCTTAAATGTGATTTGGTCTGAAGGACTTTGAGAGTGCATTGATGCTCTTTTCTCGGATGCCTGAACCTAATCCAATTTTCTCTTGCATGCTCTTACTATAAATACCACAATTTCCCGTGGAAGAGCCACTCCCTCTTGTTTGTCTCCCTCCAGCAGTGGCTGATTCCTCGGCCCTGGCTGTGGCTGAGCACTGCCGAGTTCCAGCAGGTGGCAGCGCTGCCGCGTTATTTCGGGCTGTGGAAGGTGCATAAAAAACCCTGCACCGCGAATGGCTTTTTTCGCAGCGATCCCGGAGTTCTCATCCCTATCATACCTGTGATTTACCACTTGGACAGAATAATACACCCAAATCTCCATTCTGCACCTGTTTTATCGTATCGTGATGCCTGCTATCGTATTCCACAGTAAAATACGGGTGTCACTTCTGTCGCTGTTGCTGCACTCTTCAATCCCATGTTGTGGTTTAACTCTAAAACACAGGCAGCAATCCCACTGCATTAAGTTGCTAAAGCCAATATTTTGTACAAAGCCCTGTTCCCTGTTGTGTTTTGAATAAATAAACGTTACATGACTCGCTGCCACCATTTGATTTTGAGAAACTGGTGCCTTGTTTGTATAGTCCAGTTCTGTGTGGGAGTGAAGAAGGATGTGGAGAGGATTAGGCTGGGGTGAACATCTCTGTGTCACCTCTCCAGTCCCCTCTTCATTATCTCATACAGCAACAGAACTCCCACTGCATCGATTTTTCCTATTTATTTCATCTGTTAAGCAAACCTTCCATTTGTCCACTTCAAAAGATGTTCTGATGTTTCATAAGCACAGGGCAGAAATTGGTAATGTAGGAATTTCTTCTGCAAAAGGATAAACAATAAGTTTAATATAATGTATTGGTTAGAACTGTGGTTTTAAGCATTTAGAAGCCAAAAGTGTGTGGTCTGTGTGACATTATCCAAGTCTTCTACTTGCTTTGATCTTTAAGTCTTGTTTGAGTTCTGGAATGAGAACCGCTCCTTGAGAGAGCAAGGACATAAAGAGAAGAAGCTTTGTGGATAAAGCACTGCTATGGATGCCATGAAGCTGCTATTTTCTGGACCTACTCATACATATGTTATTGTCACAGCCCTTTAAATAGAGTCGGTGTTGCTAAGCAATATTCAAATCATGTGAAGTTCTTCTGAAAGCAGTGAATACCTGTTAACATTCCTTTGGGCTATACTCACTGATTTACTACTAGTAAATCATGAGTACTGAACCCAACTCATGCGTTTTCCCCTGTTTTCTTTGTTGTTTTGTTTTTACTGCAAGAGTTTAAATGCACTGCTGCAAAAATCGAACCCAGCGAGTTAGAGCAGGGAACCAGTGAGGGGAATATGGGAGGAAGGTGCCCAAGTGGGAATGCTGGGCTCATTAATGCACGTTTTCTGCTGTTCTGCTCCTCGAATCTCAGAAATTTAGAGAGCAGAGATTCGAATTGCCAGACAGTGTTGTTGCCTGGCAGCCTGCAGAAAGCATATGATGCTAAGTGAGGCTGCCTGACCCAAGTGAAACAGATATTTTTGCCCCTTTCTTCTTCCTGCTAATTCTTGAAAGAGCTGTTGGGATACTGCCTGGTTATAGTGCTAAAAATTCCTCCAGTGAAGGGACACATATAGATACCAGTATATTTTTAGTAGTGATGCAATTCATATTTTAGGTAGGGTAGTATATTTTTGCATTCTTAGTTGGAGATGAAAGGAGATGTTCTCAGAAAGAAAAGCTTTATTGCAATTTATGATGGGAGTGTAGGCTGCTGCTAAGTTGTGAATAATACAAGTAACCTATGGATATTGAGCTGTGTGTTGCATAAATTCCATTTCTCTGTAGAACTAAGATTTGGTGTTAGTATTCTTGCTTTTATTTCAAAAGGCATTGTAGTCTTTTCCTTTCAGTGAATTAAATCTTTGTGGTGAATCATCCTCTTTAAAGCTTAAGGAGGTTTGGTTTTTTTCCTTAGATTTTATATCAAACTCACACACAAAGAGCAAAACAGAGGAATTCTTATTTTGATATGCTGCATATGAATCTCCTGTGTGTCACTGCAGCTTGTTGAAACAAGATTTAAAGAGATACCTTACTGGGTAAATATGAGTTTCTCTTTATATGAGATAGTTCTAGTGAGGAGAGAAAAACAACAGAGTTGTTTGAGAACTCTGAAAATTTGACAAACTCATTTATTAACTTACTGAACTTCTTCTATGTTTTTTTCACTGGATCTTGAAGAAATAATTTCCTAAAGAGATGCAGAGATGGCAGTTTTAAAGCCTGGTGTTTTACCAGTGTGTTGTAAAACATCTTCACTGGGTCCCTGTGAGGAGTAATGATGATGACAGCAGTTTATTACAGGAGTAGGTGACAACACCACAGTTCAGAGCTCTCTTCTGGTGGGTGCCACACATACTAATTGGCTTAGTGCTTTTAGGAGATGATTAATGAGGTTTCTGAGACAACTCTGCAAATATTGGAGTGCTTTAGCAAACAGCAAGTTAACAAACATTAGAGGAAATAGCTAGTGAGGAAAATATTTGAAAGCCTAAAATATGTATTAAATGTACATCTTCTCAACATTTGGATTGTTCCTTGGTGCATTTCAATGCAGCTTGTGTCCTGCTTTATTCTACCAAAGAGAAACAGGCACAGAGAAGCTGTGGCTGCCCCTGGATCCCTGGAAGTGTCCAAGGCCAGTTTGGGCAGGGCTTGGAGCAGCCTGGGACATGGCAGGGGGTGGGACTGGGTGATCTTTGATGTCCCTTCCAACCCAAACCATTCTGTCATTCTGTCAGATGTTGAGTGATCAGCTGTTGTGTTCTTCATGAATTCTCCTGTATTATCTGATTTGTTCTTCTGTGTTTTGTGGTAGAAGATGCTTTATAGCCAAAACATCTCCACCTGAGAAATCTGGAAGGAATTTCTCTCTGCTGCTGATGTCTGGTTCACTCTCCCTTCTCAGTGACTCTTGCCTAAGTTGGAAGCTTGTGCTGCTCCTGCTTGGTTGCTGATGGTTTTGTGATTGCAGAGGCTTTCATTTATGTGACCCTTTATTTAACTTTATTTCCTCTTTCATTTGTCTCACGGTGTTTATAAAAATTGTGGCACTTCTGTTTCTTACTTTTCCAAGTACATGTTTAGATAACCTGGTCCTAGGTTTTTCATGTCACTTATTTCAGCCGACAGCATTCTGAGATCTGACCTGGGAATTAAGAAATGCCAAGTGAAACTTGGAAATGCCAAGTTGTTGTCTTGATAGACTTTGCCTTTTAGCACAAAAATCCTGCCTTGAGGCAGTGCTCATTCTTTGATAAGACATTGAACTCATAAAATTATACTTTTGGCTACTGTCTTTCATCATTGCTTTTGTAATTTTCTAACAAGTGCACATCAGGTAACATCTTCAGCACTGGTAGCAATGCTCCTTCTTGGATGGGAGAAAAGAAGCCCAGAATCAATATCTCATTTTTCCCCGCATACAAATCCAAATCCAGCTTTGGAGCATGGGTCTAAAATGGGATTTTGTTTTTTTCATGGCTTTGAGGGACTAATTTACCTTTTTAAGGACACTTCTAATCTCTGATCAATTTTTGGCAAAGTTTACGGATGTCCAACTCATAAATAATAAGGTGATGATATTTCTTCTGGTATTATTAATTATAAGCTTGCTGTTATACTTACTTGGACAAATTTTAACTTGTCAAAAATAAGTTAGGATTTCAAATACCCTGTTTTAAAATTCTTCTGACTCTGATCTTGACAGTCCTTGTTTACTCAGTTCAGGATTTCATAAGCCTTGTGAAATCTTGCCTTTGTCTCAGTTTCTCCTGGTACTTTGATACTTTGCTGCTGAGGAAAAACCACCAGAAAACCATCTCAAGAAAAACGTGAATCCAGTGCCTGATGGACAAACTCATTCTGCATCTGGGAGAGGTACTTTGTGTTCAGATGCAACATTTACATACCCATTATCACACTTAAAAGGTAATTGCCAAAATCAGTAGTCAACTGAGGTCAATTCACATCATTAATCAGGGTCATTACAGGGAAATGCAGCTGCCTTTGTAATTAGGTAACTACTTTATTAACAAACAAGGTAATCTCTGAAGTCGAGGGTTTGGCTGTGCTGAGAGAAGTAAATGCTGCTCCTGCAGTAACCACGCTATTTTTAGATTCAGGCGCCGGTATCCCAAGATTTGTCCCGCCTTGTTTAAATTCCGGCCTTTTCATGACCTGTGATCTCCCAGACTGTGCAGCCTCAGAGCTTAATGCAGCAGGGGCAGGTGTTTAAAGCTCCTTGTCAGTGAGTGAGTCCCCTCAGTGACTCAGCCTTTGATGTGAGAATTGTCAGTGAATCCCCTTCCTGCCTTTGAAATGCAGAAAGTGCCCAGCACTGGGTGCTGATGTTATCCTGTGGATATTGCAGTGCTCGTGTGTCCCCGCATTTGGGGTTTTCCTGCCAGGTCTGGCTGTCACTCCCTGCTGCCTGAGGGAGCACTTACCTTCCCAGCACAGCCCATGAGCCCTTTCCTTTTCCAGCCTTGCACCAACAAAAGAATCCTGACTCCTGACACTATATTGGGATAAAAGATGATGTTGTCGTCTTCTTCCCCAGAACTCCTATCTGTTTAAGTCAAGCAAAACCAAATTGCAGTAGTTGTGATTTTCAGTGACAAAGAACTTTCTGTAGTGTGTCTCTGTATCATGGGTACTAATGAGCCGTGTAAACCCCACATTTGTTACTAACTTCACAGTGATTGATCATTTGCATCGTGTGTGGATAATTACTTCCCCAAATAGAATTCCTAATATCATGACAACTCTCATGGCCCCCTCAGACTGATTCACTTGTGTAACTATGGCAGCTTCTTGTTGTATTGTGCTGCAAAGGTTGTCTGATTAGTAAGAAATTGTAATTTACTTGGATAATCAAACTCAGTGTACGTAACAAGGAAACTTAATGACCTCTTAATAGTTCTCACCGTGAATTTTATTCTCAATAGCATCATGGCAGAGTTTTTTCCCCAACATTAGCACACAGAACTGAAGTTCAAGACTGTCATTACTGTGCTAATGCAGAATCAGAGAACACCTTTTGATGGAAGGAACCGGGGGATGTTATCTGATCAAGTCTGCTCAAAGCAAAATTGCCTCAGTGTATGATGGGGTTGCTCAGGGCTTGGCCTCCCACTCTTTCTCCAGGGGTGAACTCCAAGGTCTCTTTGGGCAATCTTAGTCCTCTCCAGGGATGCTTTCCCCATATCCATAATGGGAATCTGCGATAAATAAATTACTATGTTTTGTGAATTTTCCATAAAACAACCAACCCATCTCTCTTTTTTTTCTTTTGGATGAGATTTATATAAAGCTTACGTTTCCATTATTTTTTTTCCAAGATAATCAGTAAAGAGATACTGGAGGGGTGGAATCCACGTGTCTGGAAGAGGCGAGGGGAGTTTTTGGCACTGGGCTGACTGGATCAGTCAGATGGGCTTGACACTGGGGGAGCAGGGTCCAAAGTGCTGGTGGAAAAGATGAGGGGTAGTGGGTACATGTCACTCATGGAGAGATTCCAGTTAGACACAAAGTGGGAATTCCTAAAAGGAACAGTCAGCCATTGGAATAATCTTCCCAGGGAAGTGGTAGATTCCCCAGTGCTGGACACATTTAAGACACAGCTGCACAGATTTCTGGGCCATCTTGTCTAGACTGTGCTTTGGCCAAGAAAGGCTGGACCAGATGATCCTTGAGGTCCCTTCCAACGTGGCATTCCATGATTCTGTGAAAATATTTGCACCTAAACTGAACGAGGTATTTTGCCATGAGGTTGAACCAAGTCCTGTGTAAACAGCAGACCCTGCTATTCCAGGCTGTTCTGTGTACCCAATATGGATCAGCAATAGTGAACTGATAATATATTTGATTGCCATAATTAAAGGCATTTGATTACATCAGCTTGGAACATTGTCTATAATCTGATTAAAATCGCGCTGGGGCGCATTCAGCAGTTTTACACTTCAATAATACACAATATGGAATGAAAAGCTGGCAGCGGGCTGAGGGATTCAATGTTGCATGCAGGAATACAGAGTAAGCACAATTACAGAGCTCAGGAGCAGACAAGTTATGCATTTCAACAAATTTTGCCTTTGTCTTTGCTTAGTCTTCAAAATGAAGCTTCAGATTTTACAAGTGCAGCTTGTAACTTGCTCAAGGTTCTTTTAATAGGTATTTTTGAAAGCGTTGAAAGACCAGGATGCACATTCTGTTGTTTGTATGTACATCACATTCTAAATGAAAAGCTTAGCTGTGCTCTTTTCTTCACTGAAACATCTTGTTTTGTTTGAGTCAAAAAAAGTTTGTTCTTTTCCTTCCTCTCTTGTTTTCAGAACCTGATGTTTATTACTTACTTTGTGCTTTGACTGTATTTTTTCCGCTTTTGTCTTTTAAATTACCTGTTCTTCATCTTTTTCATTCTTTGGTTTCCCCCATTTTACTTCTCCTCAGCATAGAGGGCATCCATACTGATTAGACTTAACACATTCATTGAAATGGATTTTGTCTTTATTTAGAGCTCTAAGAGAAGCTTTCCTCTCTTTAGTCAGTGGAATTGCTTTGCTTCCTTTGGTGGTGGCAAGTCTGTTTTTCTTTATTATATCAGAATTCCCAAAAAGTTGGAGAAAGGATGGAAAAGTAACAGGCACTGCATTGAACCTTAAAGGTATTCAAAAACTGAGACAGGAAGAGGAAATGAGAGCATAGAGATAGAGCTGTCAGGAAGCAAACAGCTGAGTGGAGCAGAACTTCGTAATAAGTTTTGTCTCTACTTTTTTTGTTTGTCACCATTTTTAATACTTTAACCTTTTTGAAGCAGTGTGAGTGATTTTTTGGTACTAATCACCAGGCAGTTATTTGTTGAATTAGACTGAAAATTGGGAAATCTCTTGCTCATATTACTGAATTATTGTCAGCTAAATTCTTACATATGGAATATGAGCCAACTTCTCTCTGTAATTTTACTGGTATACATCAACTTACTGAAATTGTAAAGTCCCAAAGTTGCCAATCTCAAGATTAATTTGAAAAGTCGTATCAGACCCAAAGAATTTCCTTGTGCCTTTGAAGTGACAAAGAAGTGATAGAACAGCTCAGTGTTACTGTGCCAAACTGACCACAACATAAAATTCAGGTTCTTCTTGTGTGTAAAGCAAAACTCTTGTGTTAGAGCTGAGAAAAAGTCTGGAAAGCTGTGTGAGAGGAGAGGACCTTGAGAAAAGGAATGAGAAGGGAGTTCCCAAATCGTTTTTCTATGGAGTTTTATCTGTAAGGAAACACCTGAGAACATGAATCTCTACCCCATCCCAGTTTGGCATCAAGTACCATAACTCTGTTCCTCTTGTTGAACATTTTTCTCTTTGCTGTCATGTTGTGACTGGTAGTTTCCACTTGATGCCTGTGAATCAAATCATTGTTATTTTCAAAAGAATTCATACATAATTTGAATTTCTAAGTGCCAGGTGTTGTTGTTATTATGTTCAAAGAACACAATTGCATTTAAACAAGCTGTCACTACAAAGCTAAAATAAAATATGAAAATACTAAATAAAAACCCCCAAAGTCAGTGTTACTGCTCGTAATTTGATTTACTGCATTTTATAGCCCTTTTCTGGTAGGTGGTAATCTTCTCCAAAATTAAATGAAATACTGTACTTTGTCACAGGAGTATGCATGCAGAAAAAAGCACTTTCCTGGGCTTGATGAGTCATTATTTTGCCATCTTAACTAGGGAATTTCAGCACACAGATAAAGTGCTGAAATTTTACAATATTAAAAATTTACCTGTAATACATTGCATTTTGATTGTTATTGGAAAAATGTTTTTTCATTCATATAATGGTTTTAATTCCTTTAACAAATGTGATTTTGTGAAAACTTTCACCAGCACCACAGATGATGTTTTCTGTGTCAGTTCCAACATTTAGGAAGATATTTCCATCTCAAATGATCATCAGGTCTCTTAAAATATAGCAGCACATCAGCCTGGAGTGTCCCACAGAGGTAAACAAGGCTGGGCTTGAAAATTTTGGGGAGATGCTGAAGTTTGTATCCACTTGTCAAACTAAGCAGAAAATACCTGTTCCTCTGCTAACGAGAAAGATAAAAACAAAGGCCAATTTATTTTTAAGCAGATTTATTTTTAAGAGAGAAACTCATGCAAGAAATGAGAAAGACCAGGACACAGCTGTCAGAGTGGGTCAGAGCAGACCTTCAGTAAGACTTCAGTAAGAGTTGTTCAACAAATAGTTCAGGGGGCATGGAAAGTGTGGAGTGAGCTTCTCCCTGCTGTATCTCCCAAGCTTCCAGAGGCTGTGATTTAGAAACTTCCTGAGTTGAAATGAGCATCTGAATGGATGCTTTAGTAGCCATCTGTGGACCCACAATCCACTCTTTTTGCTAAAGACTTACTGAACCCACTCATATGTTGGAGCTTCCCTGCAACAATGAGTTTCTGAATTTAATTAGATGCTGTATGAAATAGTAATTATTGTTGTTCATTTTAAATGTCCAACCTGATTAGCCTATTTTAGATCTCTTAATGTATTGATTACTGGCCAATCTTCCAAATAACCATCTCTTACTGACCATTTTCTTCATTTTGAACCTGAACTGCTGCATCTGCTCATCTCTGAAGAGATGCTAAGCCCTCAGAAATATCTTTAGCTTTGTCATTTTGTTCTTAAAAAGAGAATACTCTGGTCCTACATTGTGTATATGATTATCCTTTTAACCTGTCGTTTCACATGTAATGTTTAGAAACTTGGTGCAATTTAATAAGTTGATTAAAATAATGTGGAGGCAGTGCTCATATTCAGCTGAATAATGGATTTGAAGGCAGATGTTGTGATAAGTCGTGCAGTACAGTGTGTTAAATTTAGGTGGACAGTTCTAGAGCTGCTTTGCATCATCTCAAAGCTGAAAAGAATTGAGATCACATTCAAATCCCTACACAATCATTAAGGTTGGAAAAGACCTCCATGATCAAGTCCAACCTTGGCCAAATACCACCATGTCCACTAAATCATGTTATGAAGCTCCAATTCTGCTTTTTTTTATCTGAACACTTCCAGAGATGGTGACTCCACCCCTCCTGTGTGCAGCCTGTTCCAAGAGCTCATTTACAGCAAGCATTTTGGTAATTTATTTTCTTAAAATTGCCTTAAAATTAGAAAAAATGGTCCTAGACTGGAGTGTTCAGCTTCCACTGAGGGATATTTTATTTGGTAGTCACAGCCCCCAGCAGCAGCACTGAAATACAACAGCAAAGTTCATGCTGGTATCAGCCAGTTTGTTATCTTTGAGTGACCTCTGGCTGCAAGTTATCTACAGCTGAATAATATTGACAAATCAGGGTGGGTTGGTTTAATTTGTTTTGAATACAACTTGCTAATTACTCCTCAAATTAGATTTTCCAGAGGTTTCATTGTAACATTGGAAAAGGATGTTGAGGAAGGAATTGAAAACTTGCAGCAGTAAGCACATTGCCTTAATTTTAGGCTATTTCTAGAAAACATTACTGCCATTCTAACAACAAACAGGGGATCAAAATAAGGAGTGGATGCCTGAGAAAAAGATGAGGAAGAGTAATGAAGTTACAGCCAGCAGTTTAATGAGATGTGATGATGGGGAAAATAACTTTGTGGATTTGATATGCATTCCCTCCATTTCTCCTACATTCATTTGCAGTGTTAGGTACATTCCTGACATTTCCTTAATCCATGTGTACTTTTTTGAGAGGAAGATCCTTTAATGTGAGCTGTCATATGACAATTTGTTATGTATTAAGGTGATTTGCTTGGGCTGGCATTATAGAAATAATTATGGTAGTGCAAAATGAGTTGCTGGTCTTCCCAAATTAATTGACTAGTAATGAGATTAATCATGAGTAGGAGTGAGTCCAACAGAATTTTAATATGGACTGTTCACCTCTGTGAGGTGGAACTGCAAAGAGCTGAGGGTGCAGGTGGCCCTGGCTCCAGTCTGTCCCTAACACTTCCGGGACAGGAATCTCCTTCAGCCCCTTTCCTCACACAGGATCTGAACTCTTGATGAGTTGTCACTGGTGTTTTAACTTGGGCAAACTGGTGCAGAGCCATGGATTTGTCACTCTCTTTGTGTGATGGGAAGTGTTCAGGTGAGAAGTAGCCAGGCTTTTCTCCACTTGCAGCAAATCAATGTGAAGGGAAAGTACATGGTGATTCAACAATTTTGGAGGCTTGATTTTATTTCAAATAATCAAGCAGGCTAATTAGATAGCTGAATTTCACAGAAATGGTTTCTAATTGAGGGCTTGGGCAACAGGGGATTTGCAGAAATGAGCAGATCTTGTTAAATATTGTCAAACCATGAGATATCTCACCATACGGAATATTAGGGAAGACACTTGTCCAATCACAGACATAATTTTGCCATTTTAAGTAAAGCAAAGAAAAATGTTGTGGAAGTGTAAAAATTCATTAAAAAAGCAATAGGTAAAGCAAGGAATGTGGGAAGTTTGACTCTCCAATTAGTTGAAATTTTCCTTTTAATGAGGTAAGAGCTAAAATGTGAAGAAAACCTCTGCCATGGACTGTTTGTTCTGGAGCAGGGTTTGTGTTAGACATGATTCGAGGCTTTTCCTTGAACTCCTTTTTAAAGCAATATAATTTACTTCTGACAGCATCACACAGCACTGGATGAAAGCCTGAAGACTGACCTGAAGTTGTTTTGTACTTTCAGGCTGTGCTTTGAAAAAGAAAAACAGCTTTGGACAAACAAATCAAGTTTTGTTATTATAGTAGATAAGACACAACATATTCAAATATTTCATTTTAAATCGTATTACTTGTTGTGCCTTTAAATGTTTGATCAGCTTGGGTGGTGAGATGTGAAGCAGCTCAAGACATTTCACAACAATCCTGAAGTTCTCTTGTTAAAGAGAAAGTTTCAGAGAACTTCAGCAGCCTCAGAAATGAAACTGGGTAGTTCCTAAATTGCCACAGGATGTCAGGGCACTGAAAATATTATTTTTGGTACTACTTTGCTGGCCTGTCTCTTGCTTGAGCTCATAATGGAGCATTCCCAAGGTGGTTTGCATTTGCCAAGAAATGAAGTTGCTGTGCCCTAGACAGCTGCACACTTACAATATCACAGGACTTTATTTTCCTTCCACAAATGGCTCTTGTTGGAGACACTGGGGCACCACTGAATGTCCCTTTGTGGGAGACATGATCTGCACTCCACTTGGGTGGGTTTGAGTCTCTTCTGCAGATCCCTTGGCCTACTCCACCTTGGGAAAACTAGGAATTCTGTGTGTGTATAAAGCCCATGGGATGAGTAAGGAGGCTGAGGCAGTGGAGGCAAGGAGAGCTCTGGGACAGACTCAGACTCACCCAAATACACAGACTCCAAATGACATCAAAGTTGGGTGTATTTTGAATGATTAGAGTTTGCAGGGGATGCCACAAAAGCTTATGGAGAAACATTCTTTAGGTAGCTCTGTGTGACAAGGTGTGTTGGGATCATGGGAGTCATTTCTAGGATGCACAAATGGCTTTTGGTTGGTTGCTGCTGTGGATGGAGCTCTTGGAAGCAGAAGAACCGTCCCCAGGTGAGATGAATTTTGGGTCTAAACTGCAGAGTCTAATAAATGACATATTGACATTTTTGCTTTACATTAGTCCTAAAAATGAGGAGTAGAGCTACCTTAAATCACTGATCATTATTAGATGATGTAGCTAAATAGTCACAGCTGGGTATCAGGTATTAGCCACCAGGCCAGTCTGAAAGTGCAGATCAATGTGTTCTTCTTTGTGCACAAAAACTGTTGACAGCAGTAGACCAGAGGTTCTCTGTGATTCTTTCCCCCACAGGAACATGTATCAGAAACAATGGCAAAATCTGTTCTGCACCACACTGAATGTTCTGGAGCAGGAGGGCTGTGTGTGCTCCCTGGGGCGTCCTGTGGGTTCCTGTCCTTCCACCCCCTGTCCCCTACTACACACAGCCCCTCTGGTAAAGGGAGGGCACTGTGGCAGCTTTGCAATGTTTGCTGGGGGAAGTATTGAGGTGTTTTCTCCAGCAATAAGAGACTCTTGTAAATCTGCAGGGTGCTGGTTCTCTGCAGTGAAGGGTGTGGCTTCTTCCCTGCATGTGGGAGTTGAAAAAGCATCAATCAATATAAATAATGATGAGGAGACTGAACAGTAGCAATTGGCTTATTTCTGATTTTTCTTCTTTGAAAAATACTGCAAAGCCCATGATAGGAACTATCGTAAACCATCAGCTCTTGCCCAGGGGATGTTGATCTTTTTCACTTTGATTTTTTTTTTTTTGACGAGTGTGGTAGATAAATTAGATTTTTCTTGCTGTCTGAGTCTGCATTTTGGTTTCACCCTAGACTGCAGATACCTACAGAGTGACAATTAGATATTAGAATGGAAACATCTCATTACTCTTCATAAATGATGGCACTTGTTGCACAATTGTGCTATAAATTTAACCACAATAATTTAAAATGTTAGTAACACGAGTAACTATTATTTATGTTTTGCAAGGTTTAGATTTCTTTTTCTGCTTAACCACTGGGCTGCTGGTTCACTGAACTGGAAGAGGGTGAATTTAGATGAGATATTGGGAAGAAATCCTTCCATGTGAGAGTGGGCAGGCCCTGGCACAGGGTGCCCAGAGAAGCTGTGGCTGCCCCTGGATCCCTGGCAGTGTCCAAGGCCAGGCTGGACAGGGTTTGGAGCAGCCTGGGATAGTGGGAGGTGTCCCTGCCCATGGCAGGGGTTGGAACTGGATGCACCTTATGGTCCTTTTCAACCTAAACCACAACACCATTCCATGACTCCTGGCACTGGGGTGGTCCCACACTGGTTCGTCCCACTGAGGGTCTTGGTTCTGGAGGTTGCTGTGACAGCAGCTCCGTGAGAGCACTGAGGACAGCTGTGGGACACATTCACAGAATCTGATACTCTCTGATATTGCTGGAGTGAGGTAAGATTTGGTAAAGCCCTGATGGAACTGGGAATTCTAAATAATTGTGTCCCTTCTGATTCCTCCCAAATCTCTTTATTTTTCCATTGCATACCAAATTATCCCTTTAACAATTTGCTGTAGGTGCCCAGTCATGGTCAGTTTGACATCTCCCAGGTGATAAATTAGGAGGAGGATGAATAGTTTTATCATGTTTTGATGATTGTTCTTTTTTCCCTTTCTCTTGTCATGACATTCTTATTCAGAACATCATTGTTATAAAATAAGGCACATTGTAAACTACCTGCAGTGTTCACCACAGGAGAATCTCTGCTTTAAGACATTTTTTTGTATTCTTTAATTACCAAAGAGAATTTAAATTATGAAAGGGCAAGAAAATGCACAGTGAAAATCTGATTTTATATTTTGAATTTAATCAGAACAATTCAGTGCTGACCTTCAATGGCTCTCCTTAATATCCTGGATGAGTTCTGTGACTGTGAGATTGCCAAGTCTTTTGTGAAGGTCACAGTCAGGAAGTTACTGAAGGACTAAAACCCACAGCTATATTTAATATTTTAAAGATGGTTTTCTTTCCAATGTGAGTAAAAGACTGAGCTGACAAACTTCCTAGCATGGTGACTTCTGCTTTGGAAGCTCTACATGATGCCATTTTGTAGAGCAAATGGAATATCAAAGTTTATCATGGATCAACAAAAAATATTTTTAAATTAAAAATGAATTCCTCCTATAATAAGAATTTAAATATTTCACATGTTCTTTCTTTTTTATCAGGTTTTTTGGTTTTTTTCAGTAGAAGTCACTCCTGTTTCTTTTAGTTATATATTGATAACTGGAAGATGATGCAGATTCGCAGTGCAGTTGTAATTATGCTGGGAAATTAAACCTCTAGATACAACAGCTGATCAATACATGAAATGTGGAGACTGAGAATCTGCAAAATATTGCAGGAAGCCTTATAATTAATGAGAAATTGTGAAAATACTCAGATCAGATTAATTTAGAAAATTTGGAATATTTGAAACCATTACTATTACGATGATGATGATGATGACGATTATTATTATCTGATACTGTTATAGGAAACACGGGGTGTGTATATATATATATATATGCCTTTAAAAGAGTTATGGGTTTGGGGGTTCTTTTTGTGTTTTTTACATGCACTGATATATACATTGAAAATTCCCCCAACTATTAAACCCTTTATTGTGTTGTTTGTAAATTGACATTTCTTTGGTTGTAGATTACTACCCAAAAGGAGTCCAGCTTCCTACTGTTCCTTTCCTCTTTGTCTTCAGAATTATTTTGGACCCTGGTGGTTCATTGTCACTGAGTTTACACATTTGCATAATTATAGCTCTCTCTGCTTTTTTTTTGTTACTTTGTGCAGAAATGTTTCAGTGACAGCATCCCAAGCTCTGTGAGAGCAGGACTCCTGTAAGTCAGTCCAGAAAGCTCATTCTGTTTTCTTGCACAATAATCCAAGGGAAACAAAGCAAATGGAAGAGAATCTGTTTGCAGAGGCTTTAAGACAAATGCCCAGGTACAGCCATAAATTCCCTAAATTCAGTTTTGTGTTGAACCTGAGTCTGATTTAGAAATCCACAATTGCTACATTTAGCGACCTAAAGCTGGTCCATTTGAGGAGTTTGGCATTGTAAAATGTAAAGAAGATGTAGTTAACTAAAAATGAAATCAGAAACCCAAATAATTCAGATTTATGTAGTGTGGCATATTTTACATCAATATTGCTGCTGTAAAAGCAGAGCATGGACACAATAAAAGCTGTATATTGCTGGTTTAGAACGTTCAAGTATCAAAGGCTTAAGAATTACAATTTTATTAGAATAATATTCCTAATTATATGGCCCACAACAAACAGACTTCAAATTGCTTTTTATTTGGCATTTTGATTTTGATACTTGCAGCAAAGATATTTCCTGTTTGCCACAGAAACTCAGTGCAAAATCTTCTGCAGTTTCAAGGTGCTCAAATATTAGGGAATCTTCAGTTCATTTAGAAATTATCCAGCAGTTCATTTGCACAATGGAAATTTATTTCTTTATTGGTTGAGAAACTCAGAATGATTTATCAACATCCTGTGCAGAACAGAGGAAGCCATGATTTCTGGTGATCTGGATGTTCAAAGATAGGCTGAACATGATGTGAACAGGGACAACCAGGATAAGCAGGGATGTGGGATGCTTCTAAAGAGAATTCCCTGCATAAAAAGGAGATTTGAACTGGTTGGCCAATGCTTGAAATGAATAAATATCAAGTGAGTGGGTGATACCTAATAACATTGAATGAGTCTTTTTCTGTTGAGGCAGGAAGGGAAAATGTTTGGGGGATTTGATTTTCCTCCAGCTCTGGATAGGCTGTGTGCACTGAAGCCCTCAGATTGAGGCAAAATAAAACAAGGTGCCTCCAAATATTTACAGTTTCTGTGATGTGTTTTTCTGTGATAGTTCTGAGCAGCATGATCAGGAAAGCCTTGTACATTTATAAATATCAAACTTAAGAATTAGAAGTGCTCACTTTGATAGAGTTATGTTTCACTCAGTGTCCCTGCTGCTTTGAAGTTTGAGGTAGATGATAACAAAAGAGATTTTTTTTTCCTCCTCTAATCACTGTTTCTGACAAATTCAGAGCTGATGGAATATGTCATTAAGAAAGAAAGTAAAAGGAACAAGCAGAACCACTGCTTTGTGCCATTAAGGTGTTGTTTTGTTTTTCCTTTAGTTGGGTGACATTTTGGGGATAGGCTGCAATTATTTGTTGAATATTGTGCTTTGGAGTTGAAGAAGAAAGAGATGTTCTCTCATTCTTTTGTTCTCCAGTGTTGGTGATAATATTCAGTGCATGTTCTTTTATTTCCCTTTGATATCTCGTTATTTGGGTACTGCTACATCTCTATTTGATCAGTTAAATATTGCTGCTTATTTCACCTCCTTAACCTACTTTTCTCTAGAAATTTCTAACTGCCCTCACAAGATCCTGGCTTTAGGCCTCTCTTTGCCTTTTCCCACTTCCTTCCTCTTGGTTTTAGTTCTGGAGAGCCACATGAACAGCTTTGGTACTATTTCCTATTACAGAACTAAGACAAATTAATGAGATCTACTTTTGTTTCTCTCTTTCTGTGGGACTTTTTTTGGCTGTTTAAAGCTGTAACACTTCTCTGCAGAGTTACAAAATAAATCATGCCCAGTTAACCTTCCCAACCCTTCAGCCAAAGGCAATAAAAAGCCCATGTGACAGAAATGGAAATAAAAAAAAAAGTAAAACATGAGGCTATCATACATTAATTTCTGCCATAAGGTAATTTACCATTTATTGTTACAAGCTGGGCAGACAGTTAAGAATCCTAAGAAAGAGTAGAAGAAAAAGTGCTTTTCTCTGCTTTAGTGTGTTCGTTGTCTGTGAGGGAACATGAATTATCATCTTCAATATCATCCAGTTGCACCCCCTGCCATGGGCAGGGACTTCCACTATCCCAGGATGCTCCAAGCCCCTTCCAACCTGGCCAGGAACACTTCCAGGGATGGGATTTATTTAAATTAATCATAGTCCAGCATTATTGTGGACTTTACCCTGCAAAAGAAAAGAGAAAAAATACTCAGAGGAGTATAAAAACATTCTTTCTGTTGCCTTAGAGCTTTACAGAACCAAGTGAAATCCAGTGCAATCTCTGAAGTACAGGTTGCACATTTGAAAATAGGGGAGGTGACTGGGGATCACTGAGATCAGCAGAGCTCCTGGAAGCTGCATTTGTGATCTTTCACTGATCTGATTGATTTCAGTGCCTGATCCAATTTCCAGCAGCTCATGCCCAAGTCAAGCTCAGGAACAGGGAGGAGATTCATGGTGCTTTGCCTTGCTTAAATCACTGAACCAAAATTTTCTTTCAAGCAGAAAGCAGGCTTGAACCAAAATTGCTCCTTTCAGCCATCATTTATCATGATAAAGAGAAATATCACATAACAGAGAGCTTGAATTACCAATGCTCTATGTACAAAGAAGCAAGGGTGAGAGAGAGAGTCTACTGAACTCCTTTAATCTTTGCTCAAAAAAAAAATCCATGCACCTTGCACGTGCATTTTTAGTACATTTGTGCTCCCTGCTATTCTGCTTCTCTGCTGGAAATTATTTGTACCATATATAATAACATAATTGTTTAATTTTTGGATAATTTTTATGCATTCAAAATTATACTCAAGTTTCTGCAGGAACTGCTAGACTCGTAGCAATAGGAGGCTGTGGAAATATTTCAGAACAAAACATGAAAATTATTGTTGTTTTTATTTATGATTTTTGAAAGGTTTGTTTGGTTTTTTTTCTCCTCTTCTGCCCTTGAACTGGGTACTTGTAGTGGAATGGCAAAAAGATATAATTTAATCAAAAAGAACATGCTATGTTGAAAGTAACTTCAAAGCTATGATTAAATGTACTTACAATAATTAGTTTCAAAGCATTCTAATTCCTAGCAGTGTTTGAAGAATTCAGCATCTAATGAAGTAAAATAAATGACACACCACTCTGTTCATTGAATAACCAATTTTCCTCTCCTAACCACCATTTATCAACAGAGCCTTTCACCAGAAAACTTCTCAGCCTTCCTTTAAATCAAGTCAGCCCCAAGCACACTACTTGTACCCCCTCCCACACACACACACACAAAATGGGCTGGATTGTCACACCCTGGCTGGGTTCTAATGCACAAAACCCAATAGTTAATTTTGGATTAAGAACTGAGTCAGGAGAAGGGAAATGTTCTGTAATGCTTTGCTTTAAAGAACTCTTGATAATATCAATGGAAGAAGACTAATCACATTTCCCCAATTCTTTTTTTTTCTGATGTTCTCAAGTAATGCTAAATTGAGATGTTCTGTGTGTTACATAATTTGAACTGTAATTTTTTGAGAAGGAAACAGGAAATTTGGTATTTGTCATTGTTGATTCATAGCAGATCAATAGGTCAGTGTTCTGGATGACTGAAGCAAAAACTGCAGTATTTATATATCCACAAGTAATCTCCCTGGCAGTGAAAATAATCTCACATTTTGACCAAAGGATGTGAACTATCATGGGATTCCCACCCCAGAAACACATTTCAGCAACAACAAGAAAATTTAGGGGAGAAATTGAGAAGAATGGAGATGTTTTCATGAGATGTTTGTTATTGCAATGACTTGGTGATCTCATAGTCTGGCTAGCTTGTTTTTTATATATTTCAAGTACAATGAGAAAATAAATTTGCTTGAAATGGTTATGGAATAGAGATGATTTTCAGTGCAAGTGATGCAGCAACTCTTCTGCCTCTTGTCCCTTTGGAAATGCAAAAGACTGTGCTAGAACTGGACTTCTTGTAGAACTGGGAGAATTCTGCCCACAGGAAATCCGTGATGCCACTGGCACCTCAAAATCAGAAAAAACAAATAAAAAGGAAAGAGATTTGGTTGTTCCCAGTGAGTCTGAAGTTATTTGTGTCCTTCATTTGGCTTTCATTTCTTACTGTCCTCTGAGATCAGGCTGGATTATTTTTCCCAAAGTGGGAATATCGTACAGTTGGAGTTAGTAACTGCCCAATAATTTAACAAGAAACCATTGTGCCCATTAGTCTTCCTGTTTTAGAATCAAAATAATTTATTAAGTTTATTCTACTGCAGTTTGTAGCATTTCTGAAAGATCTGTGCAACTTGAAGACCTAGGATCAAAAAAGGAAGATGCCCACTTCCTTCTCCAGTTTGGTATCTTTTCTTTTTTGGAGGATTGGACCCATCATTTATTCTTCCATTTAGTTATTTATTTAGTTATTTAGTTGTTATTTAGGTATTTAGTTAGATTATCATTTGTCTAGGTATATTTATGTCTACAAGAGCTGTCTGAATTTGGAGTTCTCATGCTCTCTGTGC
>VWYE01016424.1:1335-35503 GCA_013398995.1 Alaudala cheleensis | reverse complement strand
AGGGAGGAGATTCATGGTGCTTTGCCTTGCTTAAATCACTGAACCAAAATTTTCTTTCAAGCAGAAAGCAGGCTTGAACCAAAATTGCTCCTTTCAGCCATCATTTATCATGATAAAGAGAAATATCACATAACAGAGAGCTTGAATTACCAATGCTCTATGTACAAAGAAGCAAGGGTGAGAGAGAGAGTCTACTGAACTCCTTTAATCTTTGCTCAAAAAAAAAATCCATGCACCTTGCACGTGCATTTTTAGTACATTTGTGCTCCCTGCTATTCTGCTTCTCTGCTGGAAATTATTTGTACCATATATAATAACATAATTGTTTAATTTTTGGATAATTTTTATGCATTCAAAATTATACTCAAGTTTCTGCAGGAACTGCTAGACTCGTAGCAATAGGAGGCTGTGGAAATATTTCAGAACAAAACATGAAAATTATTGTTGTTTTTATTTATGATTTTTGAAAGGTTTGTTTGGTTTTTTTTCTCCTCTTCTGCCCTTGAACTGGGTACTTGTAGTGGAATGGCAAAAAGATATAATTTAATCAAAAAGAACATGCTATGTTGAAAGTAACTTCAAAGCTATGATTAAATGTACTTACAATAATTAGTTTCAAAGCATTCTAATTCCTAGCAGTGTTTGAAGAATTCAGCATCTAATGAAGTAAAATAAATGACACACCACTCTGTTCATTGAATAACCAATTTTCCTCTCCTAACCACCATTTATCAACAGAGCCTTTCACCAGAAAACTTCTCAGCCTTCCTTTAAATCAAGTCAGCCCCAAGCACGCTCCTTGTACCCCCTCCCACACACACACACACAAAATGGGCTGGATTGTCACACCCTGGTTGGGTTCTAATGCACAAAACCCAATAGTTAATTTTGGATTAAGAACTGAGTCAGGAGAAGGGAAATGTTCTGTAATGCTTTGCTTTAAAGAACTCTTGATAATATCAATGGAAGAAGACTAATCACATTTCCCCAATTCTTTTTTTTTCTGATGTTCTCAAGTAATGCTAAATTGAGATGTTCTGTGTGTTACATAATTTGAACTGTAATTTTTTGAGAAGGAAACAGGAAATTTGGTATTTGTCATTGTTGATTCATAGCAGATCAATAGGTCAGTGTTCTGGATGACTGAAGCAAAAACTGCAGTATTTATATATCCACAAGTAATCTCCCTGGCAGTGAAAATAATCTCGCATTTTGACCAAAGGATGTGAACTATCATGGGATTCCCACCCCAGAAACACATTTCAGCAACAACAAGAAAATTTAGGGGAGAAATTGAGAAGGATTGAGATGTTTTCATGAGATGTTTGTTACTGCAATGAGTTGGTGATCCCATAGTCTGGCTAGCTTGTTTTTTATATCTTTCAAGTACAATGAGAAAATAAATTTGCTTGAAATGGTTATGGAATAGAGATGATTTTCAGTGCAAGTGATGCAGCAGCTCTTCTGCCTCTTGTCCCTTTGGAAATGCAAAAGACTGAGCTAGAACTGGACTTCTTGTAGAACTGGGATAATTCTGTCCACAGGAAATCCGTGATGCCACTGGCACTTCAAAACCAGAAAAACAAATAAAAAGGAAAGAGACTTGGTTGTTCCCAGTGAGTCTGAAGTTGTGTCCTTCATTTGGCTTTAATTTCTTACTGTCTTCTGAGATCAGGCTGGATTATTTTTCCCAAAGTGGGAATATCGTACAGTTGGAGTTACTAACTGCCCAGTAATTTAACAAGAAACCATTGTGCCCACTTGTCTTCCTGTTTCAGAATCAAAATCATTTATTAAGTTTATTCTACTGCAGTTTGTAGCATTTCTGAAAGATCTGTGCAACTTGAAGACCTAGGATCAAAAAAGGAAGATGCCCACTTCCTTCTCCAGTTTGGTATCTTTTCTTTTTTGGAGGATTGGACCCATCATTTATTCTTCCATTTAGTTATTTATTTAGTTATTTAGTTGTTATTTAGGTATTTAGTTAGATTATCATTTGTCTAGGTATATTTATGTCTACAAGAGCTGTCTGAATTTGGAGTTCTCATGCTCTCTGTGCGCACACTTGTGAGCAAAATTTGTAACCATTCCTGGGCCTGTAACCTTGAACAACAGAATTTTAGGAGTGATACAGTTTGGAGTAAGTGTTTACTGTATTAGGCAGGTGCTGGAGCAAAATTCAGAAAACACGAGCAGATGAATTAAATAACAATTTTGAGAAAAAAAATTATTTATTGCTAAAGACCCCAGAATATCAAAATGAGTTTACATCCACTTTCAAAATGTTAATTTCCAGTCTCTGGGAAGCTGGAGGCAATATTTAAGCAACTTTTCTCATTAATATTCCATTTAAAATGAGTATTGTGCAGGTACATTTAAACCCCCTGGGAATATTTTGTCATGGATTAGTCTTTGACATAAGAGTTCAGTTTGGTAAAGTAATGAAGTTACAATATATAAATATATATGTGTGTGTGTGCTTGTGTGTTTTATATAATAATCTAAATAAACATATTGTAATAATTATGTTTTATTACCAGATGTAGGCAGAAAAGATAAATGGGGGTAACAGAGCAATAATGGCCCAAATGAATGAAATTTTGGAAATGAAAACACTGGAAGGAGAGGCTCTGTCAGTGCTCTGCATTGCTGACTGTCATTCTGTGGTGATTATTCAGTGTGGATTAGTTACTGAAGAAATCCCAGCAAGAAATGCAGAGTTTACTCTGAATCTGCTCTTCACTGAGGACATAAGGGATTAGAGCTTTATTTCCTTACAAAATTATAATGAATGGTCTGAGCAAACCTCGTGATTGCTGAGCATTCATTGTTACTGGAACTCTGGACAAGGCACTGAATGCATTAGAAGAAAAATACCCTGTAAAAGTTGTTCTTACTTGAGTTTGAAAGCTTTGCTTTCTCTGTTGCTGTGCAGAAATTTTAGGACTATTATTGGCTATTCCATACTTTTGTTTTGATTTTTTTTTGCTTCCTATATAGAAAATACATTCTGTTCTGCTCATACTGAATTATCAGACCTAAATATACACACACATATATGCATTTATATAGATGTACACCCATGGAAGCTGCTGCTTCTGTATTCCCAGCTCTGGAGGAAACCTGGTGAACTAGACTTGCTTTTTTTCTGCAATCCAATTTACCCAATGAATTGCCCAGATTCATTGGAAAACAGTTTCTAATAAGATTCCCACGACTTTCAGAAAACATAGAACAGCACAGGCAACAGGAGGTGTCTGGGAGGAAAATTTATCCCTGGAACAAGTGTGAAGTGGTTTTTGCCTAGAATGCTTCCCCAGCCTGAGCTAAATCACAGCTTGTAAAGGAAGAGGAGACTGAAAATGAATTTGGTAAAAAGTCAGGGGACAACTTTTATTTCCATCCCTCTTGTGCAGATGTAAAAAAGGTGCATGATGGGCATTGTTCTGAACTGAGCACTGCTACTCTCTGTTGAGTTTTTGGTGACTAAATCCAAATTTCTATTGGGATACATAAAAAAATGTTTTCATAACTTCATTTCTGAGGTGGTTCCCTACGTGTGTTCTTCAAAATGGAGACAATACATTCATGCTGACTTAGTGTTATATTTCAGAAGTTGAAGCAGATTCAGTTTGTTTTTCCTAAAATTTAAAGTTTACTGTTCTATCAGCTTTTTTTTTTCCTCTAGAAAATACACCTTTATTGAAAGACATAAAAGTACAGAGATGTGCCATGGAAAGTGCTTGCAAATGTCTTTACTGCTTTATTGCTTTTTAACATATTCACATGATTTTTTTCTTCAGTGAGTCAATGGATTCTTTTATTTCTTTGGGTTATTAAGCAGCATCACAAACAAGTTATAAAGAACTTAAAAAGTTCAAAGGAGAGTTTTCAGTGTGTCTGTTCTTCCTTTATGTCCAGAGATGGTGTCCAAGGCTGTGAGGAGTTCACAGCACTGAACCCTCTGGTTTTACATTGGATTTCTGCTTTTTGGTATTAAAGCTGAGTTGTGCCATTTAATGCTCTCCTGGAAAGTGCAGAATTGATATTTGGTGGTGATTAGGAGTGGCTCAGAGCGTGGTCAGGAAATGGAAGAACATATTCTCAGCTACCAGGAGCTCTGGGCCTCATGACCTCTTGTTAGGTAATTTCCCTGAAAGATTAGGAATGAAAATTGGTGAGATGGGACTCAGTCAATGCATCTGTGATCTTGACACAATCTCTGAGGCTGTGTAAATCTGCATAAATCAGCATCCTCACAGAAAACCCAAGTCTTAGACAAATTTAGTTATTTTCTTGTTAGTCTTCATGCATGGAATAAACCCTTTTGTTTTTCTGCTGGACAGATATAATAGATATCTTAAGATAAATCTTTTATATCATAAGAATGCAGAATTTTGGGCTCCTAACTCTATTCTTTTCTTCCTCCAAAATAATCTTTTGGGGTTTGTTTTGCTGTGTTTTATTTTTTTCCAAAAGTATTTTGTTCTATATTGATTTATGTAGCACTGACTTAAACCTGAGAAAATTATGGGCACCTCTGCAACAGCCCTTTGACCTGAAATTCCCTGGTCTCAGTCCCCTTGAGAGCTCCAAAATACATCTTCAATTGGGCTGTTCCTTCAGCTCAGTTGCTTCCTCTTAGAGCTGTTTCCCTCTCTCCAGATCCACTTCCAGTCTCCAGCTATTCCCTGTGGAAGCTGGAGGTGATGGTGGGGAGGCTCAGCTCTGCTCTTGGGGCTGCTCTTATGGGATTGGGATAAATTACTCCAAGACAAAAAACAGGAATTCACTTTTTGGTGTACAGCTGGGAAATAGCAACCAGAGGGAAGAGGTTTGTTGGAAGACCTGGTCCAGTTTTATTTCCAGAACAGTAAAATCATAGGTAAGGATTGAAAGGAATAGCTAATAGGTAATGATTTAGGGAGAAGAAGGTAAAGAAAGAGAAATAAATAACTCTTGGTTTAGTGGTTTTTCTTCTTACAATTCTGTTTTTGTCCAGAAAAAGAAAGCAGATTGTCCTTGACTACTTCAGCAATGTTACAAAAGAAGTAATTGTTTTAACATACATGAAATCAAATACAGGAGTAAAGACAAGTACTGGTTAGATGAATGAGAGGAGTTTTATGGGATATTGTTTTCCTTTTTTATGTCAAAGGCAAGCCCTGCTTGCCACTCTGCTGTTGGATTTTACAGAAAGCAGATCAGAGTTTGCAAATTACAGATTTATATCTTAGCAACACTGGAGTTGTTCAAGGAAAAGTCAGGAAAATTAATAATCTGTGAAGGTTACAGGCCCTCTTACTAAAAATCAGTGAGCTGACCTGTATTCCTCAAGTTATACTGTAGATCAAAGAAACAAAAATACAATTATTTCCAGGGGTCATGCTAAAGTAAGAAAAAATAAATAAATAAGGCATATATATGCATGACAAATATATTCAGTGGTGTATGAGCCTGTAGCATCTGCAGATTGTCTTGTGTAAGTGCCAGTGCTGCCCTCAGGTTGTTCTTGAGGCCAACCTTGGATATTTGGATATTATCACCAGAACTCCCAGCACAGACACTCAGGACTATTGCAAGGTCTGGTGATAACTGCAAATGTCTTTGGATCTGGAATCCTTTGTTCTGCCTTCTGTAACTCTTAGAACAGGTAAAGTGAAAGATGTGGGAAATCTGAAAAACAATGGGCCATAAATGACAGAGGGACATTAATAATTAAATGCATTGCAAGTTTAAAAAAAAAAATCCACTACAGCAATTCTTAATGATACCTTCCATGGACCATTTAAGTCAATGAATTTCAAGTGCAACCATTTGTGCCAAACAAGGTTAAAATGGCTAAAAGAGTGACTGTATTTTAATGGGCTAGAAAGGAATGAGAAGCGACCAGCAGTCCATAAAAATATCATCCTTCAGCTCAGAATGCTCTGGCCATTTCCAGGGAAAGCTTTAGCCAATCCCAGGGCAATAACTTAACTCTGTGGAGCTGCAGTAAAGGTTGATATAATTGTAGAACTGAGGCTTCCTCAGTTCAGATTCCAGCACATTCCTTTAGTCAGAAATGAAGTTTCTTCACTCTTTAAAGATGTATTGTATTTTAAACTTTTCCATTTACTTCATTCACTTAATATACAGCTAATTTGTCTAATTCCTGGTGACATGGAATTCAGTATTTAGTTTATTGAAAGGGATATGCCACATCCATTTACTTTGTTTATCTACACATTTACAAATAGTTGACAATAAATAGTGATGAGTGTTATATCTTTCATTCTGGCATTGCCATTAACCCTTTGACTGGCAGGATTTTGCTGATGCCCAGTATTTTTATGTGTTGCACTGCTTCAGCTCTCTGAGCTCACCAATACTTTTGTCCTCCCAGTAGTAATTTAATCGTGTAAAACCCATCAGCAGCAATTCAACCCAGATATTTCATTACCTCTATGTTGAAAGAAAATGTAGCTTTTCTCTTTTCTTAAATAAATGGTTTTAGAATTGGATTTAAGTCTCAGATTTAGATGAGTTGCAGCTCTTGGAGTGGGGCAGATTGTGTTATCACAGAGAAATTTAGCATTTGGTGTCCCAGCCATCCCATCCCTCACAGGCAGAGGGATTGCAGTGCTGTGTGTAGAGTTGGCACAAATCCTTTGGTCAGGGGCCCTGCCAGGTCCTTGCAGCTGAAAAATCACATGCAAAAAATCACTTGATGGGAGTCCAGAAAGGGGAACAAAGCTTTGCCAGAGCAGAGTGAACGTGGGAGCAAAGCTGGGTGATCTGTCCTCCTTCCCTTCCCTCTGTTCCCATCTTCATCTCTCCTCTCTCTCCTTTGTGCAGGATCCTGTTCTTGCTTTTAAAAGAGGAATATTTTTCAATTCCAGTTCTTCCTAATTGTCTCTTTTTCTCATCAAATCCTGTCATATTTGACAAGCAGGAAAGAAAGGAGTTTTCTCACAAGTTTCTTAGGAGCAACACGAAGTGGGGAGGAGCCATTCTCAGAAAGTGAGAAAAGTTGCTCATGTGTTTTCTTTCTAATAATTTTTAGTTTAGTTTTTCTATTTTTTTATAATTTCCCCATGGCTGCTCAGCATCTTGTTCTGAGCAGCAGCAGAGGCACTGCACTGTCAGGCTTAGGAGGCAGCTACAGCATTGATATTCTTGCTTTCATGTTTCAGCAGTTATCTTTGCAACTAGAAATGACAGAACCTCTTTTAAATACCATTTCAAATAAAAGCTACAATTCTGTAGACATTGATGACAATCATGTGGGAAGGATTGCTACTTACCGTGAAAATATGGCTTTGTTAAGCTTCAGATAAGAAATGAATGAGATTATTAAAGACAAAAAAATGGGTTTATTCCTTTTTCTGTTATTAATGAGTGTGATTTGATAAATACATGGTAAGTTTTGGAATGACAGATCTGCTCCTGACACAGCAGGCTTTATACAAAATGAAGATTAACATCAAAAGTAAAAGAGAAAATCATGGAATCATGGAATGGTTTGGGCTGGAAAGGACTTCTAAAGGTCATCCAGTTCCACCCCCTGGGCACCTTCCACTGAACCAGGTTGCCCCAGTCTCTGTCCAGCGTGGCCATGAACATTTGCAGGGAAAAAAGAGGAAGATGTTGTTTCTTGGTGTCAGGATCTGTGGGTGATGGGTGGGGTGTGCAGCACGAGCATTTCCTGACAGCTGACAGTGGTGATGGTGGCAGCTGGGCCTGGAGCAGCTGGGACAGGGGAAGGAGCAGTGCCAAAACCAGCAGTTAGAGCTCTTCCAGTTAAAATACATTGAGAGGTCATTTCAAAGGTGAGAAGCACAAAGAAACAAGACAAACTCCACATTTTAGAATCACGGATAAACAAAAGGACTTTTTGAGAGTAGTCACAATTTCTTATTCCAGTCCAAAAGGAATGAATGAAATGTGTGTTTATTCCATACATTACTTACTATTGAGTAAGAAATGTGGAAGAATAAATTACAAATGCATGGAATCTAAACCAGGTTTTTTCATAATGTGAAAATCAAACTGCAGTTGAGTGCATCCTCCTAAATCTAAGAGCAGAAGGAGAGTGGGAACAGAAGAACATGATTAATCTTTAACAGTAAACTTTTTTCTTGTCACTCTGAATCAAAAGCAACCATGCATCAGATGTTGGGTTTGAACTAAATAAATGATAAAAAATGCATGATTTGGTGGATTCAGTGAAAATCACACCAAAAGCCTCCATTCAGCTGCCTTTAACATTGACTGGCTGACCCTTCCCTGATTCTCCTAGCTAAGTTTGGGAAATTAATAAAGAAACAAAACCCACTTGAATTAAAACAGTAGAGAAAGGGAGGGGGTTTTTTGAAATGACCTGTCTGTAAGAGTAGGTGGATCCCATGCAGGAGGATGCTGCATTACTATAATTGGATTTAATGTTTTGCCTTTGAGGAGCAGACTTGGAGCAGCCATCACTTAGTTCCTACCTGGATGCTGTAACATGATTTGACAGACACCTGTTAGCACAGCTTAAAATATTATTGCCATCAGAAAATGGAGGAAAAGCCATGGAAGAGATGAGTATTCATCCAGGCAGTGCCAAACAAAGGGCTTAGCTCCTGTATTGCAGTGATTCAGGAGTTGATTCTGTGATTCTGTGAATGCCACCAGAAGTTAAAGCTGTCTGAGACAAAAATCTCTGTTTCTACCGTAGTACCTGAAACCTGAAGATTTTAGCTTGGCTTCTTTTTATCCTTCTATCCACTCCACATATCTCATGCCACCAAATTGTTAAGGCTTATAAACAAAAGCTGCACTATATTTTTATGCTATAAAGGTTTGTTTGGGGGAAAAAATATCATGGAGCTGGCTCCCATAATACTTCTGTTTTCCTGTGAGCCAAGATAAATGAGAAAAGGACAAAAGCACCCACAAACAAAACCCTTCCTGCAGTGTCTGTTTAACAAAAATGGAACATAATTATGTGTGGATTGAAAGAAACTGAACTTCATATCCCATATATAGGGCTGGAGCCCATCTCTGGTGCTAAATTAATTCCAGTATTCTCTGAGTTTTTCCTTTCTGAATTGCTGAGTACTTCAGAGAGTTAGTGCCATGAGCTATGCTGGCCCAGTAAAATATTTTTGTGTATTTCAAAGCCAACACTAAATTATACTGCTTGTTTGTTGTCTACAGATTCATGGAGTTACACTCAGAAATACAGTTTTACCCAGGAGGTTAACTGGATTCTGTGAGAATCTATATTCTTCCTGGAGTTGCTAGAGATTTGTTAGTAAGAAGATAATGTGCTGCAGCACATGCTCTGGGTTTTCTGTCTTCTTAGTGTGGAGATAGAGAGTGAAATCAGGATAAATCCTCCAGCTTGCTTATAAATTTCACTGTAGAAGAAAGACATAAAATTGTGGATACCCTATGGAGTAGAAAACAAGTTTAATGTACTACAGTTAAGGGCTTGACTGTGGTATGTATTTCTTCTATTTCCTTCAATTGCTTCTATAGGATATTCATTATGACCTTAATGGCTTATTGTGCATGAGAAAATTGGCTTAATGAATAACTGGTAGGGATCTGCCCTGGCTTTCTGGGGCAGCCTGAAGCTCATGTCACAAGACAATTAAAAAAATCTCTCCATTCAGGATCATTTCTTCACATTCTGCCTCTTAGTAGTAGAGTTGTAACAGTCTACTCTGTTCTGCTTTTGTGATAGATGCCATCATTTCACTCAACAACAGCAGGAATGGGGTAAAAAAAAATACTGAAGTGTCTGCACATATGTATCGTGTGTCATCTGAAAGCTTCATGCAAATTCCTTGACTAAATAAAACCACAACAAGCAAAGTGAGAATGAGCTGGAGCTACAGCACTTATGCACTGGAGTGCACTTCTTTCTAGTTGTGAGATAACAGAGAAATGATACCATGGAGTCACGGAATGCTCTGGGTTGGAAGGGACCTCTGAGATGATCTTGTTGCAGTCCCTCTGCCATGGGCAGGGACACCTTCCACTGGAGCAGGTTGTTCAGAAATATCTGCATTTGAAATGATTTTGGAAGCCACCAGATCCTGATGTGATTGGTAGATCTCTTACTCCAAAATCTGGAATTTGAAGCTGTTTCTCCTAAGACTGTGCCATGTGAAGGGGAAAGGGAGCATCATGGAGAGACTTGGAGTGTCTGTGCCAAGGCAAGGTCGTGTCCTGTAGTCACTAATTGTAATGAATAATCATGGAATCATTAATTGTGAATTCAGGGTATTCATTTGCTTTCACCACGTGCCTGCTGGCAGCAGAGGCTGTGCCTGGCCCAGCAGGTGTGGAATCTCCTGGAATGTCAGGAGTGGGATGGATGAACACATCCAGTCTGGTGGCTTTGCTCCCAGTTCCCTCTGGATAAGCAGCATCAACACCTGATGATGCTCGTGGCTGTTGGTGGTTGACCTTCACTGCTTGCCCTGTGTTCTGATCCCTCATGACACTGAAGCCATGTCTGATTCTCAGTTTCCTGCATGTGAAAATAAATATTTTTCCAATTAGCTGCCAGGTTCTTTCCCTTGCATACAAGAAGCTGTTGCTTTCTCCAGCCTGTGGAAATTTTTCCTGTTCCTTTCAAAGCTGTGAGAATGTTGTCACACACGGTGGCGTCGTCACAGCTGACTAAAGGCACTTAGCATCTCTTTGGGAGATGATGGGGAGAAATGAGGCATTTTCTCCATCATCTCTTAGAGAAAAGCCATTAATGTCAAAAAGTGAGGCTGTGGGATTCGTGTGGTGCCTGCAGTGTGAGGGCTCTGCCATCAGCACTTGGGAAGCTGCCTCTGGGAAAGGGAAACGCTGTTCCTTCAGAACAGTCACAGGATAAAGGGATGTGGGTGGTGAACTGGATTCCTTCAGCCCAAAAAACTGTGATATTGTTATTTTAGACAGACACGTGGCTCACGATTTTGTTGTCCCAAATGTTGTGATGCTTCCTGAATCATGGAATGATCAAGTGTAACATTCCTGTTCTTCAGCCCAGAGCTGTACTCAGAAAAAAAACAAAACTGTGTTTGTTAGGATGGGAGGTAGAATTCTGAAATGTAGCCCCACTCCAAAAAAAAAAAAAAAAGGGATATATGTATGTAAGAAATGTGAATGGGAAAGTAGAAGCAGGATGATAAATAGCTCTACTTTTAGCATTTAATTTTGTATCCGTATTTAGCACACTTATTCTGGCAACTATTAAAGTTTCCATATATTTGTCAGTGAATGAGGGTTGGTTTTTTTTTTTAGTGCGACTTTTAATTAGAGGTTGGGGGAAAATTGGGGGAAAAAAAATCACACCTAAATTTTCCAAGTGTGGAATTATTTGGAGATAAAAAGAGGCAAAGTCTGCCACTGTTAACTCTGTGTTTCACATGTACATTTCCTCTTCATAAGCCAGATCATTTTAGAATTCTCTTGGTTGTCTTCACTTTTTTTCCCCCCACAAGACAGAAAACCCCCCAACTCTGTCAAGTTTTTTGTTTGTTTGGGGGTTTTTATCTGCTTTTAATATCCCTCAGCCAGCTATTTTAAATCTCCAGGTATATTTATTTCATGTACCTTCCCCACCCTTGATTTCTTACGAAGTGAGGTGGTCCCTGGTGATACCTGGGTGATGGGAACAGCTGTGCCCTGCCAATGAGCTGATGGTTTTGCTGCAGTCAGGTGGAGCTGAGAAACTGAGGCAAAAATTCAAATTTCATATGGATTTGTTCAAGTAACACATTATACAGGAATTGGGACACATAGCCACAAAGTTGTTTAAAAACTCAAGCAGACAGAAGTGAAGTAAATAAGAATTAGATATGCTGAAATCACCTGGAAGATCTGCTCAGCTTTTTGGCAGAATTATGAATCCACTGGGAGACAATTCTGGATTTTTGACGAGATAGGAATTCTCCATCCCAGATTTTTGTGCTCTGTATCCGAGTTGCTCATTCCTAAGGTGTTTATTGCTAGACAGGCACTGCTGGTCACCATGGCAGAAATGTGGCCATGCATTGTGATCCCATAATAAATCATTTCACCTGAGAGATCCCTGTGTCCCATTTGCAATCAGCAGGAGCAGGCACTGGAATGTGCTTAGTGCACAGTGGCAAGGATGTCAATTGTGAGGAGCAGCTTGCACTCAGGAGCAGCACAACAGCTGATTCATGGCTCAGCTGAACCAGAGAGAAAGAAGAAAATGTCAGTAGGAGTTCAATTTCCAGACAGGAGTGTCAAAGCTCTAGATCATGGAGTAAAGGGTTGTTTTGAAAAGCTGACAGCATTTAAATCCTCTTCCCTATTGTATTTTCCTACATTCTTTTAGCCCACAATCAAAAATGTATCTTGTTGGGTCTTTTGCTTGTTAATCTGTTTGGGAAGTTCAAGGGTTTAGTTTCCAACATTAATTCTTGCACAGGAGGATCTGCAGTTCTGTGACTCACTGTGCTTTTGATCTTGGTGTAAGCACCATTATTCAACTTAAAAACATTGCATTCTCCTTTTTGTGGGGTTATTTTTTCTGTCACTTAATAAAAAATTCTTGATAAAATTGACCAAGAGGTTTGGCTCCTACATCTGCAGAATCCAAGCACCTGCCTGCTGCCTGAGAAGAGAAAGTGGAAGTAGTTCCTAGGGAAAGTAAAGGGGAGAAGTAAAGGAGGGTAGATATATAAAAGAATTATAGATGGTGCAATTAAACAAAGGTAGAAAAAGATAAATGAGGCAGGAGACTGAAAGACGGAGTGAGATGTAGGTGAGAAGAATGTCACACATTGTTTGTAAATCTTCAGCTCTGGCAGCTTTTTGTTTCAAGTATGGGTGGAAAAATTAAATACAAGGGAATATTGCTCAGAACTGGGCTTCTTATCAGGCACAGGAGAAGGATCCTGTTTGGTCCTGCTTTTCCACAATAAGACTGTAAAAATCCATGTAAAACATTTTGAGGGCTAAGTGGAAAATGATCTCCC
Organism: Alaudala cheleensis; assembly: GCA_013398995.1. Taxonomy (NCBI): domain Eukaryota; kingdom Metazoa; phylum Chordata; class Aves; order Passeriformes; family Alaudidae; genus Alaudala; species Alaudala cheleensis. The sequence continues at coordinate 22,523 of VWYE01016424.1, read as the reverse complement.
TATGAACCAGAAAGCAGCTCAGATGGAAACAGCCTTAAAAACAGCCTTAGAAGCAGTATTAGCCCAGGCAAATGTTTGTGTTCTGTATGTCATGTAACAGTGTTTGTCAATATACCCTGAAATACCACACTTTGCCCTTCATTATTTCAACATTTAGGGATTTATGGTTGGTGAATTCTCATTTTTTGTTTGCCACTCCTCTCTTTTTGCCCAGAGTAGGGCAGGAGGGGAGCAGGTAGATTGAGTGGTTGATAACTTTTAATGTCTGCAGCTGGTTGTGGAGCCTTTCCAAGGGCCTGTGTAGATCAGGAGAGAGACCAGAGCACTTCCAGGCATTCCTTGTCAACTCAGGGCTGGAGATGTGAGTAAATACAGTGCTGCCTTGTGGATGTTTCCCTTTTATCTGCCAATTTTAGGAGAGGGAAAAGATATCACCTGTCCAGAGATTCCTGTGGGGCTGATATTTTCAGTTCTTTCTAATAAATGACCAGTGTTGGACCAGCTTTCATCTCTTTCTTTGGTTCAAGTATCTTGAAGGCTGATTCCCAGCTCATCTTCTGCTGTGTTTGACAAGGTGTTGCTGTACTTGGAACATGTCTGAATGATTCTGTTTACTGGTACTGCTGGTGGAGGTTGTTCTGGAGTTTCTCTGTATTTGAGTCTCCAGCCAGGCTGTTTTGAGAGCAGTTCCAGCAGAGCAGGAAGTCATAACCAAAGAAAAATGGGCAAGAAGAAAGCAACAGAGTGGTTGTGGAGTGCCAACTTCTTCTCCTTTAGCAGCAGGGAAAAACCAGGCCAGTTACACCAAATGAAAAACAAAACCAAACCCAAACCGTGGGTTTGCTGCTATCACTGTTTAGTGTGTAAATTCGATGGTTTTTTTTCCTGGAATGATTGATGCAGGCATTGATGGTGTGTTTTATCATGTTGGCTTTCTATGCAAGAAGTACTGCTGGAGACCAAAGGGACACTGAGCCATGAGCTGCCTGGCAGAAGGGGCAGGACAGGTTTGTGCACAGGGAAAATTGGAGAGGTGGGGGAGAAAGAAAGACCAAAAGCTCAGTCAAACTGAAGTTTTAGGATTCCCAGGTCCCCAGGACTGGTTGAGAAATGAGGCAAATGGTGTTTGGAGCTTTTAGGGAATCACTTCTTTTGGCTTTTCCAAAGGGGATTTGGGCAGTGTTGACCTACCTGTGCACTGGGGCTTGTCTCACTTGGCTGTGTTTTGTTTTTCCCTTAAAAAGTGGCACTTGAACACAATGCAGTTGCTATTTTTAGGGAACAAACAAGCCATGAAACATGTTAATGTTCTGTGGATCAATAATGAGGGATTTCAAGCCTAAAAAGACAAGTGTCTGGTCCTCTTTCATGTTTGAATGGCATGCAAAGGTGAGGTGACATTTCCTGTGACAGTCTGTGTCACAAGGGCTCTTTAGATCTCACCATAACGAAGTTTTATAAGGGGCTGGATGCAGATGTTCATAAATTGCAGTTATTCAGTGATCTTATAAATAAACAGAGAGTAAAAAGTGTGATTTGGGGTGTGTAGGTCATTATTTTTCCTAATGGATTTGACTGTAGGTTGTTATATGGCTTCTTTACATTAGGAATATAGGAGCTGCCACTTGGCTTTAGACTCTTGGTCTTTCTGTACCCCTGCAACTTTCATTACTTATAACACTTTTTTAAAGCATTTTTTTCTCATACTTTGTTCTCTAGTTGTTAGAAATGAAGGCCACCTCAAGACCATGTTTCAGAACTTTTATTAGTGTTTATTTGTGATCCAGAAGAGTCAGCATTCCCTAAAAGCTCATTGCTTTTTACCAAATCCTGTGTAGCTGAAGGTTAAAAAATAACCAGGTGATGCTTTGATAATTCCTGTCTTAATTGATCAGACAGCCTGATGATAGAAAGTGTAATTTATCTATTGTATTTCTCAGTCTGCAAAAGCATTTCAATAATTTGAGCTTGGTAAAGGCTCTGTTCCTGCATCTCACAGAGATGAACATAAATGGACAATGTGTTGTTGAAAGTCATCTGAAAGCAAACACAATTAAAAGTTCAGACAGGTGTTGGATTGATTTAATATTTCAAGGGAAAGATTCACAACTTGGCTAATACCTAGTTCAAGAAATATTTTTTCATCCAGAAAAGGTTACACTGACAGCTGAAGTCAGACAATTTGTTTAATGCCCATGCACAAAGCCTTCAGTGTTCAAGCAGTCAATTTGTTGGGAATCAGGGCCCCTGGACTGTGTTCCCACTGTAATTTAGAGATTCATTTACTTAGATAAGGCACTTAAACTCCCTGGGTCTGTTTCCCAATAGTAAAAGAGAAATAATAAACCTCAGAAGTCTTAATTACGGGTGTCTTGTTAGGTTTAATGAATTGGTAAGGGATGTTAATGTCACCATGTGAAAACTGGCGTGTGGGTGAAGCGTGTGTGTATAATTTAACTCACACACACGTTGTTAACAGAGCTCTGGGAGGGCTGCAGGGCCAAGCAGGCAGCAGCAAATACCAGTTTTGTTTATGGGCACTCCCTTGGGACCTCTCATTATGGTAAATATTTAATTACACCATCATCTGCTGTCATGCCAGCAGAAAGCCTGTCTCATTCACTTCCCATCAGCTGCAGATTGTCACCTCCTTCAGCCAGGTCCATTCCCCTTCTCCATCTCCAAATGCCTTTGGGAAGCTCCTGAAGGAATTGTTGTGCCAAGGGGTTTTTTTCTCATTTCAAGAACAGTTCCTTGGCACTGAGCAGGTCGATGTGTGTGTGAAAACAGTGGCCCTGACTTCCCAATTGCAGATCCATTTCAGGAAGCAGTTTCCAACTTGGCTGGCAGGAATCCAGCGCTGAGGTTGGCAGGAGGCTTTGCCCAGCTGGGATGTGAGTGGGGCACTGCAGCTCCAGGTGAATGTTGCAGTAGCAGGTACTGAACAGATGCACCTTGGCTTTGGAATAGATCAGCAACTGACCCATTTTGTGTGGGTCAAGGAACAGTGAGACTCCCATCTGTTACAACAATTCCTGTTAAATTTCAGGTCTGTGAATCAGGGATTCTGTGCCAAAGCTCATTTCTTTCTTATGGTTACTCCTGAGGAAGAATAACTCTGTCATGAGGGGGGTCACATCCATATTTCGTGTTCCTAGGAAGAACTCTTTTATATTCAAAAAACTCATGAGTGAGAGAATTGTGTTCTAAAATTAGAGGATAGGAGATCCATGGAAAAATCACTGAAAACAATAAAATGCAGTTACAGGATTTATTATTGCAGACTTTGCATTGTATTTCCCCAAGCTGTCGGGGTTCACTGATTGTTTTGAAATACTCTTTCTAAAGGCTAATTTTGTTTTAAAGAGTATTTGCTGCTGAGGACTGCCAGTACAGCTAATCCATTCTCTAGCACTGAGCTAAAATACAGTATTTGCAGTGTTAGGATGTGCTGCATAGTGCTGAACACCTCGTGGTGTTCAAATGTTTGAATTCACTGAGGCTCACTGAATAAACCCTGCTTCATTCAGCTGGGAGAATGGGTTATGAAATTAGCAGAAGTGCCATCATTAATACCTATTATTCTTGTGCTTCAATGGAAGATAATCATGCTCATTGCTTTTCCAAAAATAGAGGTGTTTTTCCAGGACACAAATTGCAATTTTTTTTTTCTCTCTTGTTTAAAACTATTCATTATTATGAAAGTAGCAAGGAAAATACATTAGGACAAAATTGGTATTTCTGCTCCATAGATTGAAACTTCTTCAAGAGCCAGAATTTTTAGAGAGGAGGAGAGCTGTTATATTAAATTAAAATATTGCTCATTTTACATTGTGATTAGGACAACTGCCATAGGCTTTTTTTTTTTTAGCATTATTTAATTTCCAATTTAAATAGTAGCTTGTTCTTAAGACACAGGCTGCATTCTAACTCCCCATCCAGGGCACACCTTGGACTCTGGTGAAGCAGAAATAAATGATAGCAAAGACAGAAGAATTAAAGGAATATCTAAACAGAGGAGTCAGGATTGTTTTCACCCCTCAGATCCACTTGCATGGAATAAATTTGGTCCTGGTTTTACACAGCCCAAAGCATCTGGGTTGTGGAACATGCCATGAACTTAGAGGATGCACTGCTGCTGTCACACTCAGTTACAGTGGCTCTGTGCTGGTCACCTGAATTTATGTCACTCCCCTGGTTTGGAGCAGTGTCACCATCATTTCCTGTCCTCTTCAACTGAATTATGCACGTTCAATAAAACTCAAACACACACTGATGTGGTAATCCCAGGTTTCTGGTTCTTGAATTGCCACCCACCAAAGCAGCTCCACACCTGGGCTGTTGTGTAAATCATGGGTGTGGTGATGCTGGCTGCATCCTTCAGCCTTCCATTCTCCCATGAAAGAGGATGTTAGGATCTCTTCCTTAGAAAAATTACTTTAAAACCTCCAAAACAACAAATAGGGCAGCAGCATTTAATGCAATTAGCAGCTGATCTATCAGCCTAATGCTTGATTTTGCAGCCAGACATAACAGTGACTTCAAAGGCCTTGTAACCAGGAATGGTGCTGTTAACTGTGCAGTGTTGATGAAAGCTGTGGAAGTGTCTTTGAATGATGTGAGAGGTGAATTATCCAGCACATATTAGATGAAGTATTTAGAGTTGTCCAACTGCATTTTGTGTTTTTCTGCTCAAACAGCTTCAGGACTAAGATTTTGAATGATTACAAAACCCAAAATCTGAAATGCCACAACCATAATGAGCATTTTAGAACTGACCTTTGGGAGGTACTTGTACACACTTTGTTTGCAGATTGTTTTGAACAGACTCCTACTCTGAATTCTCAAACCAGGGTAATAAGGCAGGCCCTGTGGTGGTGATAAACAGGCACTAACCATAGTTAAGAAATACCTGAAAACCTGTAGCATTGATGTGCTAACAGTGATTTAAAAGTATCATCCTCCCAGGTGCTGAATAATTGCCAGGTAATATGAACTTATTTCTGTGGCTCCAGTGAGCCTCTAAGTAATTGTGGGTGCATGGGATGTGGTTTGAGTGAGGAGAGGAATTTGTGTGAGCCACTGAGCTGGATGCTCACACACAGCAAGGTCCACGAGGGATCATGTCTAATCTTGACTGTGCAGATGGTGAGGGTTAGGTGTGAAAGGATGGAAAACCAGCAGCAGCTGGAGACAATGAAGTTCATTATAAATCTGTTGAATATTTTGAACTGCTACGTGAGAGCTGAGGAAAAATGCAGCAAAGGTGGCATTTTATTGATTCAGTGGATGTATTATTTAAATAAAGCTTACTTAAAAGCAAACAGCTCTTTGATGAGCAGCAGAAAACTGGAATATATTTATTAAACTGATTGGGTTCACCATGTAACCACTTCTTGTGTTTCCTGAATCTTGGAATCGAGTATACATCTTAAAGGCTCAGGACTGGAACTCAGCATGGTGCCAAACCTGTCTCACTCCCTCCTCCTCTACCAACAAACTCATTCCTCTTGGAATGAAGAGTGGACCCAAAATAAATTAGAAAATCTGACAGGTCAGTAATGNCAGGGTAATAAGGCAGGCCCTGTGGTGGTGATAAACAGGCACTAACCATAGTTAAGAAATACCTGAAAACCTGTAGCATTGATGTGCTANGAACTGACCTTTAGGAGGTACTTGTACACACTTTGTTTGCAGATTGTTTTGAACAGACTCCTACTCTGAATTCTCAAACCAGGGTAATAAGGCAGGCCCTGTGTTAATGTGGTGATAAACAGACACTGATCATAGTTGTGAAATACCTGAAAACCTGATGCTGACAGTGATTTAAAAGTATCATCCTCCCAGGTGCTGAATAATTGCCAGGTAATATGAACTTATTTCTGTGGCTCCAGTGAGCCTCTAAGTAATTGTAGGTGCATGGGATGTGGTTTGAGTGAGGAGAGAAATTTGTGTGAGCCACTGAGCTGGATGCTCACACACAGCAGGGTCCACGAGGGATCATGTCTAATCTTGACTGTGCAGATGGTGAGGATTAGGTGTGAAAGGATGGAAAACCCAACAGCAGCTGGGGACAATGAAGTTCATTATAAATCTGTTGAATATTTTGAACTGCTACGTGAGAGCTGAGGAAAAATGCAGCAAAGGTGGCATTTTATTGATTCAGTGGATGTATTATTTAAATAAAGCTTACTTAAAAGCAAACAGCTCTTTGATGAGCAGCAGAAAACTGGAATATATTTATTAAACTGATTGGGTTCACCATGTAACCACTTCTTGAGTTTCCTGAATGTTGGAATCGAGTATACATCTTAAAGGCTCAGGACTGGAACTCAGCATGCTGCCAAACCTGTCTCACTCCCTCCTCCTCTACCAACAAACTCATTCCTCTTGGAATGAAGAGCGGACCCAAAATAAATTAGAAAATCTGAGAGGTCAGTAATGAAAATTAAAAACCAAAACAAAACAAATCCCAAAACACAACAACAACAGAACCCTCCTTTTTATTTTTTCTTTTATTTTTTTTAAATAGCTTTCAAATTGCTTTATAAAAGATTGAATATTCGTATCTCAGGAGGGCAGAAAGGTGATGTGACCTGCACAGCATCACTCAAAGGCAAAGGGCAGAACTGGGAATTGGGTGCCTGTGCCTTGAGCTGCACTCTCTGGAGCATTGCATGGGGTAATTTGGTGTAGCTGATCACTGCAGCAGGGATTTACCAGTGGGAAATGTCACTGGTAAATGTTACTGGTAAATGTTACTGGTCAGCTCAGTGGGAACTGGGACAGGCTGAGAGAGGGATTGAGGAGAGAGAAGAATCCAGGGCTTCCATTCAGGGGAGTTACCTGGGAGCTGAGGAGGGACAGTGCAGCAAACACTTCCTCTGCTAAACTGGCTTTTCTCCAGAAACACAAAAACATTAAAAACTCCATTGCTCCAAGACTTTGGAAAAGCAAAAGAAACCAAAGGGCAGCATGGCCAGGACAGCTGACCCGAGCTGGCCAGAGGGATATTCCATATCACAGAACAACACCCCAGTTTATGAACTGGGGGAGGTGCTGGGAGGGGCTCAGGGATGGGCTGGGCACTGGGCAGTGGGTGCTGAGCATTGTGCACCACTTGTGTTTCTTGGGGTTTGTGCCTCTCTCTTTTCATCATCATTGTCATCATCATCATCATCATCAATTATTAGTAGTAGTATCAATAACAATAACAATAATAATAACAAAAATATTTTATTTCAAGTCTTCCTCTGTTGTCATCCCAACCCTTGGGTTTTCCATTTTTGGGCCCCTCCTGCCCATCCCTGTGGGCCAGGGCAGGAGTGAGCAGTCCCATGGAACTTTGTTGCAGGCTGAGGTTAACCCACAAAATTTCCACAAAGCCTCTCTTTAAAATTAAACTTGTTACAAAGTCTTGACAAAAGGAACCTCTTTTTTTTTTCCCCCTCCTTTCAGCTAAATTGAGTTGATTCAGGCATGGAAATCAAAGATGCTTACAGTTTGTTAAATCATGAAAAAAATACCATATTTTAAAGCTTTTGAAAAGAATGCAAATACTTTGGCTAATGAGACATTTTTTAAAGCAGTGCTTTGGTCACTGAAGATGCCAAATCGATGGTCCTGCTAAATAACAAGCTCCATCCATAGATGAAAGCAGTAGAAGCAGTTGATTGTGATGCTAATTTCCATACTTTGAGCTTTAAAATTGTTCAGGACTTACTGTTTGAGCACAAAAGAGTTCTTCAGACAATGCTGCTGCTCTGAACTTTTTATTCTTTCCCCCTTCAGCTGGAAATGTGAAGTTAAAAATCAGTTCTCCTGACTAACTTCTCTTTGGAGATGAATCTCTGCTGAGGGTTCATACTGTGATTCTCATACATTATCTAAAGACATTTGTTCTTCTTCTTTCCTCATTTCATGTATTTTTATGTATAACTGTTGACTTTAATGGAGCTGCTCCCAGTCCTCCCTGCATGTCTGGCATTTATTTTATTTTATTTTTGCTTTTGCTCAGGCTGTATTGTGAAATGAGAATAAAGCCACCAGTTTGTTCTTTGAAAATCTCCAGTATTATTGCTATTTATTAGAACCATTATGAAAACTCTGAGCTAAATGGAGATGATGTGAGGAGAATTCTAATTTTAGTGACACACAGAATAGAAGCATTTGGGAAATGGTGGCTCTCACCCTGGGGATCAGTTTGATTGTTCCTATAGATATGTACGGAAGCTGATTCAATTATTCTCATTTTGATATGTTGATAAATATGTGTGGATAAAACTGATTTTGTTTCTTCTTTCAACACCAGGATAAATTACTAACTTTTTATGTCTTCTTCTTTAATATAAGGAAGAAGTGAGTCCTATTCCAGATCTTTCCTGTTTAGAGCAGAGTGGTTTTATCCATAGCAATCCTGTGCTTTAGGAATTGTATGAAACCTCAGGCTGTACATAAATCAGGAAAGCACCAGGAAAATGTTTGAGTCTTACATGCAGGCACTGCACATCCTCTGTATCAAAGGTGAAGAGAGGGAATTTTTATTTTGAGACTTGATCCCTATTGCAAACCATGAAACCTTGGCTGTCCCAGAGCTTGTTCTTCCAGAGGCCAACAGAGAGACACCACAAATGAACTTGCTGGCAGCCCCAGAGTGTGGCAGCACTCAGCCCAGCTGCTGTTTTAATTGGATGAAAGCTCTGATGAGCAGAGTGAGGTTAATGCACAGCCCCAGCTTTGCAGCCCATCACACTGACAGCGTTTCATTTCACTGTCACTTCGCAAAACGCCGCTTTCCTTCCCTGCCATCCTCTCTCATTAGAAGTTTTGCAGTAGTTGGGGGGTGCAATTGAGATGCAGTCAAATCGTTCCTGACAGAGAGATTTTCAGAGCTTTTACACTGGATGTAAAGAAGGAAGCCTTGTCTTTGCAGAGCCTGCTCAGCCCATCCATCTGCATTAGGCGTCGCAGAGTTACGCCGAGCAGAAATGGCACCTTAAAGAAGACTAAGTGCTGCTTAAGTTTTTAATGTCATTCTTGGGAGGTCTGATGTTGAGGATTTTTCCTTTCCTGGTTGTGCTATCACTCCATCATTTTATGAAAAATAAAACAGTGGTTGTGTTTTTAATAGTGGACTTTTCTTACTGTTCCTTGTGCACCATGGAGATGGGAGTTTGTGCCTCAGCTTAGGGAGTGAAAGCCCCACACTGGGAATCAATTGATGTGCCCCATAATATCTATTTTTGAGAGGAAAAATAAAGCCAAAAAGAAGCCTCTTATATTTCTTACCACCAAACCCCCAATATTGCAGACTTGTCTTTTACTCCTGCTTCCAAATCCACCAAGATTGTCATTAAATTAAAGGGTTATTTTTGTCTTGACACATCATGATGGGCTGTTTCAGAATCCCAGTCTTGTTACTGTCAGGAATTTTGTATTTTTGGGATTGTATTTACTCCTAGTCAATTCACATGTGATTAATTTTCTGCCAACCACATCCTTCATCTTAAATCTTAGTCTGCACCTTCCCACTTCATATCTTTCATCAGAGCAGTCTTACAGTGGCCCCTCCCAGCCTTCCTTTTGCTACAAGTGCACAATCCCAGCTTTTTTAGCTTCTTTTTGCAGTCCTCCTAACTCTTTTTTTGCTTTGCTCATTCAGCCTCCTTTTTGGAACATAAATGACAAGAAGTGTTCCAGATGAACACTCACCACCTTACTCAATCCCATCAGTTATTTCCTCTCCGTGCTTGCCCGACACTCCTGGTATTGCACTTGCCTTATTCACAGGTAGATTAAACTTCTTTGGAGCAATAGATCTTCCCTCCAGTACCATTTGCACCTGATGATTGCCTGACTTAAAGCAAATTCTTACCTGTGGTCCCTGGATTAAGCAGCTGAGCTTCACACTCTGTGTTTCTAACCTGTGTCATAAATTTGAACCTCGTGGTTATCCAGCTCTTCACACTGAGAGTAATTCAGATTTGTGTTCCAGATTCTGGCCAGTTTTTTTCTGCATAATCAAATTTACTGACTGCCAGCGTGGATGTGTGATTGTACTGTCTTCTCAGTCTTGTCTGATGTTCCAGTTTCTCCCTTGCCCAATCTCTGCCCTGCCATTTCTTCCTGGCACATGCTGCAGCATCCTGCAGACTGGAGCCAACAATCTCATTTTTCCTAACACTGACATCACTATTTTGTGCTCAGATTTCCCATTTTTGCTTGATTCCTGACCTGTGGCTTCCCTTTTAATTTTTTTTTTCTTCTTCTTCTTTTTAAATATTAAATTTCAAAAACCATTGTAAACCACAGCTCAGCTTGGACTCTGGATATGTGAACATGGGGATGACCTTCCTGTAGACTCTTCTTTAATGAAACATCTGCAAAATGGAACATTACTTAAAGTATTTATTTGTATTTAATGTTAGCTTCAAAAGCCTCATCTAAATTGACATTTCTGCCTCAGAGTTACACTTAAAAGAAGTACAGAAAAGGTCTAGGATCACTTGATGTGCAGTGGAAATTACAGCTAAGAATAGTGCAAGGAAGTTTTGCTTTGGAGAAAGATTTATTTGAGGGAGAAAGTACTTAGCTATTCACAAGGAGCTAGGTCATGGAAGTATAAAAGTTATTTTCAACACTATCAAATTCAAGGTTAAAAGCTCATTCAAGTCTTTTATATTAAAGGTAATATTTATAATATTGGTTACATTGGATTGTGCTGCTCGAGACATTTTAATATTAACAATGTAAATGCTACAACAATGGTACCTCTGAGAAATATGTAATATATGTCTGTGCTGCTAATACAATTCTCACTGCCATTATCTGCTTTATCTCATTTCCATTAAAGTGATGGATATTAAGCAATATGAAATAGAAATGGCCATTTTCTCTATTTTCTGCTTTTCTAGCTGGCAGTAGGTAACTGATGAAAATCTCATTTTATCAAGCACTTTTTGGATTTCCAAACTGGACTGTAATGGGGAAATAGCAGGAATAACACTGAGTTTGGTCATTAGGACATAGAGATATTCAAGAGATTTTCTAAGGGTGTTCAGCAATTTGCTTGAGAAGCATGACAATTCTTGTAGTGAGGCATAATTTAAATACTTCCTTGCTGTTTGCAGTCATGTAACAAATAGATAGGAAAGTTTGTTTTGTGTAGCCTAGAAACAAAAGCTGATTTGCTGTCACAGAACTTAAAAATCCATATGAAATGATGTAAGGCTTCCTTCAGTTCACATTTACATTTTCACCATCTTTTTAAAGAAGCATAGAATTACCTACAGGGTACCTAAAACATGACCCTGTCCCTGATACTCATTTAATTGCAGAACAGCATAGAATTCTTCCCCAGGAGTTGTTCTGCCAGCCTGCCAAGCTCCTCTCCACACTGACATTACCATGCTGTGCTTCATGTGTAACTCTCCATCTTTTTTCTAAATTATTGGGAAGAATAAACAAAGAATCTTCTCCCACAGAGAAGAGATTATCTCTTCAAAATGCTTGCAGTTACCCTCTGTCCATTCTCCAGGAAGTTCTCAGTTATCTTAAAATGCCCTGAGCAGCCTCCATCATCTGAGGATCCCTTCCCCATCACTGTCACCTTTCCCTTGGCACAGTTTGTCTCTGTTGTTCTCTCCTAATTCTGCAAAACATTGGAATTGACTCTTGCAGCCATGGAAGTGGAAGATAAATCCCAGGAGTGCTGCCTCTGAAGGTGTGATGCAGGGGTGTACAGATGTGAGAGTCTCCTAAAAGCAAGGAAACAATGATTCTTTTCAAATTCATGGGTACTTTTTTTTTTCCAGTAGCCACTAATGAAAAGCTGCAATTTCTGTAATTACCACATTGCAGAGGAAACTTCTGGGGGGAAAAGTGAAATGAATATGATCCATTAGTATGCAAAGCTGTAACTCAATACAGTAGAAAGAATTCATGGGCTTGTGATTACATTTGGTTCAGTTAATTGACTCTCACTTCTTTATTACTCGTAAACTGTGAATAAGATTTGACAAAGGCTCACGCACACTCGCACATATTGGTTTTATTAATCAGGAACTTTATTTTGTGTTGCAATTAAGCCCTAAAAAACCCATCTGTGCCCTCAGCTCTCTGTTGCCATCACCAGCATAGCAAAAGCTTTGTGAGGTCAGGAGCCCTGAGACCACCCCAAACACTTTGTGAAGCTGAGACACGACTCTGCTCACTTTTGCTTACCTGCAAAATATTTAAAACCCTTATATTCTGAATTATTTGGCTGGGGTGTTTCTTTGTTTGGAGATGATAAACAGGACTGAGAGGAGCTACAAGCCCAGAATGTCCAACATTGCTGAGCATAAAGCCTTAGGAAATAAGTAATTGAAAATTGTAATTGACTTCACATAATTATATCCCTAATTTTCAGAACATTTGTATGTTAATCCCCAGGCAAAAATTGAAATACACTCTTCTGGGTTATTTGCTTGTTGCAAAGGCAGAATATTAAAAAACTTTGTGTTATTCCCTTGCCTGGCTGTGTACTACAGGGTTGAAATTGTACAAATATAATGTGCTGGGACAAATCAACACTGAGCACAGCAGCCTCTCTGCTATTGAAATGCTGGAGAGCTGCCAAACAAACAAAAATAAATCATTTCATGTGACATTATTTTGACTACTTTGACAAAAGGGAAAAGCAACAAGACATTAATTACAGGGCTCTGCCAAACTCTGCCACTGTTAGCAAAGTGTTCTAACTCTCCTTTGCAAGAATTTGGTACTGAAATGGTGCCAAAATCCATATGTACCTTTTGGGTGCAGGTCAGTGCCATCAATCTGGAAACTGCTTCAGGATATGTAGTTGACACACAAAAAAAAATCAATATATTTTTCTTATTTATGAGTCCCACTGTGTTACAGTTCCACCACTTCCCAAGATTTGGGAAAGACTGTGGGCAAATTCACTGAAGGCTAAAATGAGGGATAAGGACACAAAAGAATTTGCCTGGGTGAATTCTTCTTCCTCAGCTTTTCCCTCTCCTCTGTCCCCATTCAGCTCTCCTGGAAATGGATTCTGAACAGAAGCCTTTGCAGTGTTTGCTTTTTGCCTCCTTGGGGTTTTGTCTTAAATGCTTGGAATTGAAAACGGCTTTTGTTTGTTTGTTGGTTTGGGGGTTTTTCTTTTTTTTCCTTCTTCTTCTTTTTTCCTTAACCTCTTCTGAAATGCAGGATTTAGTTTTTGGTCAAAGGTGAACTCTTTATTTACACTGTGATTTAGCAAAATCTGGAAATGAATTGGGACAGTTCAGTTCTTAGAAAAATGAATTCTGTCTCTCCCCAGTGAGTGAAGAGGTTATTCTGGAAAAGCTGTCACAATTCCCTGGAGAGCTTTAAATATCCTTCACTGGAGAGGCTTTTGGCCAAGCTGTGCTCAGGAGTTGCAATGGTGAGGCAGGAGCTGGGGTGTGCTTCTAAATCCAGATCTGATTTAGGGAAAGGAGAGCTCTTCACCTGAGAAATCCTCCCCCACAAGGGTCTGAAACGGATGCTAGGAGCTCTTAAATGATATTTGAACAACGCCATTCCCAGGAGGGCACATCTCAGAGCACATTTATTCACTTCCTTTTCCTCTTGCTGCAGTGCCCTGCTGTGCCAGGGAGACAAAGGCCAGGCCAGGTTGTGTGGGGAGTCTCAGACAATAAAAGCATTTTGTCTGATTTGGTGCTTGTTGTCCTTTCTGCTCAGCCCCTTCAGTCTGGTGGGGCTTGGGACAAACAAGGACAGGAAGGATGTGCTTCTCATCTGACCCAAAATCTTCCTGCTGGGGCACCATTCCAAGCATCTCCCCAACCTTCCCAGCACCAAGATGTCCAAGGCTTTGGGCTGTGGTGTCCTCAGGGCCATGGCAGGGTCTGAGGGAAGGGAACCCTTCCTCCAGCCCAGTTTGGTGTCACCTCAGCTCTTTAACACAGATTGAGAACAGGATTTTCAATGGGTTTATGGGAAACCTCAGCAGGTGGGGATGGGAAATATTTGGGCTCAGCAATCACTCTCACTCTGTGCCCACTGAGCCAGAGACCAGCACTGATCTATGGGATGTGTAAGCACGTAGAAACAGTTTCTAACAGGACCAGCCCTGATCTATGGGATGTGTAAGCACATAGAAACTTCTTTTTTCACTTTTTTTTTGCCATTGGTGTGGAGGGGCTAAAATAGAGAGGGCTGAAACAGAGCCTTGCACTTAGGAAAGCCTCCCAAGTTTGAATGGTGCTTGAAAATATCTTCCTCAGGGACTTGAGTGGTTTGTGAACAAATGCGAATGTTAAAGGAGCATCAGCTGAAGAAAAGCTGATGGATTTGAGCTGATTTTTTGTGTCTACTTGTAAGTTTTTAGGCTAAAAGAGCTTCCACAACTCCTCCTTCCCAGGTGGGCTCTGTATTCAAAATGGGCATTCTGAACATGCACTGAGGGACTCTGACATCCAAACTTTTTTGGAATCAGAAGGGAGAAAGGGACAAAATCCATTCAAATGTCAAGAAAAGCAAGAAACAGTTTAGAGAAAATGAGTGGGAAAAAACCCACAGGTGTGCAAAATAAAATGCCACCCTCCTCAGGTGAGCCTCAGGGAGTTCTCTGCTGCTGCTTTCTGCAGGTTGGACCCACTGTGGTATAGAGAGCTGGGCAAAGAGTTATGGCATTAACAAATAATTAGGAAAGCTTATCTAAATCCTGAAAATTACGGTAGGACTCAGGTAATTTGGATCAAAATATATAAGATAATTCAACAAACGGTAGAAAAAGGACCGTGGGACTGGAGCAAAGAATTGTGAGAAGTGATTGAGATGGCAGAAATGCTTTTAAGTAAGAATGAAGAGAGGAGATGAGTAGAGGCACAATAATTGATTTTTTTCTTGTGATGGATACAGACTGAGGCACAATAATTGATTTTTTTTCTTTTAGTCTTGCATTATGGAACAAAAGCAGAGACAAAGCACTTGAGCTTTGAGTAAAGACTTCATGATTTATTTTTTTTTATAGGTAAAACTTCAATCTCTTCCATTCAAAGACCCTGATTCATTTACAATCAAGACCCAAATTAAAATCTGCAGAGAAAGGTCTGCTTGTCCCTAGTGACAGATTAGTTACATGATACATCTTAAGATTGACTGTAGCACCAAACCTTTATCTTAAATATTTTTTAATATACAAGTTAGAGAAAGAAGGCAATCCAGATTAATTTAATTTTGTTTGTATATCCAAAGAAAAGGTAGACAGCAGAGTTGAACTTACTTGGCAGTAGTGAAGTTTTATATGTCAGTATGTCCTGCTGTCCAAAAACTAAGAGCTGAAAGATTTTCATAGTCTTTCAGATTGTGGAAGTATCTTGATGGCAGTAAATGGACCAATATTTTAATTAAGAAAAGGGGCATTAAAAAAACCCAGGTATTCCTGTAGTATGTCAGTGTGGTGTGTGGGAGTCTTCTCCAGAGCTCCCTGCAGGGCCCCTGCCAGCTGTGGTGGGCACTGAGCCTCCCAGTCACTCCTGTCCATCATGGAAAAGGGTCCTTAAGAAGGAAGGGACTCCCATTCCAAATGCTGGAGAAGTGCTGTCCTGCTGTTTGTTCAGATTAGCAGAAAGTGTCACTCTGCAGTTCCATAATGGCTGAGGAATGACAGATCTCATGGTTGGGTCACCACAAAGGGAGGATGAAATGATTCCCCCCAGCAGCCCCCCGAAACTCCCAGGCCAGCTCAGATCTCAAGGGGCTTAGGAGGGAATATTTCAGAGGTGGGACAAAAGATTCCAAAAGAGAGGCTCAATCCTCCAGAGCTGTCTGAGATATTTATTCTGGTGGTCTGAAGAGGGAAAGAGGGAGAACAAAGGAGAGCAGGGCCTTATGTAAGTTTATCCAGAGGAGGGGATAGCTGGAAATAAGCCAATAGGGTTGGGGAAGAAGGGAAGGGTCAAGATACATGTTCACAAATTCCAGGGGTCTCTGAGAGGGGGAGAAGCCATTTCCCAGAGAAATGCAACATGAGGAAGAGGGTAAAAAACTTTCAAAAGTAACTACAACCCCTTTAAGCCTAAAGAGGGGAATCTTTTCTTCCTGCCTCAGTGCTTAGAGCCACTGTTGGGTACCTGGGGCCAAAGCTCAGAAGAAATTCAGCCAAACAAGGCATGAACTAAACCTTTTCTTTGTACATGGAAGCTCAGCCTGCAGCCATGTAAATCCACTGAGATCCAGCTGGCTTAGAGGGATTGTGGTCAGTCATGGACAAATGTGTGGAGATCCCAAGCATTTAACCTAAACTCCTCTCAGTCTGCATGTGCTGGGCTTGCTTTTCATTGCCTTTCAATTACAGTCCTGCCCCAGGCCCTGCTTATTCCTGAGAGAAGGGGATTCTGACTGATCTCACTCTGGGAATGTGTTTCCTAGGCTGTAGAAATTTTGTCTCACTGAGGATGGGAAAGGAGGAAGAGATCCAGAGGGGGCAGATTTGGGAAGCTGCTAAGGACATTGCCTAACCAGCCAGGGTTGTGCTGTTACCAGAGAAACAGCAAAGTGCCTCTGAGTTTCCTGCCTGGCTCTGCAGAGCATTTACTAAAAGCCTTCTGGGTTATAAAGGCATAACTTGAAACAGGAAACAAAATCTGACATCTGAGAGTAAGAAAACTTTGACGTAGTTTAATAGAAATTATTAGAATTGTAATGTCCCTGAGACATGTTAATTAAAATAGCACAACAAATGGTGCCTCAGTGCAGAATTTGAAATGCACTGTGACTTCAAGTTGTTTTTAATAAACATACTAGACAGTAATATCAATTTAGGAAAAAAAAGATAAGCAGGAATAAAATTCAAATTTAAATGCAAAGGTTAGGTTAGAACAGATGACTCATGCTTTATCTGTATTGAAGTAATTATACTGTGAGAATTCAGAACAGGGGCTTTGGACTTATAAAGAGCAAATCACCATAGTGAGATTTATCTCCTAGCTAATTTTATGGGCAATACAATAGTTCCTAAAACCTGCTACTTGAAGGATGGGTACAAAAGGTCATTGCTTCTTGATTTCCACCTTTTTTTTCCCCCACTGAAGAACTTATCAATCATTCATGTTTACCAAATCATTTCACTTTTTCCCTGAGATTTCTTATTGAGGCTGTTGATTGCTTTTTCAGTGCATCTTTAAACTTTTCCAATGATATTCATGTCTGCTGGAAATGGTTGCCAGTGCATTTGCAGTGGAAGAGTCTGCAGGCACAGTGATAAACAAATGTGTGCTCTGAGGAGATTTGGGAGATTACTGAGCTTTTTATTGTGCCTTAACTCACCTCTGAGCATCCCCAGTGCTTGCTGGGACCGGTGGCTCTGTTTTCAGAAATGTTTGATCATAAAACAGAACAAAGGCATTTTAGTGATGAGGATTCTGGAGATGTTGATTGAAGCATTTTTAAAGTCTGACGTCAGTAGGTGTCAGCCTGCAGCGAGGTAGAAAGTCAGATTAGAGTGAGGCTCTGAGGTGGTTTGCAGATGGCTGAAAGGCTGCACCAAAACATGAAAACACATGATTTATAACATTAATTTCCCCCTCAATCAGAATTTATCATTTTGAATGCATTTATAATTTTTTTCCTTTAATAATCAAGGTTAAAAAAGTATTGGTGTCTAATCTGTTCTCTCTCTGTGTTCAGGAAAACCAGATTATTAAATGCCATAATTAAGTGCTTTGCAGATCAGATTCTGCCTCCTTGGACAAAAGGAAAAAAAAGATTCCTTAACTCAGGGGAATGGAATAAGTTTTCATTGTTTCAGGGAAAAATTCAGGGTGCAGGTGGGAAGATGAGTTGTGGAGTGATGCTAAAGAGACCAACCTGCTTCTCTGTGGTTTCTTTACCCCTCTCCTCTACATCCAGTTGGAATGAGAAGAAACTCAGTGATGGCAGATTAGGAAATAAGGGAACTGGGATGAGGTTTGGGCTTCAGCATCTGAATACCTTTGTGCTTCAGGAAAAGTTTTTATGAAACCACTCAAAGTAGTTACAAGACAAATAAAGTCTCTAGTTTAATACCTGATTGTCATATTTACTGGTTTGGAAATAACTGACTCCTTTGAACAGCTCTGAGGATTTATCTACTGCTGTCCATCTTCACATTCCTCAGAAATATTTGTCACTCTTTTAATCCACTGAGCAGACTATTTCCTCCCTGCAGCCACTCATGGAATTGTTTCAGTTTTCTTGGGAAATTGCCTTTCATGTTAAATTTTCAATTCACTCCTCTGGTTTCTAGAAAGCTTAACAGAACTTGCTTTTCTCCGTGGTGTGCTGTGGTGTTGTTCATAAACAGTTTCCATTTTCATTTTACCTGAGAGCCCCTTTAGGTAGAAAGGGCAGCCTCCCTCCCTGTGTGGGATTGCTGATCCATTCCTGCACTGGGGGAAAGCACCAGGAAAAGGGGCCCATGGGCAGAGGAGGGGTGGAACAGAGCTCCTTCAGGGTGAATCTGCAAACATTTGTTAATGTGTCAAAGAAATCAGATTGTTTCTTCACCTTTTGGTGAGGTTACACTCAAATTATTAACATTTCTCTGAGGGGTTGGTTTATGGGGGTTTTTTGACATTACAGGAGGAATGTGTGGTGAAACATTGTTTGGAAATCTGAGTTTGCAGCATGATTTCACACTTTTAAACATATCTATATATAGCTGTATCTGTCTATATATATCTGTATCTATATATGGATGTGCATATATTTATAGATATATACAGAGAGATATATATAGATACATACATAGATACATACATATATATGGATATATTCATATATATAAATACAGAAATAGTCAGACACCTGCACTACATAATATCCTTAACATTTACCATTTCTACCTAGTTGTTAAATCCTTCACCCATCATAATAAGATTGCTGTTGTGATTTAATCCAAGAATAACACTGGTTCCTCTTACACTGTAAAAAGATTCTTGGCTTTCTTCTCCTCCAAGCTTCTGTGTAATTTGGGATTATGCAGATGGACTTTACCAAAGGGTTCTTTGCTGGGTGTGAGTCAGCCACTTGAAAAAACAGGATTTATGCACCCAAGCAAAAGATCTGCACCTTTGTATCCCAGTGCATTTCAGTGTCTGGATGTTCCAGCTCTGTCCCAGCCCAGCTCAGATGTTGTGCTGGGCTTTTATTCAGGCCACAATCACAGAATGGGATATTTTACCTTATGCTGAGGTGCCACAGGTAACCAAGTGAAGAGCTTTCCATTAGATAGTTTGGCTGCTACCAGAAGTCTTTCTTGTCCAAAAGGTGGATAAAAGCAAGGAAACAAAGTCTCCCATGACAGGAAAGTAGTGGAGAGATGAATTTTATGTCAATTAATAAACCATGCAATGAGAAAAAGGCTGGACAAAAGTCCTTTCAATACACTATTTATTCCTTAAATGGGGGAGATATAAGATAAACCTTTCTTCCTCTTAGTATCAAAAAATGCTGTTGTCTTAAACAAATTCCTTATAACAACAAAAAAAATTAAATTTATTTAACTGAACACCCCCTCACCCCCAAAACCTCCTGCAATTAACATAAGCAAACCTGCAGGGCCAGAGTATAAAACATTAGAGATGTTGAGATTCTTCTGAAGGATTTCTGGTTTAGCTTTTGGACTTCTAAGAGTAGAATTGTAATAATAAACACCTTTATTAAAGTTCAATGTATTCTATTTTAAAAGCAAATAGATGAAAACAGAAGTGTTTAGTTTTTGTTTGTTTTTTTCTTTTTTCTGTACAATATAGTTTTGTCAGCTAATCAGTTAAGAAAAACTCCAGGCAATAAATAATTTTGTAAAACCTGAAGAATAAAAGCCCTCAGAGAGCAAGTGTTTTCAAGACTCCAGTGTGAAGGGATGCCAGGGCCCCAGTGCAGTCAGAGGGCTGTAATTGCTTGAAGGTGTTTTTAGTGTATGAAATAACCTTTGAGCTCGAAGGGAAAAAAATAAAGACATGGAAATAGAATCAAATAAAGCCTGAATTCTGCTCTGGTATCAGGAGGTTTTGGTGGGGAGTGGTTAACAGCAGGTTTAACCACAATGACTGAGTGCATTTCACAGGAGTTACCTTTTGTGAGAACCAGTCAGAAAATATTTAGGCAATTTGGAAGTTCTGTTCCACAGTCCCCATGACTTTTCCCAAACTGTTGCCATATTTATTAAAAAATGAGGTTGTTCAATGATGCAGCCTCTCACATTCAGTGCTGTTTTCCCTAAAGAGCCACTCATACAATTTTAGATGGAGTTGTGACAGATGGGCTCCAGGCAGATCTGGCTGGTTGGAAGTTTAGGTAGTTGCTATGACATCATGAGCCCTGAAATGTTGGTGGGAGGATGATTTTGGAGAGCATACTTGGCATGCAGGAGCTATCACCTGTACTATGCCATGAATAGTCTTTTGGGAGATCTGACAGCAAAGTGGCAACTTGGGAAAGAATCACATTCATTTTAGAAAAGAACTCCACAAACAGGAAAATTTGTGAAGGGCAGGCAGACTGTTGTAAAACTTTTCCCTCTTCTGGTGTGTTCTGGGGTTCTGTCTTGAGCAAGAAACAGGGAAAGACACAGAAATAAAAACTAATCCTGGACTTGACCTGTGATAGAGAGAGAAAAGCCCTCTTGCTTTGCTCTGTTTTAAAGGTCAGTTCAGAAAGGCAGCTGCTCAGGGATGGAGGAACTCCATTATTCTGCTCTCCCTTCCCAGGAGAGCTCTAAGACAAATCCTGTTTGGAAACCTGAAAGGGAAATCATTCAGTGATACTGTGTTAAATGTTTAACTGCTGTCACTTAGAAAAGATCCCCTCTGCCCCTCTCAGGTGAGACCCCACCTGCAGAGCTGCCCCAGCCCTGGGGCCAACAGCAGGAGAATGTGGAGCTGCTGGAGAGAGTCCAGAGGAGGCCACAGAGATGCTCCAAGGGCTGGAGCCAGGCTGGGAGAGCTGGGGGTGCTCACCTGGACAAGGGAAGGCTCCAGGGAGAGCTCAGAGCCCCTTGCAGGGCCTAAAGGGGCTCCAGGAGAGCTGGAGAGGGACTGGGGACAAGGGATGGAGGGACAGGACACAGGGAATGTTTCAAACTGCCACAGGACAGGGCTGGATGGGATATTGGGGAGGAATTGTTCCTTGGGAGGGTGGGGAGGCCCTGGCACAGG
>VWYE01016422.1:29880-46912 GCA_013398995.1 Alaudala cheleensis | reverse complement strand
ATCCAACGTGGACTTGGACACTTCCAGGGATCCAGGGACAGCCACAGCTTCTCTGGAAAAGCTCTGCCAAGGCCTCTCCACCTTCACTCTAAAAATTCTTCCCAATATCCCATCTGAGCCAGCCCTCTGGCACTTCAATGAGATGCTTTTTCCCAAGGATGCCCATTAAATGGGAACTTTTACTCATCTTTTCTGGGACATCTCCTCCAAGTTAAGCCTGGCCTACTTTACACAACTGTGTTTGCAGCATTAAAACTCCAAGTAAAAGGTGACTACAAAATGCACAGAAAATCCTTTGTATTCAAGTGTTTTGTGCATGGNAAAATGCACAGAAAATCCTTTGCCTTCAAGTGTTTTGTGCATGGAAGCCAAGGAAAGAAATCCAGAAATAGGGCAAAGAACAACCACCCCACAAGGACAAGAAACCCCCAAATATTCTTACAAATTATCTGTTTTTAGGGGTTTTTTTTTCAGGGTTATTTTAACTTAGGGCATGACCACAGCAGAAATGTAAAATGAGGAAACTTCCTGTCCCTGCTGTGCCTTTTTCATCCAACATCTGAGTGAGCACAGGGATTCCTCTGGATGTACTATTGATTCCTCTGGATCTACTCTGGATTACTATTAATATATATTTGTTATTAATAGTATTATTATTAACAAAAAGAGAGCTGTCACTNAACTTTAATAATGGGATTGGAAATATCTATTAATAGTAGTCCAGTACTCTGGATTACTGTTAATAGATATTCGTTGTTGTTAATAGTATTGTTATAAACAAAAAGAGAGTTTTTACTATTTAATTTTAATATAATAAATACAATAAAAATATTAATAACTTTAACAATATTTTAGGAGTGCTATTTCAGCACAGAGCAGCTTTTGAAGGTCATAATGCCAAGCCTTGGAAATGAACAATGAAAAAGAAAAAAAAGGGGAAAAAAAGGGAAAAAAAATGAAAAAAAGGAAAAAAAAAGGGAAAAAAAAGGGAAAAAAAGGGGAAAAAATGAAAAATGAGAGTAACTTTAATAATGGGATTGGAAATGTCAAAGGAATGCTGGAGCTGCTCCTTATTGGCACCTGTGCCTGGACTGTTGCAGCCCCACAAAACCTGCACATGGATGGTGTATTTTTGTTATATTTTTGTTATTGCAGAAAGCCTACGTTTGACCTTTCTTTGTAATTGTGCCACCAGTTGAATTCTGCTTTGGTTCATGGCAATTTACTCCTTCCTCTGAGAGTTCACTAGTTAATTATTGCCAAGTGAATTTTTAATTTGCTCCGATGATTACATTGGTGAGCGCAGTCATTAGCGGGGGATTTATTTTAGGGATTGGCACTAGAGGGAGCTAAGTAATTGTATCATTTATGGGTCTGGGAAGGGGAGAAAAAGAACATTCATTAAAAACTTGCTTTTTTTTTTAGCCCTGAACCTGCTGATTTTACAAATATGGCAGCTATGCCTCAGCAAATTAGAAGTGATAATGAATTAGTTAATTTTCCTTCCTGAAAACTGCTATGCTCAGATTATTAAGTTACTGTATTTCTGTTTTACCAGCTCCCAGCCAGCAAATCAGGATTTCTAGGACTCTTTTGGGAGGGCAGATTTTTGTAACTATTATCCTTGTTTATCATTATTTTGGTTTTAACAGAATTAAAACGCTCAGGGACATCTTCCTGAAGTGTCCTTGTGTTCCCAGGTGCATTCCAGGATGGATGGCCCTGCTGGGGCTGAGGCTCCATGAGAGGAGCAGAGTCTGGAGCATTTCTGGACTGAGCCAAAGCTGGGCCTGGACACAAAGTGCTGCAATTTCCAGCCCAATATCCACTGAAATCAGTGGAATCCCGTTTTAATTCAGTGGCAGCTCGCTCAGAATTTTTGTCTTTGCTGTTCATTGTTTTAGTGGAGCTGCTGGAGAGTCCAGAGGAATCCATGGAGCTGTTCCAGAGCTGGAGCCCCTCTGGAGCCAGGCTGGGAGAGCTGGGAATGTTCCCCTGGAGAAGGGAAGGATCCAGGCAGAGCTCAGAGCCCCTGGCAGGGCCTGAAGGGGCTCCAGGAGAGCTGGAGAGGGACTGGGGACAAGGGATGGAGGGACAGGACACAGGGAATGGCTCCCACTGCCAGAGGGCAGGGCTGGATGGGATCTGGGGCAGGAATTGTTCCCTGGGAGGGAGGGGAGGCCCTGGCAGAGGTTTTTCAGAGCAGCTGTGGCTGCCCCTGGGTCCCTGGAAGTGCCCAAGGCCAGGTTGGACAGGGCTGGGAGCAGCCTGGGACAGTGGGAGGAGTCCCTGGGCATGGCAGGGGTGGCACTGGAGGGGCTTTGAGCTCCCTCCCCACCCAACCCATTCCATGATCCCCAAACCTCCCAGAGTAGCTCCGTGCTGGATCCCCCCTGGAATATTCCCACCTGTATCCCTCAGGCTGCAGGTGTGGCTCAGGAGATCCCAGGGAAATTGTAACATTTTAGTGTGGCATAAACAGCGTGCAAAAACTTCCAAATCCAAGAGCTGGCGCTTCCTTTCTTTGCAAAAGTGTCACCTCTCAAGGCAGGGTGCCCAGCAATCAGGAATTCCTGCAGACAGATAATTAACGTAAATGCAAATCCTGAATCCAAGGTGCAGCCACTGGTCTGGATTCTTTGATAAACCTCTGACTTTACCATGAAATATCACTGAAAAAAAAATAATTCCTGAAATGTGGTGGCTTCCTGAGCCCCCACCTGTTGGTGTTTATGTCATTTTTACCCAATTCCATCCTTTATTCAGGCACCACCACTCCCACAGCTCCTCCTGGGGGATTCACTGGTTTCACCTGCTGGGCTCACCTGGGAGCAATCAGTGCCACTGCTTTGAAGTGAATCCCTTTTCCCAGAGTTTTTGGCCTGGATTAAGGTGTGGGATTGTTTTGCTGCTGCTGGATATGAGGCTGTGTCCTGCTTTGTGTACTCACAGAGGTAGGTGCAATCAGGGGTATAAATTAGGATAATATTGGAGTTTTTCTGGGGTTTTTTTAATCTTTCCTTGCATTTTCTTCCCTGGAATTTTAGAGATGTTCCCCACCTGCAGTGCTGAACAGTTGTGGGTGTTTCCTATTCCTTTTTCCCTTCTGAATTCTGGACATTTTTACTTTGAATAACCTTTGAAATCCTTTATTTCTGTGCTGTGTTCCTTTCTGCTGCCCAGAACCCTTCCCTGCTGTCGTTCCCTGAAGTTCCTCAATGAAAAAATCCCTGAGCCTTGCAAGTTTCCTGTGAAATCCTATGGAAAGCAAACACCCCATTTCATGCTTTGGACACTAAACCTATTGTTCAATAATTTATATTTAAGGAGTAATAGTTTGGATGTAAGTTTACCTATAGTTTAGATATAAGAAATAATATTTTCAGTCCAGGATCAGTTTTAATTTTTTTTTTTTTTTTGTGTTATATGTGTGTGGGCAAGTGGGAAAAATAATTTGGAGTTCTGCTGGGGGTGGGTGTGTTCCCCCAGTGACTTTATCCATCCTTGCCTTGGGGTGGGAAATCTGGGTGAGGTTTTGCAGTTTGATATTCCTGTGCCATGTCTGGGGCTCAGAACCAACACACCTCCTTTACATTCTCAATAAAATGGTTTGGGTAAGGAAATACCCATCTTTTCCTGGCTTTTCAAACAAAAAGCTGGGGGTTTGGAGTGGAGTGAAGCCCCTCTCAGGAAGGGCAGTGCTCAGTGCATCTCTTCTGGTTCCAAAAGAGTTTAATTTTTTAAATTCCATTGATTTAACTTTGTTCTGCACCAAAAATCTGTGTTCTGAAGGTCAGAGATTAGAGGCATCAGAGCTTCTCCAAGTGTCTGGGAGAACTTTGTAGCTCTGTGTGAACTTCATGCATTTCTTTACAATATTATTTTATTTGCTGAATTTTTCTTTAAGGATATCTTTGATAGACATGAAATCCCTGGAATTATTCAAGGTCAGCTTGGAGAGGGTTTGGAACAACCTGGGACAGTGGAATGTGTCCCTGCCCATGGGAAGGGGGTGGAACAAGAAGGAATTTAAGGTCCCAAACCATTCTGTTGATATACAAGGTTATGCAGTGCTAGAAAAAAAATCCTGATTTTTGTGTTGATTTAATTAATCAAGAGCACAGGGAAAGGTTGTGAGAACTTTTACACTCTTTACAGAGGTTATAAACTGGCATCAGGTGCATGGAGTTTGCTCTGGGATGTGACCCATCCTCGTGGTCTCTCAGAAATCAGATGGTCTGGGCTCTAAGCATGGGAGGGTTTGGAAGATTTTAGGTTTTTGGAATCAAGTGGCTAAAAACACAATATTTCTTTCACAAGAGGTATTGATTTTTATATCAGATCTGCCAGGACAGAGGAAGAAAAGAGACTTTCAGTGGTCAGGCTGATCATTAATGCCATGTGAGAGCCCTCTGGGCAGAGTTTTGGGGAGCAGAAGGAAAATTTGCTCCCACCAGAAATACCTGGCTTGTCTAAACTGCAAAAGTCTGACAGGCCTTGTTTTTAAGTTGGTTTTAAAAATTATTTTTAAATTTTTAAAAATTATTTCAGCAGTTTTAATGATACCTCTTTATAAGGCAGTATCACTGGAGCAGCTAAAAAATCCTCTCACTCTTTCAAAGACTTGGTAAAGAAAAAAAACCCCATTTTTTAGCTCAAATTTTTAAAAATATTTTAGTTGTTTCCTCTTGTTCCATTTATTCACTTTCATCAACAGGAGAAATTTTTAAGGCAGTTTTTTGGTCCCAAAATACGTTTAATAGGTATTTGTCAGGCCAGTGTGTGTTGTTCCAAAACCAAACCCAAATGACAACAAATCAAACCCTTCCATGCTGAATTTGGGAATTCTAGTGCCCAAATTTATTTTTCACTAGAAATGGCAGCTTTGCTGGAGCCTTTGCCTTCACTAGGGAAGGAAATGTGAGTTTCTAGATCCTGAAATGAGAAATATTTAACACATTTTGGGTGTTTTGGTTATTCCAGTCTTTGGTCCTTGTTCTCAGTGAGGTTTTACCTTCCTTTACCAGAATTCTCTTTGGTTTGGCTTCGTGATGCTCATTTTGTGGGACAATTTCCTGATATTTGATGTTTCCTTTTTGGTGATGCTTTTGCTCTTTGCTGCTGCTCTGTGCAGTGATTTAATGTGCACCCTGAGAGGTTTTCCTGGAGCACAAACACCCTTTCCAAGGGAATTTCCCAGGTGTGCTGCTCTTGGGGAAATTATTTTCCATCAGCTTTGCCTTCTGGAGCTGATCAACAAATCCCACAGGCTGTGGGGAGTATCCTTGGAAAAACCTGGGTGTTTGTGGTGCCCATCCACGGAGTTGGGGCAGAAATGTAAAAGCCAGACAGAAAAAAATCTGCATTTCCTTTGTTTTTACTCCCTGTGGCCCCAGAGATAAATAAATGATGGCCAAGGCTCAGCTCTGGGTGGGAGCTTTGGCCACAGTTGTCAAAACTTTGGTGGTGTTGGAAAGAACCTGTGACACTTGAGGTGTTGGTTTGCCCAGTTTGTGAGGGTTTTATGGGCCATTTTCCAGGCTGACAAAGTTCTTTGTGATAAACTCTTGTTTCAATTAATTCCTTTAAGCCATTATCTAAAGGATAATTATTTACTGCACCTTTTTAAGCCTCCAAATTCTGTGCACCTTGTTAGGCTGCATTAGAAGATTTTTCCACGTGAAAGTTATGCCACAAAGAAAACCCAAAATAAATAAAACCCCAACCCTCCCTGAAAGAAACCCCAAACAAATAAACAAAAAAACCCAAAACCCCCACAAAAGACCAACAAAACCTTACAAAAACCAACCGCAACAAAAAAAAACAACAACAAAAAACAAACAAAAACGCCACCCCAAAACCACAGAAAACCCCAAATAAACAGAGGTGACCCATTGATTTATACAACACTCCAGTATTTCTAATTCTCCCTTTAAAAGATGGAATTTTTCCCATTGTGCAACAGACTTGAGGTGTTCCTGGGCACCTTTGAATTCCTGTTGCCTTCTGGTTAGCCAACAAACAGATGCTAAAGGATTCCTCCAGGTAGTCATGGAGAGCTTGGAAGAAGTCAGATCCAGTTATCCATATTTTTCCATGATTTTTCAGACAAATACAGATATTTTCCACTGCCTATGGAAAGGATTGCACTGATATTTTACTGGACTCCATCCTCCTGAGGGGTCCCTTCCAACTCAGCATTTTCTGTGCTTTATTTCTCATCTTTTCCTTCACCCAAAGGGTGCAGATTTTTCTGCTGAGGAAATAATTTTGGGAAGTGATAGTTGGCCTCTCCTGCAAGAATTCTGATGGTTGGCATCACATTGATTTTTAAATTGAGGGGTCCCCCACATTTAATTGTTAATTTTAATTTGTTTGTTGGGGAGTTTTTTTGGTGGGTGTGGTTTTAATTTTTTTTTGTGCTTCTCCCCAAGTTTAAGGCATGACCTGGTGACTCCCTTTTGGGTTTAGCTGGGTTCCACCAGCACAGCCACTGCTGGATCATGGGAATGTCCAGGGATCACAGATGAGATTTGGCAGTTTT
Source organism: Alaudala cheleensis (assembly GCA_013398995.1). NCBI lineage: Eukaryota > Metazoa > Chordata > Aves > Passeriformes > Alaudidae > Alaudala > Alaudala cheleensis. The sequence continues at coordinate 40,368 of VWYE01016422.1, read as the reverse complement.
CTGTATCCATTTCAGATATCACCAGTTTTTCTTCATCCATTTGTCTCCAAAACATAAATGTCTGTGTTTAACACATTAAAATGATGTCTCTCCATAGCTTAAAGCCCTAAAACATTTTCAGTCTCAGAGAAGGCTGAGCTGTTGAATAGTTCACTGTAAACAGAATTTAATACAGAATTTTATGTGGTCCAGCTGAAGGAAGGAATTAATTAATTTCCATGCTGATCTCCATTTCCCATGGTGATACCTTGATTTTTTGCTGTGTTTGGTGCAGGTAAAGGCAGGCAGCACCTGAATTTCAGAGAGATTTAATCTCATGTGGGTGAATTTCCAGCTAACCCAGCTGTCCTGAAGGGTCCCACCTTCAGCAAAACTGCACCAGACTTGGCTTTTGGATATTTGGGGTTTTTTAACAGCAAAAAAATCACTTTGCTATTTCTTCAGCATGGTGAAAAACACAGACACTGAGTTTGTGTGGTGCAGTTATGGATATTTTTAAATGGTTTATGTTGTATTTTTTATTTCCTTAATTCAAGTTGAACGTTTATCTGAAGTTTAGAGTTTTATGCAGAACCAATAGAAAAGGGTGGGCTGGACATGGAAATAGAAATCTTGTGTGAGTTTCTCAGTGGTTTTTAATAAGAGCAGTTTTAAAACCCTCAGGATATTAGGAGGTGGCATAAGAGAAGGAGCACCTTGAAATAAGAGAAAATACTTCTTTCTGAAATATTTTATGTTCATTATACCATTAATATTCCCATTTTTGTTGTTTCAGAAGTTGTATCTTAATCACAAATTCTTTAGGTATGAACAAGGGGAAGGCATTAAACTTAAATACTTCCTTAATCAAGATTTTTTTTAGTGTTAATTGGGTGCCTTGGTAGCTCTCTCAGCTGATATGAAGTATTTGCCTTTTTCTGCAAAAAACCTGTTGCCATTAATGAATAACTGGAATAATATTGAGGGAAAACCCCATCCCCGTGGCTCTGCTTTATTCCTGTGGGCTGTCCCAGGGGGTTTATGCCTCTTTCTGCTTTTCTCTGTTCAGCACTCTGCAAAATGTGATTTTTCAGTTGGGGTTGGCAGTGCCCTCTCCTCTTTTGAAGACCCACAGCCCATCACTCTGCAGAAATGAGGAATATTAACATGTCCTTCTGGATTTTGTGCTGTGGCCTTTTGTCCAGGGGATTAAACCCCCCCAGCAGCTCTGGAATCAGTTTAATTAATCAGTTTATTGCTCTACAGTCCTGTTGGGACCTGAGGTTAAATCTGAATCTTAAGGATTTTTGTGTTCTCTTGGGTTTTCCTGATCTTCAGGTCAGAGTTTTGGTTGGTGATGTTCAAACAAAGAGCTCCAACCTCTTCAGAGCCAAGGTGTGGGTGTGGGATGAGCAGGAAATGTGATTTTTGCCAGGAATGAGGGGCAGGGATGAATTTACAGGTGTGCTGCTGTTTCTTTGGGGTTTCCCTGGTAGAGGAGTTCATTAATAAAGGCAAAAATACCTCGTTCAGTTGAATGCAGTTTAGGAAAATCCTGCTTGGTGTGTGGAGACTAAATTCCATCTCAGATTGTGTCAATAACAACTCCAGTGCTGGTGCTCACCCAATTTCATCAGGGGCCTGGGTGGGTCCAGCTGTTTTTATGATTATTAATAATATTATTTCAGTGTATCCAAAATCCACCACAGAACGACTGGGGTTGGATGGGACCCTAAAATCCATCTGCTCCCAACCCCTCATGGAGCTGGATCCCCCAGCCATGACTGAAGGGTGGTGGAAATCCGGGAATTCCCTTCCTTGGGTGCTCAACTTCCCCCTGTGGCCTCTCAGAGAAGAGGTTGAAGGTGTTCCCAGTAGGATTCCCTGTTGGAAAAGCAGAGTCTTTCTCTAGGAAATTCACTTTTTAGTGTTGGGTTTTTTTTGGGTTTGTTTTTTTTGTTTTGTTTTGTTTGGCTTTTTTTTTTGTTTTTGTTTTTTTTAAGTGGTAGAATAACAATATCACCAGATGATCAACATCACCTTCAACCAGTCAGTGAATGGTAATTTATCTCCAGGGTTCAGGGAGTGCTGCATTATTAAAGATGTGCATGCTCTCATCAGCCCCCATTGTACAACAGCTAATTACTGCTGGGATTAACTCGATTTCACCTCCAGGTTTGTACATGGAATAAACCTGCAGTTTGAACATGAGGCAGTTGCTGGATATAACTCCATTTAAAATAAAATAAAAGAGTTGCAGCCCTTTCCTCACAGTGGCTGAAGGGAACTCTGCATGGCTTTTCATCTCAGTGAAAAGCAGGGTGGGGCTTTTTGCCGTGAATTTTATTTTTCCCCCCAAAGAAAATGGGGGGGGGAAAAAAAAAAGCTTTTTTTTAGACTCCTGCCAGTTGATGCTCCATGTTGTGACACGTCACGTAAAGCTGCATCTGTCACGCTGAAACCAGAACATGAGGGAGACACTCTTGACATGAGGAATCACAACACGAGGGAACAGCAGGAGCGCTGAAAGCGCGGCTCCTTCCTCCCCTAACCCCAGCCCTGGGAGAGAGGAGGTGTTTCACAGAACCTCCAGCTCCCCTCCATCCCTGTTCCCTCCCCAATGGCTTCTCCTCCCTCTCTCCAGGCCCAACCCAGCCCTTTCCATAGGCGGGGGAGAAACTCCTGGAAACTCGGGAACGCCGAGCGCGAGGCGAACTTCGCCCGAGCGGAGACCCCCGGGATGAGGCCTGGGAGCTTTCCCTGCCTTGTGGGAAGCAGGAAATAGACTCAGATTAAACGAGCAGACTTGTTATTTGACAGTTGATAAAATATTTTAGTGCCTCTTTGGCAGCAGCAGTTTGAATGTTGGCAAATGCGCGCGGTGCTCGCAGTCACAAAGCCTCGTAATGAGCGTTCCCCCGCCGCAACGGCAGCGAGCTGGAATTGGGATAAACCCACTTAGACTTGTGAACTCTGACACGCCTGGTAACTGTGTCCCTGCAAAAAAAGAGTTTTGTCAAGTATTGGAGCTCCTGCTAATAGCACATCCATCTTTCTGCACGCTATAAATCTTGGGAAAATTTCTATTACTCTGCAATTTGTCTGGCTTATGCTATTTATTAGCCATTTTATTCTGCTGCTTTAAGAAGTAATGTGATGTTCATTTTATTGCTGGTTCAATAAATTGTTAATTATAATGCAGTGATTGCTGCTGACGTGATTTAAAAGCCACATTAGCACTATAGCATTAAGTTTTAACTATTTTACCCTTCAATTCCCTGTTTATACAACAGTAAAAGGAAAATAGCCTTGGACTAATTTAAAAAATGGAAGTACTTGTATCTATTGATCACATGATGTGCTGGAAACTTTTGTTGTTTTTTTGGCCTTTTTTTTTAAAGGGGTTACATTCAGGTCTAAAAAAGAAAATGCACCAGCTGAGCAGGGTCTTCCTGTTCAGCAAAAAGTGTTCTTGAAGCAAGATTAACCCCAAAGTTAAATTAACAGCATTACTTAGTTAAATTAGGACAATTGGCCTAATAGATTAAAGGAACAAAATACCCAGATAAATCATAATCATTTCATAGTTATGTGTAGCTTTTGGTGCCCATTTTGTGTAACAATGGAGCAGAAGGGAGGCTGAGATGGGAAATTGTGCCTGTTCTATCCGAGAATGTTGTAAATGGGATTGGGGGGAAAATCTCCATTCTGCTGATTTAAAGTAAAATCTTAATTGCTGCAAGTCTAATGATCCATCCTTGGCTGAGCAAGGAGAGAGAACTGACTCAGGCCCAGAGGCCACACACAGATACTGGGCAGGATGGATGGAATTGTGGAATTCTGGACTGGAGTGGCTGGGGACACCTTCTGCCCCTTGGAAACACCTATTAGACATGGAGATTTTGGGTGGAAATATTTACTTTTCTTAGTTATAACATGAGATTGATTATTTTTTTTCTTAATTGAGAAAAATATGCTCATGGAAAAATAGGGGGAAAACACAATAACGATGGAAACTGGTACACAAAGCTGCTCTTGGGGGAATTTTACATTTCAGGGTGCTCTGTGCTAAAGCCTGGCTTAAAACCTCCACTTTTGCAAAGGTTGTCTCGAATTTGTTGAAAAATTCTGACCAATTCTCCCTCTGCCAGAGTCAAAGAGGAGATTTTGGGGCAGGAGGTTGTGCTTATGCTGCTTTCAGTGAAACCCCCAGCTTGGAATTAATCCCCACCCCAATTAATTAATACAAATGACACGTGGGAGTGGATAAGTGGGGGACAGCCCTGCTCTAGGTTAGAACTAGATGGGGCATCCTTTCAAACCCAAATTATTCCCTGATTCTCTGCATTATTTATCCCTAAATAAAGGAGGGAAGGGAGGCCTGGATTGATGAAGCTCCAGGAGTTCACAGCTCAGCACAGGAAGCTGAGCAGCCTGTAAATGAGGTGGGAAGGAAATTCCTTTAAAAAGGTAAATTGAAAAACAGCCCCACAAATTCAACGAGAACATTCCATGTGGGAAACTGTCAGGAGAACCAGGAGAGAGGGGCTGAAGCTGATAAATCCACCTCGAGGTGTGGCTGCTGCAGCTTTTGGGAAGAGTTCAGACTTTGGAGATGCCAATTCACTGCTGGCTCTAAACGGGAGTTAAAAAGTTCTCCACAAAAGCCATAAGAGAGAAAAAGAAACTCCTAATGAACTGCAGAACCAGATGCTTTATGCTGGAGAAGCACATTCTGCAGCCTGCAAATTATTATTTTGTTTTGGGGAAGTGCTGCAATGTGCTCAGTAATTTCATCAGTGGAGATGAGGGCACAGTTTGTGCTGGGAGGGATATTCCTGTGGGTGGGTGGGGAGAGAGGTGGGGATGCATTCCACAGAAATCAATTCAAAATAAATAAAAAAAAGTTTAATTTTTTATGCTGTAACAGCACTTTAGTTTAGAAACATCCTATTGGGTGTTGTTTTAATGCTGACAGTCAGCCCCCAGCTCCTTGAAAGGACTGAGTCCCTCCAGGTGCTGTTTGGGCACCAAGAGGGTCCTGACAGGAGCTGAGGGAAAAAGGTCTTGGGTGGTCACCCTGAATATCCTAAAAACATTTAAGATTGGCCTGAAATCAGGTGTTTTTCTTCCTAGAAACATTCAGGATATTGAGTATTTGTTATTATGAGAGGTTGAAGCAAAGCAACTCTAACAATGAATGGTGAGATAACTTCTGTACATAAGTACTAAATTTATTTCTCTCATGAGAATCATTTTGATCCTTAAAACTTTTGAGGAAGAAAATAATTTTTCAAAAATGTTTGTTTTTACTTTTATGGTTGAAGTATCATTGGACCAAAACTGATTTTCAGATTGTAGGAATTATTTACCATTGAATCACGNTATCATTGGACCAAAACTGATTTTTTTTTTTGATTTCTTCAGATTGTAGGAATTATTTACTATTTGATCACTTATCTAAAATAATGCAACAAGCAAAAAGAACTAATTTAATGCTGACTTTAATGGTGGGCTGACAGAATTATGAAAACCTGAGGGTCAGCTAAACCCTGAATTTAGAAAAGAAGGGGCTCCATGTACTGAAATTATCAGCACAGGGTGGAAAAAGTGAGATGCAGAAATAAGTTCTGATTAATAAGACAAAGGGAAATGGTGCAAAACAGATGGCATCCCATTGTGCCTTATGGTTATGGATGGTGTCATTACAAAACCCTGGGATTTTTGTGGCAGGTGATTAGAGACCAAATTGCAGCTGAACTTTTTCTAAACTTCAGCTTCATCGATGGAGTTTCACATCTCGTGGAAGTGAAACTCCAGGAGGCTGTTCCTGAAGCAAAGGCTGCAGTGGGGAGTGAAAAAAGGGATTAAAACCAAAACCTAGGGTGTTTTACTGATTTAGCCATCAGATTTTGATTTATTTTATCAGTTTTAAAGTATAATTTTTGCTGTTAAGCGTGGTATAAAAAATAGGAGAAATTGCCTCGATTTTTTTGGATAAAAATTCCAGTAGACTGGAGAGTTTGCAGTAGGAAGCTGGTGTGAGGAAGGAAGAAAGAAGACAGATGATGTGGTGTCTGTGTATAGAAAAAACTGAGAAAATATCAATAAAATGCCCTGTATAGANTATCTAAAATAATGCAACAAGCAAAAAGAACTAATTTAATGCTGACTTTAATGGTGGGCTGACAGAATTATGAAAACCTGAGGGTCAGCTAAACCCTGAATTTAAAAAAGAAGGGGCTCCATGTACTGAATTATCAGCACAGGGTGGAAAAAGTGAGATGCAGAAATAAGTTCTGATTAATAAGACAAAGGGAAATGGTGCAAAACAGATGGCATCCCATTGTGCCTTATGGTTATGGATGGTGTCATTACAAAACCCTGGGATTTTTGTGGCAGGTGATTACAGACCAAATTGCAGCTGAACTTTTCCTAAACTTCAGCTTCATCGATGGAGTTTCACATCTCGTGGATGTGAAACTCCAGGAAGCTGTTCCTGAAGCAAAGGCTGCAGTGGGGAGGGAAAAAAGGGATTAAAACCAAAACCTAGGGTGTTTTACTGATTTAGCCATCAGATTTTGATTTATTTTATCAGTTTTAAAGTATAATTTTTGCTGTTAAGCATGTCATAAAAAATAGGAGAAATTGCCTTGATTTATTGATAAAAATTCCAGTAGACTGGAGAGTTTGCAGTAGGAAGCAGGTGTGAGGAAGGTAGAAAGAAGACAGATTATATGGTGTCTGTGTACAGAAATTGCAGAGAAAATATCAATAAAAGGCCCTGTATATAGAAAAAAAACCTCAAAATTTTAAAAAAAAATATTAACAAGTGGGAAAGACCAGGAAGGAAACAGTGCTCAGCAATGGAAATGTGAGAAATGGAATGTGTTGGGCAAACAGGAGAAAAATCTCAAGGAAAGAAATGCTTTGGAAAGGCTGGAGAGCCTGATCTGAGGGTGTGCCGTTAATTGAGATGCCATTAATTGAGGTACCATTAATTCCTCCTGGTGCCAGCTTTGGGAGCTTTGCAGGAACTCAGAACTCGCTCAGACAAGAGGGACAAGGTTAAAGAAATGATGAGGGCAGGGCTGGAAAGCTCCAGGCCTATTTTTGATTTTGCTGCAGCAGGGATGTTTGCTCTCCTGGCTGTACTTGAGCACTGGGCATTTCTATTTCTGGAAATGCCCCGAGAATGTCATTCAAACTATTTCCAAACTCAGGAAAATTTCCTGGGTGGTTTTCAGTTTGCATTGCAGTTCCTCTTGTCTCTGCCTTCCAAGATGAAAAGCAACAGATCCTGGAGATAAATCCACATTTAATCTTTGTGAGAATTCTGAGTTGTTTGTTCTTTGACCAAAGTGACTTCATCTACATCTTCTCATCTTTATTTTAGTCTTTGATTTAAATCAGGACAGGGGAAATGTTTCTTAGGTAGATTTTTTTTTAAATTATTTTTTTCCCCCAGCATCATCAGAAATATCAGAGGAGGGAAAGTTTACTCTTCAGGCATTGAGATGCCTGGTGCCAGTTTGGTTGGGTATTTTAGTGTGATTCACTCATTCTATTTAGTTTTCATCCAATCTTCAATTTGTCACTTGCATGTCATATTGATAAATGTTTATTTTTAATGTGTGCTGTTTGTTAAATGAAAATAGACATAAAGAGAACCACAGTTTTGCTTTCCTGAAGGCTGTGCTTGTTTTAAAGTGAATTCTAGATTCCAAAGTTTCAGGAAAAATGAAAAATAGGAGTATGGAACGTGCTTCATTTACAGGTGAAGCAAAAATAGGAAAATATTCTCCCATGGGAAGAACAAAGTGTGAATTAACAGTGCAAGTAGAGAAGGCAGAGCACAGATATTATAGGAAATATAGAGAGCACAGATATTATAGGAAATAGGGCTTGGGGGCAGGCTCAGCTGTGCCCAAATCCTTGGTGACAGATCCTTGTCTAACTGGTTTCCACAATCTTTATGGGCTCTTTTTTTTTATTATTAATGTCTCATCAAAATCTCCTCCTCAGCAGCTCCAGCCTGTTCCTATTTATCTTTTTTTTTGAAGTGGACACATGGAGCAAATTCTTTGCAGCTCCCACCCATCCATGTACAAACTGATCACTGCTGATCCTTCCCTTTGGCTTCCCCCAGCTCACTCAGCATCAGTTCCACACAGATCATGTTTCCCAGCCTTTTGTTCCTTAGCTCAAGAGTTTAGGCAGGGGGAGAATTACTGGATAAAATATTATGTAAAAATATTTTTATATTTTCACCCAGTACTTGAGCTGGGTGAATATTCAAGGCAAAATCTAATGTAATAATTAGAAATGAGTTCTGATCTTTGGGGTTGGTTTCTGTGTCTGTGATTGTTTATTTTTATTTTTTTATTTTAGTTTGCCATGATTAATGGGGTCCAGCATCATCCCCCCTCTGTCTGTGCTGATGTGGAAAGCACAATTCTGAAGCTCTGAACAGTCTTTTATCCTAAATCTGTTGTTTCTAGCAAAAAACTCAATGCTGAATCAGGTGGGATTCAAAACATCTTCATGAAGATGTTTTGAAATTATTCTTTTTAATTGAAACTGGTTTTGCAGAAGGAAAAAGGGCCTTCACAGCAGAGCTTGGTCTTTGATACAGGGCACTTCCCTTCCTTTCCCTTCTCCTGTCATCTTGCACTTGGAATCATCACTGCTGGGTGAGATTCACATCCTAAAGGCTTTGGGAGCCTGAAATTTTTAGGATCTGACTGTTAAAAAAAAAAAAAAATTGAAAGCAGAGAATCATAGAATATCCTGAACTGGAAGGGACCCACAAGGATCATGGAAGTTCAGCTCTTGGCCCTGCACTGGCACCCCAACAATCCCATCACATCCCAAAATCTGTGTCCATGGCAGAAAATGTGTGTTGCTCTTTCTAATCTAAGACACAGACTATGAATGTAAAAGGAAAAGAAAAACCCCAAACAACCCAAACCTCCCCCTCTAAATTCTTGCCAAATGTTTTTGCTTGCCTAAAGAAAAATACTGGTTGAACATTATTTCACATATATTAACCCCAGGAAAATTAATTTGTGAGGGAGAGAAAAAAAATCCCTCGTGCACATTTCCAGTGCTGGAAAGGAAATGAGGTCCTGTTGATTTTGTGTTTATATAATGCACAAACTTACACATTGAAGTTACCAAATAAGCAATTAGCTGTTGAGCTCTCTTTGAGAGATTTGCTAAATGTTTGCATGAAAATCAGGGGTTTGTTTTGGTTCTGTAATCAAAGTGCCCTGTTTTGTACCCCATCTGTTTCTGGCCATCAGTTTTTCTGTTTTACTCTAAATTTTGCTGGTTTATTGAATATAACAGTACCAAAAGGGTGGACATAGGGGTTCCATTTTGGAAAATCCTGGGCGTTCAGTGGCAATCCATTTACCAAAAATTCAAAGAAAAAGCTGGAAAGTTTTCCTTTTTATTTTTTTTTTTTTTAAACTTCAGCCTCCTGTCCCTTAAGAAATGTGCTATTTGAGGGAGGAAGCCCTTCTGGGACACAGAGGCCCTGAAGGACATTCCTGGGCTGGCAGAGTTTGACTTCCCAACTGTGGGCAAATCCCTCTCCTGATGCCAGAGGATGGTCCCCCCCTTCTCCACAGTCAACACAGCTTAGAACTGCATCCTCAAAAATCTGTTTGCTCATCACTTTAGTCTTCCTTGAGCGTGCCCAAGTCAAAAATAGCTGATGCCCTGGGCCAGGATTTGCCTGATGTGACTTGTGGTGTTTGGAGGCAGAGTTGCAGCTGCCCTGGGAGCCGGGAGAGCCACGGGCACCCCTGGAGATGAGGTTTCCTCTCCTCCTGCCAGCCCTGGCTCCAGCATGAGGAGATCCCTTTTGTGCTCCCTTGTTTTAGAGCTGACCTGGGTCTGTGGCTGGACCTGGGAGCACGGGCAGGACTCAAATTTGGGGCGGTGCTGTTGTGATGCAGGAGGCGATGGCTGCGGGCTGGGGGCTGCCCACCCAAGAGATGAGTTCAGCATTCCATCTCCTGTGTCCTTGGGTGTGGGATGATGAATTGGGACAGGGGAAATGTCGGAGTTATCTCTTCTGAGATTAACCCCAGCAGTGTAAATCTTTCTTCTCACCTGCCCATGCTTGAAAGAAGGAATCAGAGAATGTCTGGGTTGTGGACTGCAGATGTTTATTTTACAAATCTTATCTCTCAGTTCTTTCTGTCCAGTGTGAAGTTCACAAGCAGATGGAAAAATGGATTCTCCCCCCACCCAACAGTGTTTGGGCTTTTATAATCTGTATTATGCTAATATTGTTTTCCTGTAAACACCAATAACTAAAACCCATGTCATGCAGTGAAATTTTACCTTTACCAATCCTAAAAACCCACAGCCCTCTGCAAAGAAGGAAGAGGAAGAGAAGGACAGGAAAATGTGACTTTATCACATTGATCTGCCTCCATCTTTGCCCAATATTAAGCATACAGAGAAATCTAAAATTAATATCTACTCACCCAGTGA
>VWYE01016422.1:0-28812 GCA_013398995.1 Alaudala cheleensis | reverse complement strand
ATCTCTCAGTTCTTTCTGTCCAGTGTGAAGTTCACAAGCAGATGGAAAAATGGATTCTCCCCCCACCCAACAGTGTTTGGGCTTTTATAATCTGTATTATGCTAATATTGTTTTCCTGTAAACACCAATAACTAAAACCCATGTCATGCAGTGAAATTTTACCTTTACCAATCCTAAAACCCATCACCCTTTGCAAAAAAGGAAGAGGAAGAGAAGGACAGGAAAATGTGACTTTATCACATTGATCTGCCTCCATCTTTGCCCAATATTAAAAATACAGAGAAATCTAAAATTAATATCTACACACCCAGTGATAGAATAAAATCACACAAATCAAACCCTTGTGACCTCCAAATCCTCAGACAACCCTGACAGTGCTTTTTCCATGGGCTGAGACCAAAAATCACCACTGTTTGTGACACAGGCCAGGGAGGATTCACCCCCCTGTCCAGGCTCCTGCCCATCAGGAGAACCAGAGAGATCCTCTGGTCTGCCACAGGGAAACAAGAGGCAGCTTTCAGCCACAAATGCCAATCAGCAGAGTTCAGTGAAGCACCTATTTGAGATATTATTGTTATTATTGTTTTGAGATATTATGGTGCAAAAAGAACTTTGCCCGAGGGAGAGAACCACAAAGCCAGGCTGAAGCTGAAGGAACTACCTGGTTCTAGTGCAAAGAATTTTTGGGTGTGATCCTTAAGGTCTCTTTGAGCATAATCACCAATCACTCATCAATAATTCATCATATGACTCTGTATTATTGTTATTTATTCTGCTTTTAGGACAGCATTGCAGGTAGTGAAAGGAACAGATCCCTTTGCCATTACAGCCCTCTTATTTCAGTGCCTTCAGGACGCTCAGCCTTATTTATTTATTCCCAATTAATAACGTATTTTATTATTGTTCTCAGAACGCAATTACTTCAATTGGGTGGTAAAAACAAAAGAGCAAAAAGCAGTTCCAGGGAAAAGTGCCCACGGAAAGCTCGTCACAGTGTCAGTGACCCGCCGAGGCTGCTCCATTTGTCACAAATGGCTTCGTTAATACCCGGCCTCACTCAGACTTAATGCTCTGACAATAGGAGATAAATACTCGCTAAGACATCTATTGTCGTTATTTATCATTTATAACACGGCAGCAAAAGCCTGATAAAACATTGATGGGGTGTTTGGAGGTAAGGCAGGGTGTTGTCACCGGTGCCACGCTGGAAGGAGACCTTGGTGGGGTGGAGGGATGAGAGGAGGAGGAGGAGGAGGGAAAGGGAGATGGAAAAGGAGAGGGAGATGATGGAGATTCCGAGTGTGACAGCACAGCCTGAAGGAGATTTTGGGGGAGCTGGGTTCGTCCTAAAGCTTTTTATAACCAGCAGGGAAGTGTGTGAGAGATGAGAGAAAAGATTCAGGAGTGTTTTTTGGAGCTGCCCTGCCCCGTGTGGATGCACAGCCCCACTTGTGCAGCAGCTGCCGGGCTCTGGGCACGGCTCTGCTGCCAGAAACGCACCCCGGAGCCTCGGGAAGCACAATTCAGGTGCTGTTTGGTCAGAGAGACAAATAACATTTGACTGCTCCTTCTTCTTTTCCATGGCAGCTGCTGCTAATTCCCTGCTCGAGATGTGGTACCAGAGCACTCCTCTCCTCCAGAGGAAAAATCCCTGCTATTATCATTTTTTTCATTACAGCTTAAGCATTTTCAGTTTTAAAAGAGGAGAAAAATAAGGATAATTTGCTAGATTTGATTTCTGATGCATTTTGTTCGGTGTTATGTAGCCACATTTTTTTTTCTTTTCCGTGGGAAATTTGATACATTACTTGAAGTTAACTACATACAAGAGAATACTAAATAAATTCACTTTATGTGCTTCCCTAATTAGTTTTCAGTCATGTAATTCTCTTCAATACGGAGCTGAGAAATCCCCAAGTCTACCTTGATGTAGTTAGTGTCACATACACTGATCATGTGAAATTGAATTTGAATTTACTACTAATATTTAAACACGAAAGCTGACTTGAACCGTATTTCCCCCTTGGATAGAGATGTCACTGCTCCCTGTAATGAGCAGCATTATGTTGAATACTTAAGCCAAGAACAACCAAGTTACAGGGATGGGACATTAATCTTGGGGAACTGTGGAATTCAGGCAGTGCAGTGTCTTCGCATTGCTTCCCACACTTTAATTACTTGAGATGAGGGGTTTGCAGTGGGTGCTGCTGGGGGTGTATTTTGTGGAGATGGAGTGGGAATATTGAGATCTCCAGGATCTCTTGGATAACTGTGAACTGGCTGTAAGCACAAAACTGCATTATTTGTGTCACCTTCAGTTGTTGGGTGTGTGAAATGCAGCAAATTCCTGCACAGGTCTCCCTGACTTGGTCCCTGAGGGTCTGTGTGGGGTCCTGCCAGTCCCACATTTGGGGGAGAGGGAGGTGCTGAGTGTAGGTTTGGTACCACGTTCCTGCTCTTGCAGCCATTTCACATTCCTTAATTAATTAAATCTGAACTCTGAGTGTCTCTCTGGTCTCACCTGGGGGGAATCTGAGGCTTTGGGGAGGAACCAGCAGAAATGATTGTCAAAGGCTGAATGCACCAAAATACCGCCAGGGTTCCTTTCTGCAGTTTTTGGGGTGTTGGGATTGGAGAGGTGTGGGACAGGTACTTGGATGGCACAGAAATCTGGTGTCATTCCTGCATCATTAACTCCTTCCCTGAGTGGATACAAACCCCTGGATGGCTTTGATGAACCCTGCAGTCCTTGGCTCTGTTATCACTCTGTGTTTGCTGATCAACCCATGCACAAATTTCTAGAGGGAGGCAAAGGAGCTGGAGCAGGAGAAAGCAGGATTTGAAATGTCACAGCTGAATCCCTCTGGAAATGTTTAGGAAAAGCAGATTTGTCTTTCTCAGCACCTTTGAAAAGGGTGAACACCACTGAAAGAGCTGCTCAGTGAGGATTTGGGGAACCCCAGGCTGGCTTCAAAATAGTTCAAGGGGGGGGTTCATGCTCTGTGATCCCCTAAACTGGTTCCACTCTCAATATCATCACCAGATTAATTAGCACTCATGCTGCAGGTAGAACTAATGAGGAGGATAATTATTCCTTCTGTCATAGCTGGGAGAGGAACTCAGCATGGTACACTGGATGAGGAATAGTAATTTTGAGGAAATAATCCCAAATCACCCACTGAAAATGGAGTTTTGTGTGTTTTTGTAGCCCTTTCTCTCTCCTTTCTACAAATCCATCCAGATCCTTTATATACTTATTAATGGGGTGTGGTAGATTTGTTCCTTAACTCTTTGGATTTGCTTTTCTACTTAAAAGACTTTTAAGATGTTGTTTCTAAACTAATTTGCTGAACCTCCATAAGATTAAAAAAATTCCTCTCTGCATGAGGAATCCTTAAAAAGTGGCAAAAAATCAACTGTTAAATGAGTGAGTTGCGACCCATTCATGGAAATTTCTATACTTTAATTTAGGGTTTGTTGCAAAACAGCCTTTTGGGTGACTCCTATCACACCTTAAAGAAGGAGTTTGGTTGAAATCTGGTGCCAATTTTGCTGGTTTTTTTATAGAGAAATGAGCTCTGAACACAGAGCTGCATCTTTCTGTATCCTGCTGCAAGGAGAACCCAAAAATTTGGTTGGTGAAGTTGTTTTTTTACCATTTTAGAATGGATGAGCCCCTCTTGCTGCTGTTCCCTCAGCAGCAGTTGTGCTGTGGTGTCTGCAGGAGGAGGATTACCCTGCATCTGGCAAAGGAAATGATGGATTAACATGTGCATTATGGAGGAGAAACATTACAGGAAAACTGTCATTTGTATTTTACAAGGAAATAATCCTTTAAGTCTCTTAGGGCTGCAGTAACTCCTTTGCTTTGCTCCCCTTTTGGAACACCCTGTGAATCCTCACGTCAGGATTAGCAGCAAACAAAACAGAGCTCGGAGGAATCTGGACTTTTTCAACCAGAAAGGTCAGTGCTGGAGAGGGGATTTTTGAAAGTGTTCCAGGAGCTACCAAAGGAGCCCCCACACAGTCAGACCTGGGATTCTGGGAGCACTCCAGGTGCTGAGCATGGTGTGGGTTTATCCAGCTGCCTTTCTCCCTTCCCACAGTGCAAATGTGGAGTGATGCCCTGCAGAGGGGCCCAACCACCTCCCAAAGCCTGAAGGAAACTGGTTTAGAGGCCATGGGCTCAATCTGTCATTTTGCTTGTTAATATTTCCAAGGAGAAACGTTGCTTGGAGGTCTGGAGGCATTTTAGGTATCACCAAAACACCTGCTAATTGCTGCTCTCCTTGGCTGTTCACCACTTCCAAATCATGGTTAAACTTATGATTCTAGAAGTTATTTCCAATCTTTTTAAAGAGTTTGGGAAATCACAGTTGGGTTCAAAAATCTTAGGGGTGTTTTCCAGCCTAAATGATTCAAGGCTCTGTGTTGGTGCCCCAAACTCTTCTGGTTTGCAGTGAGAAGGTCCCAACTTCCCAGATCTGCTCCAAATGGGCCGAAATTATTTCCTTCCCTGGCATGGATTAAAGACTTTAGAAGTGCAGTCGTTACCAAGAGTGGGGATTTCTGCTGGAACCAGCCTGGTGCAGTTTCTGTGCTCAGCCTTTGCTGTGGAGCCATCACGTGTCAGCTGAGTCCCTGCTCCAGGTGGCACTGGGGAGTGGGAATGGGAATGTCAGACCTTGGCTCACAGCCTCCATCCAGCCATGGGTTTGTGCCTTTTCTCTTCAGCAAAGGTCTTGGAAGGACCTTCCAAACCCGATCTGGCCATGGATTTGTGCCTTTGCTCTTCAGCAAAGGTCATGGAAGGACCTTCCAAACCCAATCTGGCCATGGATTTGTGCCTTTGCTCTTCAGCAAAGGTCTTGGAAGGACCTTCCAAACCCAATCTGGCCATTGAGGAGCTGATGCCACTCTTCCATCTGTGGTGTCTGGTGTTTTGGGGTGGCCAGAGGGTCACTCTGTGCTGTGTTGTGGGGAAAACAACTTTTGGAAGTCCCCAAAAATCAGTTGTATGACTCCAGGCTTGGCTGAGGAATGCCATGGACCCAATAAACATTTTTGTCTTCAAAGCTCTCATTGGAGAGGCAGTTTTACATGTGCTGATGGTGGCTTCTCGCTCTGCCCTCGAGATTGTCACCTCCTTCTGGGCCTGACACTGACCTGGGAGGGAATTCTGAGGGAAAACCAGCAGCTGGATTGGGCCAGGGATCTAAATTTCCACCCTGACTTTGGCCATGGAGGTGTGACTGAAGTACAACCTGGCAGAATGTTTTCTACTGGGAGCACTGTCACCTCCCCACTGGATTTTTGGCTGAACTAAGAGCAGCTTTAACCAATAATCTGTATATTTTTAAAGCCAACTCTACGTCTACATTTATATTTTTAGGGTTTTTTTGCCATCTTTCCCTTTTACAGAATTCCTTGGTGTCTCTTTTCCAGCCTCCCAAGAAACAGTTAAATGACTGAACCTCAAAGGTTTGAGCCCTTCTACAAACAACAGTCACAGGGAGGAAAATTAACGGTTTTCTGTTAATGACTCATATTAGTCCTCTTTGGTGGTCTGAAGCGATGGATTAGATTTTTTCTTTTTAATTTATTTTTATTTTTTTTTTCCCCCCCCATTTCTTCCACATGCCTGTCATTGGGCTGCTTTTGTGATTGCTGGTTTTGTTGTTAAAAATGTCACTCTCTTTATTCGCCCTTCTCCCCATAGAATCTTTAAAACTAAACGCAGGAAAAGTGGAATATACCTGTCATTTAGACCAGCCAGAACAAAGGTTGATAGAAAATACATCCCTAGTTTGAAGAGGCTTCCCTGCTGATTTTGTTTATCAGAAAATGGCAAGTTTTGTTCCTAATGGACTGAAATTTAAATAAAATCTGACTCTGGAAATAAAAGCAGCCATTATGACAAAATAAAATTATATATTTTATAGGAGAAATTGAATTAAAATGCTGGTTTCCTTTGGTTAAATTCTTTTACATAAGGAAATGAATAAACGAGAGAGAGTGAAACAGAATGAGATAGAAAGCTGATTGTTGAAGTAAGCTTTTTAAAAATCAATAATCTCTTGTAATTTATATTTTTGAAGAAACTTTGAACAGACTTCCATACGATATCTTGAATTATAGCTACATTTCTGTGTTTCCTTTCATTAGAAGTTGAACTGGGGGTTAAATTGAGTTTCCCCCCAGGGATTTCAGGTCCTTATTGGGCTGTGGCTTTGGACTGCAATCTTCTGCAAAAGCAGACTGTCTCCAGGACCAGAGTTATTTGAACAATTTTATTTATTGATATTAATTAAATATATATGTTTTTTAAAAAAATCAGGTTATTTTGTGTGCCAGGATGGGAACTGAACTGTGAGGGGAGGTGGTGGAGCAAAATCAGGACTGGGGAAAGGTGATGGTTGGGAGCAATCTACCTGTTGGAGACTTGGCTTCCAGGCAGGTATTTAATCTGAAATTCAAGAGGTTTGAGATTCAGGTCCAAAAAAAAATAGTGTTTTGGACTAAAATGAACATTTCTGTACACAAATGTGTGCTCTCACAGCAAATTGTTGAGCTTATATTGGCACAGAATGCTTGAGAGACCTTCTTGCATTTCTTGCAGGTGGAAGGGTTGTCCAGATTTCCACTGGTTTCCCTAAAAACAAATGGCTGGTTTTTGATTTTGAAGGAGTTTGTAAACCCTAAACTATTAATTAAACTTTATTAAACTATTATTAAACTTTAAAGGAAGGGTAGGGTTGCATGGAGCTGTTATAATAAAATTTAAAATGCATTCACAGGCAGGTAATGACTCTTAATTTGCAAATTTCCCTCCACGAGCAGAAGGTGCTCATGGATGAGGTGAAGAGGTGGTGAGGAGTAGTTTAATGCTTCTAATTTCAGTTCAGCATTCCACCTGAATCCAAGGTGAGACTCATGGGATATTGCAACTCCTCATTCAGATTTAAAGACAGAAATACATGAGAAAATCCAAAAATACGTTCTTGAATTCTCCTCTGCTCCCTCAAAATCAGGACACTATCCCAAGCACAGTGTTTCCTGCTGGGATGGAGGATGAGGGAGGCCTGAGAAGCACCAAAATATTGGTTCCTGCTCTTTTTCTGGGTGTGATGGGAAGAACCACGTGTTTCCATGGAAGCTGGCACTGTGAAATGGCAGCCACTGGCCTGGGTGTGGTTGGAATGGGATCCTTCATCCCCCCAGGAATCTCTGCCACCCCTGAGTGTCAGCAGGGTTAGAAATGTCTTCTTCAACCAGCAGCTGGGGAGATCTGTTAGCAGATGTTTCAAAAGTGCTTTGAAGATGAAAATATCTAAATATTATTATTATTGCTATTATTATTATTATTATTCTGGTTGTCCACAGTGATGACTGTGATCACAGAGTGCCTTTCTGACATGACCAGATACCCTGTGGGCTCTGGAGGGTTGGAAGCAATTCCTCTGTCCCACAGGAGTTTGTCTAAGGATCACATTTTGGGCAGAACTTGGTGCTGGTTTCAGACCTGCTTTTCTTGATGTTTTTTGGCAGGATGGAGGTACCTGGGACAATTATCCCCACCAAATTTCAGTGTGGCAGTGGGGTGTCAGGGCTGGGGGCTGGCACTGGTCACACCTTCACACCACTGGCTGCTTGATCCTTCCTTCAGGAAATGTGAAATTGCTATAAAAATCAAGAAAATTCCTATAAATCCACTGATTCCTGATTCCTGCAATAGCATCACACAGGATTCTAATTTCTTTTTTTTTTCTTTTTTACCTCCAGCTTACTGAGGTTGTGCTTTGACAACTGGTTTGCCTCTTTCATCTCCAACTGAAGCCTAAGCCCAAGACTAAGCTAAATTTAGGTTCCCAGGTCTATCTTTAGGCATCCAAATGGAAGGGGTGTGATGTTTCCCATGCACCCTTACTGGGATTCACACAGCACTGAAATGAGCAGGTGTAGGAGAACATTCCACCTTTCCAGCTCCTGTCTCATGTTCAGAATATCTGGTTTTATATCTAATTTTAGCAGATTGAACTGGAGAACTTTGGTTGTTCCTGGCTAACAGCTGATGTGGGGAAAAGTCTGTTCCCTGAGAAGTGAAATTCATTTTTGTTTCATGGGGAATTTGTCCGCAAGGAATGGATGTGTGACACAAGGAATGGATGTGTGACACGGGGCTTTACCTGGGGGTCTGTTCAAGGGTTACCAGCCTGGGGCAGCATTTCAGAGCTCCTGGCAATCATGGCAAGGCAGAGGGGTCAGTGACAACTCTCAGAGCTGCTTTTCTGCCCTGTCAGATGCTNCATACGATATCTTGAATTATAGCTACATTTCTGTGTTTCCTTTCATTAGAAGTTGAACTGGGGGTTAAATTGAGTTTCCCCCCAGGGATTTCAGGTCCTTATTGGGCTGTGGCTTTGGACTGCAATCTTCTGCAAAAGCAGACTGTCTCCAGGACCAGAGTTATTTGAACAATTTTATTTATTGATATTAATTAAATATATATGTTTTTTAAAAAAATCAGGTTATTTTGTGTGCCAGGATGGGAACTGAACTGTGAGGGGAGGTGGTGGAGCAAAATCAGGACTGGGGAAAGGTGATGGTTGGGAGCAATCTACCTGTTGGAGACTTGGCTTCCAGGCAGGTATTTAATCTGAAATTCAAGAGGTTTGAGATTCAGGTCCAAAAAAAATAGTGTTTAGAACTAAAATGAACATTTCTGTACACAAATGTGTGCTCTCACAGCAAATTGTTGAGTTTATATTGGCACAGAATGCTTGAGAGACCTTCTTGCATTTCTTGCAGGTGGAAGGGTTGTCCAGATTTCCACTGGTTTCCCTAAAAACAAATGGCTGGTTTTTGATTTTGAAGGAGTTTGTAAACCCTAAACTATTAATTAACTTTAAAGGAAGGGTAGAGTTGCATGGAGCTGTTATAATAAAATTTAAAATGCATTCACAGGCAGGTAATGACTCTTAATTTGCAAATTTCCCTCCATGAGCAGAAGGTGCTCATGGATGAGGTAACGAGGTGGTGAGGAGCAGTTTAATGCTTCTAACTTCAGTTCAGCATTCCACCTGAATCCCAGGTGAGACTCATGGGATATTGCAACTCCTCATTCAGATTTAAAGACAGAAATACATGAGAAAATCCAAAAATACGTTCTTGAATTCTCCTCTGCTCCCTCAAAATCAGGACACTATCCCAAGCACAGTGTTTCCTGCTGGGATGGAGGATGAGGGAGGCCTGAGAAGCACCAAAATATTGGTTCCTGCTCTTTTTCTGGGTGTGATGGGAAGAACCACGTGTTTCCATGGAAGCTGGCACTGTGAAATGGCAGCCACGTGACCCGGGTGTGGCTGGAATGGGATCCTTCATCCCCCCCAGGAACCTCTGCCACCCCTGAGTGTCAGCAGGGTCAGAATTGTCTTCTCCAACCAGCAGCTGGGGAGATCTGTTAGCAGATGTTTCAAAAGTGCTTTGAAGATGAAAATATCTAAATATTATTATTATTGCTATTATTATTATTATTATTCTGGTTGTCCACAGTGATGACTGTGATCACAGAGTGCCTTTCTGACATGACCAGATACCCTGTGGGCTCTGGAGGGTTGGGAGCAATTCCTCTGTCCCACAGGAGTTTGTCTAAGGATGACATTTTGGGCAAAACTGGGTGCTGGCTTCAGACCTGCTTTTCTTGGTGTTTTTTGGCAGGATGGAGGTACCTGGGACATTTTTCCCCACCAAATTTCAGTGTGGCAGTGGGGTGTCAGGGCTGGGGGCTGGCACTGGTCACACCTTCACACCACTGGCTGCTTGATCCTTCCTTCAGGAAATGTGAAATTGCTATAAAAATCAAGAAAATTCCTATAAATCCACTGATTCCTGATTCCTGCAAGAGCATCACACAGGATTCTAATTTCTTTTTTTTTTTCTTTTTTGCCTCCAGCTTACTGAGGTTGTGATTTGACAACTGGTTTGGCTCTTTCATCTCCAACTGAAGCCTAAGCCCAAGACTAAGTTAAATTTAGGTTCCCAGGTCTATCTTTAGGCATCCAAATGGAAGGGGTGTGATGTTTCCCATGCACCCTTACTGGAATTCACACAGCACTGAAATGAGCAGGTGTAGGAGAACATTCCACCTTTCCAGCTCCTGTCTCATGTTCAGAATATCTGGTTTGATATCTAATTTTGGCAGATTGAACTGGAGAACTTTGGTTGTTCCTGGCTAACAGCTGATGTGGGAAAAGTCTGTTCCCTGAGAAGTGAAATTCATTTTTGTTCAATGGAGAATTTGTCCACAAGGAATGGGTGTGGGACACAAGGAATGGATGTGTGACACAAGGAATGGATGTGTGACACAAGGAATGGATGTGTGACACGGGGCTTTACCTGGGGGTCTGTTCAAGGGTTACCAGCCTGGGGCAGCATTTCAGAGCTCCTGGCAATCATGGCAAGGCAGAGGGGTCAGTGACAACTCTCAGAGCTGCTTTTCTGCCCTGTCAGATGCTGGAAATGCCCCTTTCCCAAGAGGCAGAGGATGCTGCTGCTCCTTTTCCCTCCCAGCTGGGCAGTGATGCAGAGCTAAGGGCAGTGGGGTCGTGCACAGGCTGCTCCCAAACAGGGACCATTGTGCTGTGGGTACCCTTGGGGGCAAGAGAAGGGCCAGGACAGCTGTGTGCCAACATCTGGGCACAGGGGAGATCAGCTCTTGCTCCTTGTGCTTCATTTTTGGGAAGATGGATTTAGCGACGTGGCCCAAACAAGATAAAGGGTGCTGGTTTGGCCAGGTGAGCTCTTTAACCAGATGTGAGGATCCAGGCTGGGACATTCCTAAAGGATAATTGCTGGAATCCAGCTTTTCCAGGGACAGTTTCCCAGGCTGTTGCTCAGTGTTGGGCACGGTGCTTGCTCACAGCTGGGAGTGCTCCTGCTCGGTGGAGGACAAGGAATGTCCTCGTCTGCTGTGTCAGGACACCAAGGGTTTCACGCTTCTCTCTGAAGCTCTAAATCTTTGGAAACCCTTCAGAAACATTCTCTGGTCTGTTGTCCGAGGGTAATCAGAGCTGGAGGAGTTGTTTACAGGCCCCTTTTTAGGGCAGATCACCCCCCTTGAGGATGAAACCACTTTGAGCAACTGCAGCTGCCCCCACGAGTAAATCCTGAGTGTGTGTTTGGTGATCAGGGGGTACCAAAACTCCCTGAAAGGTTTGTGGGCAAAGCCCAGGCTCAGACCAAGAGTTTCCACAAAATAAATTGCTTTGTGTTAACCTGAAGATGAATTAGCAGGANCCGAGGGTAATCACCTGGAGGAGTTGTTTACAGGCCCCTTTTTAGGGCAGATCACCCCCCTTGAGGATGAAACCACTTTGAGCAACTGCAGCTGCCCCCACGAGTAAATCCTGAGTGTGTGTTTGGTGATCAGGGGGTACCAAAACTCCCTGAAAGGTTTGTGGGCAAAGCCCAGGCTCAGACCAAGAGTTTCCACAAAATAAATTGCTTTGTGTTAATCCTGCTAATTCATCTTCAGCTTTTCTTCTTCCCAAACAAACCTGCACTGGGTGAACCCATGTGACACAGCCAGTGAATACACGGGCTTGCATTTTAAGGGTTCAATTTCTTCTTTCCCATTATATTTTTTAAAATGAATTATTTTATATTTGATTACATCCTATTATATCTCAAAGCTCTCCTCACTGCAATGAAACCTCAGTCAGCCTGGAGGGCTTTGGCAAAAGTGACCTGGGGCTTGTTTGTGGAGGAGGTTTTTGCCAAGCCCACACAGCTCTAATTACGTCTTTGCACTGGCCTGGTTTAAACTGTCCCCTCTTTCCCAAAGTCTTTTGTGTGTTACTCAGAAATCCCTTGTTCCAATGAGCACAGTGTGTTTAGAATAAGTTTAATTGGATTTGGTAGCCAAGCAAGTGTAGGTTTTTATTAGGGGCACTGACGGCTTCCAGTGGGGATAATATTTATACAGTGGTCCAGAGTTGTTTGCATTGAGGAGAATAAATAAAATGAATAATATCCAAACAAGATAATTAAAATGTCAATTACAAAGTACCTTTAATTTGCTCTGGCTTTTGATTTGCATATTCTTTGCTTTGCTTTGAAGACAAAGAAAA
This sequence comes from Alaudala cheleensis, assembly GCA_013398995.1. Lineage (NCBI taxonomy): Eukaryota > Metazoa > Chordata > Aves > Passeriformes > Alaudidae > Alaudala > Alaudala cheleensis. The sequence continues at coordinate 16,684 of VWYE01016422.1, read as the reverse complement.
ATACACTCGATACCGAATTTCCAGCTCTCAAATATATCATGTAATGTGATAGATCACCAAGTTCCTCCCTTTTGCACTCTGTTTCTGGTAAGATTTCAGAAGAACATCAATATTTGCATATTGGGCCATTTGTTTTAGTGCACAAATGTTTTCTGTCTGGCTTGGTCAGATGTTGACTTTAATTTTTGGTAAATGACAGTGTTGTGGATGAGGAAAAAAAACCCCTCAAACCAAACCTAAATAAAACAGAGGAATTTTTAAAGTTGTGTGGAGTACTGGCTAAAGGCTGTGATGGACAGGTGGTTGTGGAAAATGGCTTTTATTTGCCACTGGCCTGTCTTTCTGTAGGTATCCATCTTTCATTTTTAAAGAAATCAACCTTTCCTGTATATATATATATAAAATATATGTATATAAATATATATAATATATGTATATAAAATAACCTTTCCTGTATATATATTATATATGTCTTACCCTGAAAAAGTGGGCTTTGACAAACTATAGCACTGTTTAAATTTTGTGTTTGGAGCTTCCAGGCAAGAACAAGATAACAGAAGGACACAAGATTAATGAAAACCTTTGTGAACCTGTTGCTTTTTTACATACCTGGAGTTTTTGTCTTTGTATCCAACACAGTCAGGGCTTCTAAAAACGTGTGATCTTGCAATACCTGTGGCTGTGTTTGTGCCCTGAACTAGCAAATCCCTTTCTGTGGTTCCTCAGAATGGCCATTTTTGAACAGGTTGGAGTCTCCCGTCTCCTTATTTTGTTGTTGTTTGGGCAAACCTGATTTTTTCAGCCCTGTACCATGAATTAGTTGTCGTCAGTAATTATTGCTCTCCATTTTGATCTTCTGTGTGGGCACTTGGCAAACTCTGCAGGGACTGCTCGAGATGAAAGGGCTGCTGTGCAAATGGGGAAATCTTTGCTCCCCAGTGTTTGTCACCAGTTGCAAAGCACAGATTTGAAACGAGCAGTTGTGTGGCATCCTAAGCAAATAAGGGATGCTGGGCTAACACAGCCTGTGGGGGCTCCAAGACAAGTGGGAAAAGCAAGTTAAGCTTTTTATTTTTACAACAGTTATTGCTACTTTCGATTTATTGTATTTTATTTTATTTTATTTTTTTTTCTAGGAGGGCTTTGTTAAAGCAGATCTTTATTCCCAGGGACTGAAATGTACTCCTCTTTTCTTTTTTCCTTGAAAATTAAAAGCTTCTACCTTAAAGAAGTGAATGATACATTATCTGCTGTCTCTAAATTGAACCCATTTGGAGCTATTTGCATCCTGGAGAAAAACCCACAGCTGAGTGCTGTGCTCAGAGGTGTAATGACTGGTTGTCACAACACGCTGGAGGTGGCCCCATAACAAAATGATCCCCTGTCAATCCCCTTGCAGGAAATGCTCTGGCAACCTGTAATTCAGCCTCAGTATTAACATCCTGCCTGGGCTTTGTTAAATGGCACTTTCTAGGAAGTAGATCTGCTGAACTTGGGCTTAATAATGTTTTAAGGGGAAATGTTTGATGGAAGTTTGAGAAAGCATCGCATGGGGTTAACAGTGATTTGTCATTTGTTTCTAATTAAAGGACTTAATCTCTTATCACTGGAACAGCCTATTTTTTTAATACTAAAGGCACAGATGTGAATAGAAACATATTAATGAGATGTCACACTACACAGTCATTTAGGGTTTTGTTTAACTTAAACATGGCAGAAAATGTGCATCTAAGTAGACACATGTAATGACATTGAGATAGAATTCTAATTCCCTGCATTTGCATAACCTCCAGCAGCTTCCACCTTGCTGCAGTTATACCCAGAATTGCTGTTTTAGCAGAGGAAAGGTCTGAAATCACTTTGTTTTCCTGTCTGAGGGGGCTGTGGTTGGCCTTGAACCAAACATGGGCCTGGTGGACTTTGTTGGTTCCTCTTCGGACACAAAAAGAAAAGTCCAATCAGTCATGACAATTGTTCTTGTGAAGAGGTGAGGAGCAAAGGTTCTTGTTCTTGTAAACAACATGAGGAACATCTTGAGAAGTGATAACCTCATCCACAGGTACCTCTCCAGGCATTCCTGGTACACGACAGTCCCTCCAAATACCCAAAAACTGGGGAAAAAATGGCAGGAACTAATCAGAGGATCACAGAATCATTGAGGTCCTCCAAGGTCATGGAGTCCAACCTGTGACCAAACCCCACCTTTGTCACATCCAGCTTTTCCTTGGACACTTCCAATTCACAAGAGTGAATCTTTTCATGTGGGCAGGAAAGGTCCCTATGTATTAATTTAGTGATTTAAACCAGGAATTAACTTAAACCCATATTTAAGAATATTTGGGCTGCTGTGCCAGTTTCCCTTTGTGTGCTTTGCTTTGTTGTTTTCATAGTGGGTGACAACTTATAATGGGTTACATCCCTTCCCTTTGAACAAATTGCTTCTTTTGGCTGGGGTGGTTATGAAAATTAAGGCTGTTCATTCAAAATTCCAAATTTTATCCTTTCCCTGCTTGCACTGTGAATTTCCATGAAAAATGAAAGCAATGACATGCTAAAAACAATCCTGGCTTAAATAATAAGAATTAAGCACAACTGCAGAGCAAAATCAGGTTGTTTCAATATGCAGAGTTTTCTGTCAGGTGGCTCCAACCTTGGGCTGTTGCTCACAGTCAAGAACAGCTCATTACTGGAGGACTCCCCCTTTGTTTCCTGGTGCTGTGAAACATCAATTGAGAGAAAAGAGAAATGTGTTGGTTTTATTTAGAAAAACATTCTCATTTTGTGAAGATTTTCTCTGTTTCTTAATGGAAAAATTGTGATGCAAATGAGAATATTTCAAGTTTTTGCACTGGCTGTCAGATACAACAGGACTGGATAGCCTTAATTAAAAAATAATTGAGAATTTGAGTGTTTATGTGCACTGGCTAAGGAAGGAAAAATGGATTCAGCTCTGGAGATGGGACCTTTGGTGTTCAGTCTTTGGTTTTCTCATTTTAGTCACTCACAGGTTTTGATGTTGAGTGAAACCCAAAGGGCTGCACCACAAACCACAAACAAAATCCGGGGCTTGATTTGGCTTTTCCATTCCACCTGTGCTTATTGAGGGCTCAGGAATGTGATGGCAGAGCTCTTTGTTATCAGGGATATCCAGATATCCAGAGAGGAAAATGTTGAGCACTTGTAGGATCACAGTGACAGCTCTGCTGAGTTGTGTGAGTTTCTTATCTAGGAAACAAAAATTAATTTGTGCCAACTCAAATGCAATTTATTGAACCCATTTCTTCTCTTCTCCCCACAAAACAGCACAATAAAGCCCAAATCTGTGCAGATTTGCCCCACCCAGCCTGAGCTCTGGGACTGATGGGGAATTCTGGTCCTTCCAAACACGCAGAGAAAGTTTCAGCCCAGAGTTCACTCAGTGTTTCTGGCCCTCTTTCTGCCCCCTGTAAAAAAGTTTGAGAAGGGCTCATAAATGGCAAGGAGGCAGTTTGTACACAAGAAATGTAGCCTGGCAATAAAAGCCTGTTTTGAAGAACACAACATGGTTTCTGAATAAATATTTCTTTAATGCATGTAATTACCGGATCAGCAGAATAAATGTGGTCATGTCCTTGTAATTAATACATTGTCAAAAGTTCATTTAAGTATAATAATTTCACAGCAAAACTGCTGCCTATGTGGTTTGTGCGATAATTTGTTAAATTAAGTGCAATAAATATAAAATTATTGGTGGATATATATATTTTTTAAGTTCTTGCTCATTACAACATGCTATCTAATACACTTAAAGGGATTTTTTTTCCATTAAAAGAAAAGCCACTAAAAATAAAAAGTGCTGCAATGATGTTTTTCTTCTTTTTGCTGAAGGAATTTTCAAGCAGCACCACTTAGGGGGCAGCTGCAATTGGCAAATATTTAGTTAAGAATTGTGTAATTGAGTTGGCAGAGGCTCGAAGACCCAGTGAGGAATGCACAGAGAGAGAGATGCCTGTTTATCCATTGTGGAAAAGCAAAATGTTTATTCCTGGATTTGGTGTCAGACCCTTTCAGTTGTACCCAGGGCTAAATGACAGGGGCTGGGCTAAATGTTACAGCTGCACTGAGGATTCAGCAATGGGGGGAGTGTTGTTCTTGACTTTTGGAGCTTGTTTGGAATCATTCTGAAGAAAATGATTCTGTTCTTCACTGCCAGTCTGAGAGTGGTGGCTTTTGGTGGCTTGTTTTGTGATGTCCAGGGAAGCAGAGGTTGTGGGGCAGGGATGTGACCATGGATAGTGGTGGTGGCCAAGCCCAGGCTACCCAAAAATGTCACTCTGTTCTCAATCAGGGTCTGTGTTAATGAGTGACAGGTGAAGCTTTGGGAGGGGCTGCCCAGGAAGGTTTGGAGTCCCCATCCTGGAGATGTCCAAGGAATGCTTGGACGTGGCTCAGGGCTGGGGAAAAGGTGGGGATTTTGGACTCCATAGTCTTGGAGACCTTTTTCAACCCAAATAATTCCATGATTTTGTCCTCAGAGCCTGGTCAGAGGTTGTTTTCTCAACTGACCACACAATGACTGGTTCATGTTAAAAATAGAGCTGGGATTCAATCCCCCCGTTTCCAAACCTGTGCTCACAAGACCACGCTTTCCCCATATGATGTAACCCATAGAATGACTCCTGGAGTTTATAATGTTTGTAGTCAGAGCCTTAAACTTATCCAGGCAGCAAAACCCTCTTACTCTATTTATGGAGACAGAAAAGTTGACATTTTAATTTCTCACTGAAACTTCCTAAAATTTGTTACCTGTTCAGAGTTTAGTCCATGGGTCAGTATTCAATAAATATGGACAAGGAAGGAGTTGGTGTGTTTTCTACTGGAGCTGGAACCAAACCCAACCAACCCACCCAAACCTGGTTGGATGAGCAGGCTCAGAGAGGGCAGCAGTTCCTGGGTGGATGGAGCTGTAACCTCAGGATGTCTGTGAGAAGTGACAGAACCTGCAGGGCTTTGGTTTTTTTTGGGATAACATCTTTATCAGTGACCTGAGGTGGCCACAGGAGGAACTCTCAATGTGTTTGCAGAACTTGCTGCATCTTTATTTTTTACAATGAAGGTGGGGAGGTCCTGGCACAGGGTGCCCAGAGAAGCTGTGGCTGCCCCTGGATCCCTGGAAGTGTCCAAGGCCAGGCTGGATGGGGCTTGGAACAACCTGGGATAGTGGGAGATGTCCCTGCCCATGGCAAGAGATGAGTTTTAAGGTCCCTTCCAACCTAAACCATTCAATTCCTCTCCTCTGCCATCAGTCAGAGCAGGGATGTGGCCAGGAGAGTGAGGGCTGTGGGCACCTCAGAACTTGGTGTGGGGCAGGATGAGGGATATCCACTCTACTTGTAAAGGTGGAGTTTCACACTGCACTGCAGCAAGAACTTTTTCCCCATGAGGGTATCAAGCAGGGCAGGAGATTTTTCCAGAGCAGCCATTCCCACCCCTGGAGGTTTGCAGTGGATCAAGGGCTCAGCAACGGGGTTGGACCACAGAGCTGACCCTGCTCATGGCAGAATCCTCCCAAATTTTTCTGTGATCCCATGGATGAGAGGACATATTAAAAAAAAAAAAAATCCCAATCCCTAAATCTGAGACACACTTACCAGTGTCTGATTTACTGATTTACACACGACAACGTGAAATGAGAGTTCCAAACAACCTCTGGTGTCTGCCAGCTCCAGGCAGAACCCAGGGAATGCTGCAGCCCAGTGCTACCAGCTCCATTTGCTGCAGGGAGATGTGAATGTTCCTTGACCTCAAGCACAGGTCACAGAGCACGTGTGACATCTTGTAATTAAGCTAAAAGATTCACTGACAAACACTGCTCGAGTGGTGAGATTCAGATGGTTACAAGAAACCATAAAAAAATGGGATCCTGCAGGGAAATTTGGCTCCAATGGGTCTGTTTTATATCTTTGGCTTTGAGATGTTGTGTGCAGCAAGAGCAAAGCTCATAAACAGTGGAACATTAATTATATACATTTAGTTTTATGTAACTTGTGGCAAACATGAGAAAATTCATGTATTGTAAATGTCTTTATTTTTTTTCCTGGAGGGATTTTCCATTATTATATTATAATGATAAAATAAGGTGTTCTGATGTACTCTCAAAATAATTTTTATATAATTTTTTACGTATTTCAGTAATATGGAGTCCATAAAGATGATATCAGGAAATCTATGAACTAGAAGGAATTTTATTTACATTTTTATTATAGCACTAACTTCACATCAGTTCCCTTCAAGTGTACAGTTGAAAAAAAAAATGTGCAAATTATCTCTTTTTAAGCAAAACTACCCAAAACGTCTCAATCAGTTCTGTAATGAATTTTTTTATTACAGTGTTAGAAAATATTTACATTGAGACAAAACATTCATCAAATGAGTTCATATTCTGGGGGAAGAGGGGAAATGGAGTAATGGGAGGGGAATATTTAATGGTGACAACTGATCCTTGTTTCCATGGCCTTTTTCTGGAAAACAGGAATATCCATATAGTCAGATGAATATCCCTCAGCCTAGAGACAAATTCCAGAATTTGTTCTGCAGCACAGTGCCAGTAGATTAATCCCTTTCCCTTAAAAATTGTCATTTGGGTTTGTCATGACAGTGTAAAATGGGTTTGATGGTGGTTCACAGACTCCCAGAAGAGTTTGGGGTTTGAAGGGACCTTAAAATTCATCAGTTCCACCGGCAGGGACACCTCCCACCATCCCAGGCTGCTCCAAGCCTCATCCAACCTGGCCTTGGACACTCCCAGGGATCCAGGGGCAGCCACAGCTTCTCTGGGCACCCTGTGCCAGGGCCTGCCCTCCCTCACAGGGATGAACTTCTTCCTCATAATCCAAACCTCTAATTTTAAGCCATTAAGTGTTCTCAAGGTATATTCTGAAGTCATCCTCATCGAGATGCTCTGAGAACTGGTTCCTGTCAAAATGTGCCAACTGCGTCTTCACAAAACTCCTGCTGAAACAAGCGCTTGGTTTGCCTGCGAGAAATTCTGAGGGTGGGTGGACAGCAGTCAACTGGCAGAAAGGTTTTGGGACTCCAAAGCAATTCCAGAGCAGTTAATGCAGTGATTGTGGATTGGAAGCTGGGAGGAGAATGGGATTTTCTGGCAGGGAGGGCTGGGAGGGCTCGGCCCTCTCCAAAGCGGTGTCGGTATTTGCAGAGTTGGACGCGTCGGTGGCACAGCGGATGGTGTTTGTTTAGGGCAGCCATCTGCTCAGCATGGGAGTGGAATGCACCACATTGCATCCCCAATAACACTGAAACTGTTNAAAGAACTGAGAGATAAGATTTGTAAAATAAACATCTGCAGTCCCCAACCCAGACGTTCTCAGATTCCTTCTTTCAAGCATGGGCAGGTGAGAAGAAAGATTTTACACTGCCAGGGTTAATCTCAGAAGAGATAACTCCGACAAATAAACTTTTCACTTTTGAGGCACAAGCACAGGGGTCAGCTCCTCGCTGCTGTTGGAGGGGAAAATCAGCTTCACTGGGTAATTCCCTTTCCAAAAGCTGCAAAGTCCACAGCCAGAAATAAAAAAAGCAGGCCAAGAGCAGCAAAAACTCATGAAAACCTCTGGTAGCTGTTTTCCAATTGTGTTTTATTCATCCTGCCGCTGCAGCTTGGGGCTGGGCTGGTGGATTGGGAGCTGCAAGGTGTGGAACTCAATAGTTTTCTCCACAGGAGCAGACTGGGAGGAGTTTTTTTGGACATTTTGCTTTTGGGAGTGTGCAGCAGTGTCTCCAACCTGCAGGTACCTCAGTGCATAAGCAAATATACACATTTTTTTGTTGTTTCTTTTTTGTTGTTTTATTTTTGCTGTGTATTTTTGGCTCAGTGGATTTTTTACTGTGAGGGTGGGCAGGCCCTGGCACAGGGTGCCCAGAGAAGCTGTGGCTGCCCCTGGATCCCTGGAAGTGTTCCAGGCCAGCTTGGATTGGGCTTGGAGCAGCGTGGGATAGTGGGAGGTGTCCCTGCCCGTGGCAGGGGGTGGAATGAGAGGAGCTTTATGGTCTTTTCCAACCCAAACCATTCTGGGGTTCTGTGGATGAAGAGATGAAGAGTTCCTTGTTACATTTGTACTCTTGGGAAAGCAACAGAAATGATGGAAGAGCAAATTATTTCACCTGTTGCTCCTCTGCTTTTCCTCTTCTCTCCCATTCCAGTGCTGATGTCCACAACTAATTTTAACTTTTGTCTCAGCACATCTCCCGTCTCCTTTGGTGTCTCGTGGCTGCTCTGGTCTGGCTGTGAGTACCCAGGGCAAGGACCCTGTGGCTTTATCATGGACCAGAAAGAAATGAGTGTTCTTCCAGCCATCCATATAAATCCAGCACTGGGGAAATCTGGGATCTTGGTAACTTTTTTCCCAAATCAAAGCCTGAATTCCTTCTCTCTCTCTCCTACAGCACCAGGCACTGAATGGGCATTTTTACACCTACCTCAGAGGATGGGGTTTCACACACTGAACCACAACAAAGAGTTGCTCTCTTCTCATCCATTTCATGCTTTTGTCTGAATATCCCAGTGTCACTTTTAGGACAGAGCCCCATTAATATAAAATGCCAGCTACTTCTGTCAAGGCATTGATAAATGTCATTAGCACAATGGAAATAAATTCAGATTCATACGTTGCATGTCACACACTGAGTTTTATCTTGACCTCCTAAGGTGAGAGACAGATGTTTTCCACTGGCAGTGCTTTGGTTATTTGTTTGTACTTGTCAAATGCACATCTGAAACCCACCTATATAAAACTGGAATATGGGCTGCATTTTAAGTGAAACCAGGGGAAAAAATATGCAGACTTTGAGGGATGAGGGGGGAAAAAAACCTGCAGCAAGCACCAGGATATGGGAGTGAATAAGCATAATAGATCAGAATAAGGCCCTAAATCAATTTTATTTTCACAGTTCTAGCATCATAAAAAGTGGGTGGCAGTAAACCAATTATTATGCAACTTAATGAACTAATTAGGAAAATCAGAGCAATAATGGTACTGGTACTGACTGATCTGAATATAAAAAGTAGAATTAAGTTCTCAGTATTGAATTTTTCAATGCAAAGGGTTGTGGAATAACTTTTGAAAGCATTTTGAGTTTGGGAAGAGGGAGCCTGCATCTGCAGTTGCTGTGGGTACCCAAATGATCACAGCACTGAACTCTGGGGTTATGTTCACTCCTGTTCAGCTTTAAAAACAAAAAGAAGTGAGAAACAGGTCATTTAAAGCTCAGGTTGCATTTATGTGCCCCTAAATGCTGTTGGAACTCTGGTGGCTGCTGTCAGGAGGCTCTTAAATCCCTGGAGCACGGGGCTGGGATTTCTGAACAAACCCAGGCCCTGGTTTATTTATCAGAGGAATGGGGATTTGCACCAAACCCAGTGCTCAGGAACAGGAGAAAATAATCACAAAAGCACAGCTTCCCTCCCTTAATATTGGTGTTGTTAGCACATGCAATGCTTTAAAGTGTTTAAACCTTCCCATAATGTGGCTCATGTTGACAGAAGTTACAAATACGTTGGTGTCAGAGCAGCATTTCTCATCACACCTCTGAGATTATGGATGAGGGTTTCAAGACTTTCAATAGTTTGTTGATTTTCTTCCCTTCGTGCCATTCCTGACTGTACATATTTGATAATGTGATGTGTGATTGTGGGCCTAAACCTCTTCTCTTTAACACCAGTGACAAGGTTCCTTTTGCCTTTGGTGCTGAAATTGAAATGAGCCCTCATCAATCCCTCCATCATTTTCCTTGCTGTTGTGAAATGCGCCGCAGTGTTTTCATTGATTTATAACTGGTTTTTTTCCAATCATACAATTGTAGCACAGGGGTTCTTTGCTGGTTTCCTTGTCTGTCTTATCCATGTTTGGCAAATTTAGAGGCTGTTCTATTTGTAGGTGGCACATGTTGATTTTTTAAATTGGTTTTTATGGTGTTTTTATGTTATTTTTTTTTTTCCTGGAAGGAGCTGCTCTGAGCCATCAATGTTTCATCCCAAAGGAAAGGTGAAAGAGCTTTCCTAAATATTTTCATGGACAAACACAAGTCAAAAGAGAAATGATTTTCTGCTTTCCACGATGACAACAATCAATGTGAAGAGTTTTGTTTATTTTTCCTGGTCAAAAAGCCACTGTCAGAGTCTATTTAAAAACAAATGGGGAGATGGGAGGGGCAAATGGCCTCCAAGCAAGTGTATCACATCCAATACTTTTTAAAAAAGAGCAGGAAACCCAGGCCAACACGTTCAAAATGAGCATTTCCAATACAATTTGTCACCCATGCATAAATCTTGCTGACATTTTCAGTCACTTTAATAGCCTTCCCATTTTATAAATCAGTATGAACTTGCACAGTTGCCAAAAAAAAAAAAGAAAAAAGTGTGTGTTTTGAACATCTCATTTGCATACTTTACCAAAAGCCAATGAGGCAGTGGAAGCAACACTGGTGATCATAATAAGTGTTTGGGAAAAGGCAGAAAGATCACTAATGGTTTGCCTTTAGGGATTTCTGTACTCCATAGGGGACGAAAATGAGAAATATTTTTCAAACAGCAGGGGTAAAGGTTTTAAAACTAGAAACACATGGAGTGATAAAAATGTTAGTGCCACGGGGCGCATAGCAGGAAAAATTTACAATGTAAAAACTGTAATTTCAGCATTAGGGAGTAATAATCGTGTTTCATCATTGTTATTAAAGCATGACCCTTAAAGTCACATAAATTAGATATAACTTTCTGGAGAAGTGTATTAATCTTCAATGGAAAAATATTAGGAAAGTTTATTATCATACGAAGATCAGAGGAAACGGGGTTTTATTAAAAAAAATGAAGTTAAACTTGGTGGGGTTTTTAAATTAATTTATTTATTTTTTAATGAATCTCCAGCATTTTGAAGCAGCAGATAGGCTTGTGTTGACTCGGTGCAAAGTGCAGCTTTGCTCTGGAAAACAACCACAGTTGCATGAGAGGAGACACAGGCAACAATTAAATCATGAACTGGGTAAAATCCAGGGAGTTCTGTGCATGGGCATAAAGGGTTTCCATTTTGTTTGTCAGAGCCATCTTGGTGTGGGTGCCAAAAAACATCCAAATGATGCATGAAAAGCGTTGTGGTTGTTGGAGGGAAATAAAAGTATCACAGGAATATCCAATGGGAGACTGGAAATGGGAGCAGTTGTCCAAGGTGTGTAATTAGGGACTGAGGGAGTTCCCATCCTGCCCAAAAAGTGCAATTTTTTGAGGGGTTTGGTATTTCTTGTGAGTGCTGCTCAACAAGGGCACTTCACCTGCAAGAGCCTTGGGGTGAACTTGTATTTCCAGAGATCCAGCACCATCCCTGAGTGGATGTGAGCTCCCTTTTCTCCTGGAAAACTGGTGCAGTTTGGTGGGACTGGAGGTGCTGGACGTTGCCAAGGATCCATCCAGGATGTTTATGATTTCTGGCTTTTCTGGCTCCAAAATCCCACAGAGTTTCCTGAAGCGAAAAGTTCTGGGTATGGATTCAGCACTTTCTGCTGAGATCCACAAGAGCTGCAATTTTACAGTTTTATCTTGAAATTTCTTGGTTTAAATGTAAAAACCAACTGCTGGCATTGACAGACTGGGCATGCTTTTAATGAAAATTTAATTTTAATGAGGAGTGGAACAGCTCTATGTTATTGATGAAGAGTTTTGACTTCCAAGCCAAACATGGCCCTGTTGGGTTTGGGATGCTGGGTGTGTCAGAGCAATGAGGATTTGCTTCCAGAGGGGGATTCAGCCAATTCATTGCTCAGTCATTAGAGAAATCAGAGAGAACAGAGAAGTAAAGCTCCCTTTGCACCCCTCACATTCATTCCCCTCAGCTTCAGGACCCAAATCTTGGTTTCCTCCTGTCCTGTGTTTCCTTTTCCCCACACTCTTCCCCTGCAAGAGGGAGATGCCCAGTCTGGAAGAGCAGACAAACCCTTCCCAAGGTAATCTGCAGCTTGATTTGTGGGCAGTCACTCTCCAGAGAGGAATTAAACCTTCCCCAAGTGCTCCAAACCCGGGGATGTTGTGCATGAGGAGGGTTATCATTGTTCTCTCTCCTTACAGCTGTGTTCTGATGTGGAAATGGCTCTGGCTGTTGGGTTTTTGTGCCCCTCCCTGCCAGTCCCTCAGGCAGTTTGTGCACAGCCAAAGGCAGGGCACTGTGCTTCTCTCTGCATCTGGAACTAACAACACAAACTTCCCCAAATAGGAATAACTTTTTTTTTTTTCCAGGATGCTTTTCCTGTTTGCATGAGAGAAAGTTGGAAGATTTCCATCAGTGTCAGAAACTGTCACTTTCCCAAAGCAAAAAATGTCAATTTTTTGTTCATTTTATAAAAAAAATCACCTGTTCTCTAACAGCAAAAGTTTAATTTATGTGTTGTAAACACCTGCAGTGGCACTGAGGGAAAGAGGCTCCATCCTTTTCTCAGTGAAAAGGGAAATATTCCAGATCTTCATCTGCAATTCTCCCTATGCAGTTGCAATGTCATTAGTTGCAGTCTGCTTTTATAATAATGAACTGTAGGACAGAATTAAAAGGAAAATTTAAAAAAATCTTGTACATGGTAGATTTATGTGTATTTCTAGAATTCCAGAGTAATCTGGGGGCACAGATGAACTGCAGTGATTTTTTAATGACACATTCCACCAGTGTCTGTCCATGGATGGGATTAAAGTGGGGCTCAGCTCTGGAGATCATGAGTGGTTTTAGATTTCCTTAAATATAAACTGCATTTCTCAGAGTTGTACAAGGGACACATGGAGTGTTCCTAATGAACATTTCACTGTGGTTCTGTGCCTTTTGGAGCTTGGCCCAAAAAATTTCAATCTTTTCCTCTGGGAATTTTATAACCTCTTAAAAAACTCTGATTACATTAATTCAGATGTTAATTTGGTAAGAATTTCTACATTTGCTTGTATCTTTTTATTTTAGTTACAGTATATACAATCTATAGTGTGAACTTTGTGGTCCAACTGTTGTGTTTTTCAGGAACTGAAACCTCTGAAGTCAAATCTAATATTTACAATTTGAGCCATTTAGGTGAATAATTTCAGATGGTACCATTTAGAAACTAATAGAAAAATTATGGAATATCTATAGGACTTGCAGTAGCAAATATAAGCAATAAAAGGAGGACAGGCTGGAAGAAAATTCAAGGAGATAATCAAAGATCAGACTGAAAACTTCTTTTATCTCATATTTTCATCAATGATCTTTCAAAAACAAACAAAATTTTTCTTTCTTTTTGCACACAAAATTTGAAAACACATTTGAGATCTACAGGAATAAGCAGACCACGCTGAAGCAGTTGGTATGAAATTAAATTTAACACTGCTGCTGGTGGAAGAAATTTCCTAGGAACTGGAATTTCTCAACACAGAACAACAGAGAGGAAAAAAATGGATTTGATTGCACCAGGGTGTTAACAAATGATTGAGATCTACCAATACAAAAGTGTTGTGGAGAATATTAGACATGAGCAGAGATATTTCCAGAAGGAAAGATAATATAATTCTACAAGGCTTTTGTAATTTATTTTTCTCTCTCTCTCTACCAGCGTTGTTGTTTAATTTCCTTGTAATTTCTTTCCTCTTTCCCTGGGTTCTGTGGGATCAGTTTCCCTTATTGCCTCCATTCTTTGGCATGAATTTACTGTGAGTGCACTCAGAGTGATTGTGGCTTATGGCATGTGTGACTTCACAGGTCCTAAAAATAAAATTAGGGATCTGGAATAACCCCTCCAATCCAAGAGCAGTGATGCAGAGACAGAGCTTTTACTCCAGGTGGGAACAGGGCAGTTTCTGGATTCCTCTGGAATGTCAGGCAAATATCCCAAAGTCAGAGACGTGTCCTGATTTTCCCTGGATAAAAACAAACCAAACTTCTGCCCTTTTTTTAATTGCTTTTGGCTGCTGGAGCTGAAATGAGGGTTTGGAGCTGTTATTTGATGTGAACTCTTCCAGGGAAAGCTCCTGATTACAGCTGGGAGCATCCTCCAGTGAAGGATCTCCAAAAGGGAATTTTTCCTGATGAAACAAAAGATTTACACTGAGGAGATCCTGACCAGCATCTCCTGGGCAGCAGGAGAAGTTCCTGTCATTGGCTTGGACTGAGAGAATTTGGGAATGCTGAGAGATCCTGGGCTGCACAGGTCAGACACTGATCTCCAGAGATCTTTTGTCAGAGGGGATTCATAGACATGGGCAGAGAGAAATAACCAAATTTAGTATTTTTTAAATACTTCTGACCCCTAAAAAACACCAAAGGAAATCAGCCCTCAAGCCCCAAGCAGGCTGAAATGGGTTCTCAAGTGAAATCCCCTAATTTAGATTTGTTTTCTCACTTTTTCCCCTATAAAGTCTATTAATTTCTCAGTGAAACTCTCTTAAAGTAAGTCACAGTAATCTTGTTTTTCCCCAGGTTGGGCAATCAGTCAGTAGTGGGCAGTCAACATCCATGGAAAACCCTACAATAATAACACTCATCCTATAAATAACAAACTGCTTCATGTGCCTGATAGAGGGAAATAAATTTTGAGAGTGATTTCAGTATCAAGTGATTGAGCTGTTTATTGAATAAACCAGAAGTGAAACACATTATTAAAAGTTATGAAAAAATAACTGGAGAATGCCAGTCAAAACATCATATTTTGCCATGCTACTTAAATTCAGCAGCCTTTTCCCCATGAAATATATTTTCCCTGTGAGTTTTTAAGTAAATATTTTCCTGGGAAATTATGAAGTGTGTATTGCTCAGGAGAATCCAGTCTTGAATAAAATGCTTTTGTGTGCACAATTTTATTTTTTTGTGTGTGTTGGAAATGTTGTGGCAATAGTCCCTACTGACCCCAAAACTTACAAATGGTTTGGGTTTTGCTTAATTATCAATTTTCACAGTTTTGATACTGAAACAGAGAAATATCTTTAAAATTGTACTTTGATCTGTTGCAAAATCTGCACCTTTCAAATTGCAAAGTCTGTGCTTCACACCAGGCATGAGGAACAGAGGAGCTGCTCTGGGACACAGTGAGGGTGAATTTACATTGAGGGTTTTCTGTAGCTGCAGGCAGAGAAACGTGGCTGCAGTTCATCCCCAAATTTGTGGGTGTGCAGAACACCTGGAGCTGGGGAGAAAATGGAATGGCCAAGTTCAGCTGAAATATTCACAGGTTGAATTCTCTTCTGCTCTGTGATGGTTTGACCCATTGTCACCAAAATCAGTGATATAAATAAACAGGGCAGGAGAAATGTTGGCTGNTGACCCATTGTCACCAAAATCAGTCATTGTCCAGTAGGAAAACAATTCCTGTTAAATGTTGGCTCTATTTTCAGCAATGAACCAATTAGTAATTTTTTTTTCCTGCTTGTTTTACATAAATGACTCAAATTCCATCAAAATTATTATCTACTGATAGTTGAAATCACTTGTTGAGATTGATGTTCTGAGTCAAAGCCCTGCTTTTGGCAAAATATTACTCAAGATGCAGGAATATCACATTCCAGGTGTATCAGCCACCCCTCACAGTGGTGGTGTGAAGCTCCATACAGCTTTGAAGAGTGAGATATTTTTATGTGCAGGGAAGATATTTGTAATAGCACAACTAACTTCTGCAAAACTCCAGGCTGAATTTCTGCAGGACAACCTCTTAGAAAAATAGTTTTAAATTTGAGTTAAAGTCCTGAAGGGAAGGTGATGTGTAAGAATTGTTCCTGTGATTGATTATTAGGAAACTGTGCTGTGTTCCTGCTCTGGATTTGAGTGCATTTCTGTTTACAAATGTTTGCAGCAATTAACACCACTTCTCTAATAGTGACTGAACTTTGCATTCTGCCACAGTTTAACCTTTGCAGGGGATAACTAAGAAGAATTTAGTTTAGTAAGTCAATTCCTGTGAGAAAAAAATCTTCCAAAAAATTTCATAAATCTAAACCTTTCCCAGGTTTGAGACCTGCGAGCAGTGAAAACAGAGGGACAGGAGGGGACTTCTGAAGCTGGAATCATGCTGGATGTGAACTCCCTGTACAGCAAGGTAAGACCTGAGCCAGACAAAAAGGTTTTGGCAGCACAGAAGTGTTTGATTTGAGCTCTGATATCATCTCAGTGCCTGAGCACTGCTTTTTTTGTGTTGCAATATTCCGACTGCAGCTCTCTGTGTGTCTGAGCTGCTGCTCCAAGCACCAGAAAACCAGGATGGTTGTGGAGTGCAGGTTCCATTGGCTGCTCCAGGGTGCATTTTGGAGTATTGGGCATGGAGATAAAGCTGGAAATCCGGGTGGGGAGAAGCTCATTAATGAAGAGCAGCAAGGCAAACACACTGGGAAGGAGCAGGGAGCGGTAAATCTGATGTCCCCATGTCCCAGTGGGGCTGGAATTTGGGAAGGCCTGGAGAAGGAGTGCCCTGCTGGGTGGAGGGGAGAGGAGCAGAGGGATAACAGCTGTGGCTGCTGGCATATCCAGCTGCCCAGAGCTGCCCACCCTGGCAGATGAGGCTGGCACCAGGCTGCAGGAGCGAGGCCGGGGCGATGCTAACGAGGCTGAATTGATCTGCATTTATTGCAGAGCAGCACCACATCATCACTGAGCTGGGAAGCAGGTCCAGGGGAACACCTTGACTTCCCCAGGAAATGAGGAGG
>VWYE01016421.1:119469-266791 GCA_013398995.1 Alaudala cheleensis | reverse complement strand
TATATATATATACACACATAATTCCCAGAGATTAGTCAGCACAAAAAAACGTTCTCACTATTTCTTGAAGACATCTTCACTACACAGGCTTTCTAGGGAAGGGAACTGAGATTCCTAGAGTAATCAGATAGCAATTGAAATATTCATTGACTGGTTGTTCCAACACTGCATCTCACTGCAAGAGATTCCAGAATGGTGCAGCCTAAAGACCTGGATGAGAAATGCTTCAGCAGGGAAAAGAGACTTCTACCTATCAGTACTTTTCCTTCTTCCAGAAGAAAGGATAAAGATCTTTCCATGGGCTCAACTGAGGTTTAGAGAGAGAGAGAAGAAAACCTTTCAGCATTCCCTGCTGAAGCCTAGGGAGAAAAACTGAGTAAGCACACCCAGAGCAACATGTTTAAGTCAAAGGAAAAATGAAAAGAACTGAAGAAACAGGACTGGAACACATAAAGCACCATCAGAGAACAGCAAGGGTAGCCTAAGCCACAAATGCTTAAATTTAATCTGGAGCAAATCTAACCCTCATTTTAGGAAGCTGTATACTCCTGTCACAAAAAGCCTCATTCCTGCACCCTCTCTGGGTGAGGATTTCTGGTGTAAGCTTCAGAGTACACTTGAAACAACAAAGAGGCTGCAGACTTCGGGAAGGGTGAATATCAGAAGTGAGGTGCTTGAGCAAAATCTCCCTGCTATGGCTACAGCAGGTGGCTCAAGGGTTGTGCTGGAGGCTTAGGGACAAAGACTGCCTAAACACCTTCCACAGTGTCACTGGCAACAGCTACCACCTATTTTTCACACATCATTACTTGAGCTCCTTGCCCCTTTGATTCTGAGACATTCATATATTCTGATTCCTGGCAAACTGGAGATTTTGGTACATTGCAGACTCAAGTACAACAGCTTGTTTGTGTCAGCTGTCCAAGAAAAAGAAAATACAAACTCAAAAATCCCAACCACTTTTGTTTTACTATAGGTTTCCTTGTTGGTGTGGGTAGTTTGGGGGATTTTTTGCTGGTTCTTTTTGGTGTGGATGAGAAGATTAAGAAATCAATTAAATGCTTCAAAGAAAAGCTGGATCTAAAGTTATATCAATTTTTCATAAGAGCTGCTTTTAATAAGAAATGCTTATATTTCTTATCAACAAAAAGAAAAATATTTATGGATGTATTGGTTCCATAATATCTCCTGAGCTTTGTATGTAAGTAAGATATTTAGCAGTCCTCCTCCAGGGACTGTTTTTTGCAGCAAGACTGAGTTTCTCATCAGACACCACAGTCCTGGGATTCCATGATGACCAATTCTCCCACCCAAGAGGACAGTGAAGCTGCATAATGAAAACTGCATTCAGGATACCCCAGGAGCCCATTTACACAAGTGACTATGAATGCACAAGCTCAAAATCTATCAAAAACATTTCCCAAATGTGAAAATACTTGGCTTAACTTCCTTAACAAAATAACTTGTATATATATTTACTTTTGCTTTATTACAGACTGGAATTGAAGAGTTCAGGAAGTTAGTAGGCAATTGAAATTAAACCAGAAAAACCTCAAAAATAAATGTTTTCTTGCACTAGTGAGTGGCTAAACCCAATTAACAAAGTGCTTCACTTGTGGTTATACACACCATGATACCTACATAATTAATCTGGCTTTTCTAAGGTAGAGTATACAAAAAAGTGAAATACTACTTAAGGTAAAATACGTATAAATCATTTATCATAGAGGCCTTTATAATGATGACAATATCTCTGAATTTAATGCAACATGAAAATCCCTTAATTACAACACATTTGTAATTTCTAAATGATGTTCCCATTTGATCGACTTTTGAATAACTAAACCCCCAAGGCTCTAAAACTTGAAATATGAGGTTCACTTCCAAAATGAAAACCACAGCAAAAATCAGTGTTTCTTAAAGATGTATTTTGTTGTGTTCACACTTTAATAGGGTGTTTCCCACAGAATGAAGATGTGTGCCACTTACAGATTTATGCCAAACAAAAAAGCTCAGAAAATGGAATTTGAGTGCATGTTGTATTAGAACTGACCCCAGGAATCTATTAACCCCTTTACCTGCAGCTAATGAGCTGCTGACTGCAGATGAAGAGAGTCAGAGAATTGTTATTAAATCATGTTGTACAGTAGTAGATAATTTTTAAATTATGAACGTCATAGATGGTTTGTGCAAGGTTAGTGGAACATATAAAAGGCTTCTTCTGACTGGGTACTACTGGGAATAGGTTTATCAATATATTTAAGAGTGTTTTATAGGAATCTCAGCGAGGAATCTCAGTCCAAAGTTCTTTCAGGCCGACACTCACCACAGCTTTTAGAAGGGCTGTCTCTGCTGCCAAGACTTCATAAAATCCTTAAGGTCACCATGTGTGTATTTAGGACTGAGCTGGGTTTAGCTGGGATAGTTACACTTCTTCCCAGTGGCTGATACGGGGCTGTGTTTTGGATTAGTGCTGAACACAGGGTTGATAATACAGACATGTTTTTGTTATTGCTGAGCAGATGTTTTTATTATCTCCACTGGTGAGGAGACTGGTGTGTATGGGAGGCTGGGAGGAGACTCAGCTGGGACAGGTGACCCCAACTGACCACAGGAATATTCCAGATTGAGTGATAGCATGCTCTGTATATAAAGCAGGGGGAAAGAAGGCACAAGGGGAGGATATTTGAAGTGTGTTTATAATATAACCACAATAGAAACTACAAAAAAGGAATCTGAGAGGAAGCTATCAGTCACAGGAGAAATAATGTTCATGTTACAGAATTTGTTTCCTCTACTCTACTTTCCTTGTCCAACAAATTACACAAACTACAGTAATTTTGCACTGTGGGAGACTTCTTCTCAAAAGCATTCTTGTCAGTATATTGACATTTTCCTATAAAAGCAGCTTTTTGACTGTATTTTCATAGATTTGAAGATTGAAGGGACTAATACAATCTGATCTGCTGCAGAATGTAACTGGAGAACAGCAGAGTCACAGACAGCATTAATCCATGCTACCAAAGCTGCTGATGCACTGGTTTTCAGGTTGGATTAATTTTTGTTTGAATTGCAGCCCAGTGTTATACTTTCTTATGAATGTTCTGGATAGTTCATTGTCATTTTACTTCATTTGCTTGTTATTAATCTATGCATTTATCTGTATTAAATTTAGTTTAGTAAAATTTTTTCAGCTATACAACATTCCAATTTTTTTCCAGTCTCAGTTTTAAGTGAGAAGGTTTTATGAGAAGCATGATGGAGAAACTAGAAAATGTGGATCCAAACAGAAATATTCTAGGTTACTGAACTTTTTATACAATTTTTTCTTTCTTCCACTAATCATTATAATCTTCCACATATTCAGGATAAACAAATTGTGAGAAAAAAATGTTTTTATAGGGTTACAAGACCATTCTGAAAGAACAGCAACCATGCACTATATGTAAGACTTGCTGATTTTTTTTTCAATTTTGGCTCAGTTTTCTGTAAGCCACAGACATTGAATCACAGCTAAAATATCACTTAAACTTTGTCTTATCTTGTGGTTTCCTTGCTTTGTATTATTGTATTTTTTCTAAGAAAATAAGTGATTTTTTTTTTAACTAGGAAAGGATTTATTTAAAGTTCTCCATTTGTAAATTATTTCTTTCTGTGAGTGCTCTACTTTTTCTTTTGCTGCCTTCCAGAACAGGAGGTGTCTGTCTTGAGTCTTATTTTTCAAAGAGAAATCACTTTGATAAAGCCTATCATACAACATCCCTTGACAAAAGGATGCTGTCTCTGTTCCCATGAACAATCTGAATCTGTGAGAGACTGGCCTAGGGAGGACGTTTGGATGGTAGGTGCAGAGTCAAGCGAGGATAAGTTTAAAACATTTCTTTTTTAATTGCTGAAGTACTTAAGGAGTTGCAGGAAGAGCTGTCCCCTAAGTTGCTGCCTGTATCATTATGGATCTGGACAGCACAGTACCCAGCAGAGAACAGCTGGAGCCAGCCTGCCTGGATGGTGATTGATGCTTCAGCTGTCCTTCATCTTTCCTTGTAGAGAAGCATTTCTCTTGACCTTTTCCAATGGCTTATAAAAGTCATACTTCTTAAGCAATGACCTTAGAAACTTATGGCGAAGCTATAACATACATTTGGAAAAACACTAATAATGTGTAATCTAAGACATTTTATGCATCAGTGGTCCATAAAACGATGTGAGGATTTAGCCAATAAACCCCAAATTAATGGTGGGGTGGCAATGTAGAGTACCTACCCTAATGTGAAGTCTGCTATTTATGCCAGTAAGATGTCAGATGTAGCTTTTGTGCACCATTTATATATTAGGGTATTTATAGAAATATTAATCCTTCTCATAAAGTATCATCACAAAGAATGTAATATTTTTTTTAAAGCCTATTCTTTCAGAAAATTAGGCAAAACAGAAAGTATATACTCAAGCTAAGCTGCATTTAAACAAGTGAATAAATAACACCTGGAAAAAAGGAGCAAACTGTCATCATCTATACTATTGTGCAATATTATGGTTTCTGTGAACAAATAAAAGGTATTGCAAAGGAAACCAGGAAGAAGAAGCACTCAGAGCCTTTAGCTGTCTTTTGGGGGTCATGAAGAGCAATGAAAATGCATCTGAAACACCAAGGCCTGAAAGTCCAGAGGGGAAGAACATGACTTTCCTTGCCCTCTAGCAGCTTAAGAAGGAGAGGCAATAAGAGATTTCAACAGATTTAGAAGTTTGGTTTTTTTAAAACACAGAGTCATAATCTTATTTTGTAGTTTGATACTTTTGGGGGGTAATTATTTCCAACTCTTGCAAGTCTGATTTAATTTTGTTTTGTTTCACTAGGGCAGAGCTTATTTTCTTTTATCTAAAAATCACTTCCATATGTTCAAACTAATGAAGGTCACTCTGTTCCTTTGGAAGTGTCAGATCAAACAGACAACTGAAAACTGTCAAGTGGTTTCTGCTAAGCACCAAGTGAATAATTCTTCAACACTGTTAAGCATGCTTTATACCTTGCTGCAGAGAGTGGGAGTTAGGGACCAGACTAAGCTGGTAGCACTTCTAAAGAAATTAGTTTCTTACACCAAGCAAAAAGTAACTTCCATGACTGCACACTGAGAAGGGCATGCAAGAGTTTGTTATTTGGAAAACAGGTCCTTCAGAAATCATTCACCAGTTTCTCAACTTATATAACATTTATCACCTCTCAAATCAAGTTTTCATGATAATTTTTTCACTAAATGAGAAAAGGAACAGATCATGGTATGCATAATGTGGAAGACCATTTGCTTTGCATTTTAAAATATCATACAATCTGTAAAATTCTGATGTGAGAAATAAACACTTACCCTAAACAGATATAGGATTCTTTAGGATTTAGTATTAAATAGGTAACAAATCTAAGTGTAGTTTTGCTAGAAACCTACAGAAACAAACACATGTATCTGCATATACACAAACTATTGACAAGGGAGATGGACAGATTAGAGAATGATCTTTTGATATCTCTCTGTTGTCACCAGATCCTTAAAAAGAAGAACATTCATGGAGAAATGAATTGACAAAACTAAAATCTCACTACTCTGGCAGAATGCAGAGTCAGCAGTGATTCTTCCCTGACCCCAGAAGCAGGATGCATATGGAAATGCCCTTAGAAGTTAACTAAATTTTCTTCTTCTGCAGAAACTCTCACATTTGGATGATATAAAAATATAACTTCACTGTAACATTGTACTAACAGAAAAAAAACCCCAGAGGGTTTACTTGTTGGAATGATTTAATCATCTTTCAAAATGTTTGATTTATTCTTTCTTTTGTTGCATGTAGAAAATATATACTGCATTATTGAATTTAGCTACTTTCTTAAATATTCATAATATAATTATGAAGATTTACATTAGATTAGAAATGATATTTAGACTGATGGGAAGTACCCAAACTAAAGCCATAGGATTAACACTAATCTGATTAACTAGATGAGTGAATATGCAGCTAATCCAATTGTTCCTGTTTAAAATTTATAGAAAAGTTTTCAAATAACTGAATAGGAAAAAACCCCATTAATTTCTGCATTTTTTTCATTGCAAGGTATAATTAGAGGCAACTAGGTATTTTAGTATGTGTCATTGCCCAAATGTCAGTGTGTTTGGGTTTTTTCCTAGGATTTTGATTACTCAAGATATAAAAGGGAAAATAATTTATGGTTATGTGTCTAATTTTTGTTCATGGATGATTGCTTTTGTAATAATCAACCTGCCTACAAAACATTTATTTCAGAAGAAATGTCTGTGCCTGTATTTAAAAATGGGATATTAAATTAGTGATATTGTATTCTACTTCCTCTGAACATAATCAAGAATGCTATTAACATTATTAAAGTACATCAGCTTTCATATACGAATGCTTTCACAGACTTACTGATGCAAAAACATAATGGTAGGTTGGGTAGTTTAAGTCCTGAAATGTGTGAAATTCATTACCTACCTAATGAGGCATATAGGCAGTGAAATTGTGAATTCTTAGTACCACATAACTTTGTGTAGCTATCATACATTCATATTTACACTGCATATTCCTAATGTCATCAGCCTACTACCTCCTACTGAGTTTGGGCTGAGACTTGCTTTCCAAATATATCTGCATTTGCTATTCTGTACACTGACTTGCTTTGGCTTTGATCTAATAGACCCAGCTTTAAGTGTAGGAGCAAGACTTTGGGAGATGTTAAGAGAATGAAAATAGCCAGCAAATTAAAATTGACTAAATAGTTCAGCTATAAGGCTCCAAGTTACTGAAACAAAGTTTTGCAGACTTTATATTTCTATTTTGTTCCACAAAAAAACCCCAAACAAGCAGAGACTATCGTGGAGCTTTTCCTCTGCCTCTTCTGACATTACCAAATCACTCCACCTCCACAGCACACAACTCTCACCAAGGTCAGCTGGGAGACAACTCCAGACCTTCAGTACTACACAACAGTGACAGAAAATTGGGTGCTGGTAACAGTACTGAGCTTAGCTCAGTATCCAAAAAAAGCCATGCATGCATCAGGAGAAAAAAAACCAGTGGGTCAAATCAAAAACATGCCAGCTTTGACTTTTATATTTCCTTCCTTCCTTCCTAAGAAAACTTCCAAATGAGCAAGAACTGATTTGAAAGAAAACAAATTATAGTACTTCTTTGAAAATATTTCTATATTCAGCTTCAAGCATAAATTTCAGGTATTTTGTACTGAGTTAACAGAACATCTGAACTGAGTTAACAATTTTTTATTTCACAAGAGAAACTGAAAACAGTATAAATTAATTTTATTTAAAAATTACCAGTTTCTTAATCACAGGATCATAGAATGGTTTGAGTTGGAGGAGACCTTTAAAGATCACCCAGTTCCAACCTCCCTGCTATGGGCAGGGAACTTTCCAGGTTGCTCAAAGCCCCACCCAGTCTGGCCTTGAACACTACCAGGAATGGGAGATCTGTAATTTCTCTGGGAATCTGTTCCAGTGCCCCACCACCCTCACAGTAAAGAATTTCTTCCTAATGTCCAATCTGAACCTGCTCCCTTTCAGTTTAAAGCCATTCTCAATGTTCTACCACCACTGCCCTTACAAAAACTGAAAGGTGGCAGTGAGGTGTCCCAGGAGCCTTCCCTTCTCCAGGATGACCAATGCCAGCTCTCAGAATGTTTTCCTAGAGAGGTGCTCCAGCCCTCATGGCCTCCTCTGCACCTGCTTTTACAAGTCCTTGTCTGTCTTGTGCTGGGGACCCCACAGCTGGATGCAGCACTTAATAAAGCAATGAAATACCAGATACACAGCTTCACCCATGATATGTTTTCAGGGACAGCTGGCTTTAAATTCCAGCACAGACAGAAGGTTATAGACTCAGAAAAAAGTCAAGTTTACATAATAGATTATTAATTGTGATTTGGCTAAAATAATTCTCTTACAGTAATTTTCCCAAGAGAAAAAAAGCATCAGATATCAAAAGACTGAAAATTTAAAAAAAACAACCTTTTTTTTCCTTTGGATTTACAATCACTGTCTCTTAGATAAATTGCATCAAATTTTAACTACTTCCAAAATTCCTTGGGTCTCCCGCTTTTTCTTCAGATTGACATTTCCACAGTTCTTGGAACTGTCCCATTCTGCCTTCCCTCCCACACTTGCACCATGTTTTTACCTACTCCACAAGGTGCTGTCAGTCTGGTACTGGTTAATCCATACTTTTTTATGCAAGGAAAGACAATCTCAGCTTCCTAACACTTGAAGTTCTTAATTTCAGCTTTGTTGAAGTATAAAGCAGAGAAGTAGTTAAATTTCACACTTAAAATGGCTAATGCACTTCAAAGTGAATATCCAACTGAGGCAACTAAGGAAGTGACATACACAGCAGGAGAAAGGAGAAAAAATTCTGAAAATTCCATAATATTCAAATATTTTGAGCCTTCTCTGACAATTACAATGCTCCTATTTTTATTAATTAATTGTTGATTAGAAAATGAGAGTCCTATCATAAAAATGCTGGTATTTGAACTTAAAAGGAACACAACTGTTCAAGCATAGGAGTGTGTCAGAAAAAGGTAACATTTTTTGTTTTCCTATTCTGAATTTAGAGGAGACACAATGTGGGTCTCAAGCTATGGAGCCTGGTATGACACCACACATATTTGTTCCTTAATAACTAAATAGATACATAAACAGTAGTAAAAAAAAAAACACCCAATCAACAATTTATTATATCTGTCATCTTAATGCAGTCTTTTTGCTAAAAAGGAAGGAAGGATTTTTTAAAGGAAAAAAAAAAGTATCAATTACACCAATCCTGAGAAAAGGAAAGACATGATAACTTGCCTTCTACTATTTTGCCTGAGGTGTTGATTTTGTTCTGGGTGTTTTATTTTCTTTTAATCAGATGTCAGCACTTCTTTGTTCATGTTCTCTATGGTACTCCAACACACATCAAAACATTGGTGAGACACTCTGTGGACTGAACTTAATCCACTTTAGGCAAACACTTCAAAGTTCCTATTCTGATATGGCTTAAACTCAGCAAATTTTGAACTTAACACACTGCACAAGTTTGGAATGGACATTAGAAAGCTTTTCTTTACTGAGAGGGAGGCCAGATAGTGGGGGAGGCTTCCTGAAGTGCTGAATGCCCCCTGTCTGTCAGCATTTAAGAGGCATTTGGAAAATACCCTTAAAAAATGTTTTAACATTTGATCAGCTCTGAAGGGGTCAAACTGAAGGACTAGATGTTCACTGCAGGTCCTTTACAACTCAAATAGTCTATTCTGTTCTATTCTGTATTTTACTATGCTTCCAAGAAACTACATAAAATGGAGCAAAGAAAATTGCCCAACAAACAGATTAAACCATTACTTTTGCCACCCTATTATAGTGCTGCAGTGAAGAAAGCCAAGTGTCAAAAGTGCAGGAATTCCGAGAGACTGTAATGAATATTCTGCAAAATTATTACATCCCTTCCTCTGAAATACAGCACTCATTTCTAAACTTAAGATGATAAAGCAGACATAAACACAGTCTGACACTTCCAGCAAAAATTTCCATAGCATAGGCGTTCGCTCGACTGTACACAAGTTCCCGTCCAATTAAAATATAACAAAATAGATCTTTTTCCTAAATATTCTCTTTTAAGCTCTAAGTTTAACCAAGCCCAAATACCACCACTTTCTCACCACATATCAAAGTACTCATTATCCACCTTATTTTGCTGTTACTTGGCAAGGGATTGTCCCCTGTCGAGTCATTCTCTCACCTGTCATGGAATAGACTTGCTGATAAGAAAGATGAAATAGCAGCAGCGAGTCTCCAGAGCTGGTTAGTCTTTTTCTCCTTCCCTCCCTTTTTGGTATGATAAAGGCTGAAACACTGTTATCCACCAAACACAGACTG
Organism: Alaudala cheleensis; assembly: GCA_013398995.1. Lineage (NCBI taxonomy): Eukaryota > Metazoa > Chordata > Aves > Passeriformes > Alaudidae > Alaudala > Alaudala cheleensis. The sequence goes on along the minus strand of VWYE01016421.1, from coordinate 256,862 downwards.
AAAAGCCTCAGAGCCACCATTTGGTCCTGAAACCAGTAATAAACTTAAATTCTTTGCATTATCTACAGTATTTCATAAGTCATCATAGTGATGATTTGCATAGATAACAAAATCAAATCACCAGCTGGTGCAACCACTCACCAAAGTCTCAGAACGTCTCTCACACAGACTAAGCCAGTATTTACTCAGGTTGGACTTGCAAAGGAGCTTTGGGGCTGTGTAAAACACTGGTTTTGTTATCAGTTTATTCCTGACTCAAGCAAAACTAAAATTATGATACATTTATATCAAGGATAGCCAAAGTAAAATCCTTAGACCAAACATATTCCAGGATGCTAAACTAGATTTTCTGAGAACAACTGCATGTTCTTTGTGCACTGCATCCATTTTAGGAAAAGAGATGGGACACAATGTACACCAAAACCTGCATTTTCGTGATATGGCTGATTATGTGCATCTAAATTTAGCTTGTAATCTCTGCTGAGCAGGACCTCTGTTTCCTGTTTGCCCTCTAATTACTACAGAAAATTATGGTCTGGTATAAATGAATATATACTGTTCTGACACAGGTTTTAAAATAACTGTGGACATTAAATGTTGTCCATTCATTTGCCAGTGGATAAATAATTTGATCACATTCTCAAAACTTTACTTCTGAATAATTCCTTTTTATTTCCATTTATTTTCATTTTGACTAATGCATTGTAACATGAGCATAGCTAGTCTGCTTGTATCATCATAAGATAAAAATAAAATGGATATTTTTACTGTTTGCATGTCTGCTTCTAGTTAAATTTAAAATGTTCTATGCAAGCTGGTATTTCTAACACAGTACTGCCTTAAAACAGGAACCAAAACAAGTTTGTTAGATCCAAACAAAACAGGTGGAAAAATCTAGTCTTCTGAAGAGATGTGGCAGAGAAAGGCTGTGATAAGAGATATCAGCCCACCTTAACTAGATAAGGACCACTTGAACACATGAAATTGAAAGACTTCTGGAATTACAAAGAAAGTCTGTGGCAGATCTGAAAATAAATTGAGGTCATTCTAACTTCTAGTGATGCAAGAAGTTTGCTCTTACTGTATTTTCATTGATATCTAAAGGCAAAAATGAACAACAACAACTACAACAATAAAAAAATCCATATACTATCATAAAACTGACCTGAGGCATAGGAGTAAGTCAGTGCTTAGTGTTTGGCAGGGAACTTCCTCTATCAAGAAAAATTAGGAATGGCTTGGATGTAATATTATTTTGCAAGGATTGACAATTCCTACTTTGTTGTGGTAGTTCTACCTTACCAATAAGGTCTTAACTTTCACTGTGCGCATAAGGGATTCTCAGGTTATCCTTACCTGGCCTGGCCTTTTACTGATTAAAATTACAGACACAACTAAATTATTCCCTGGTCCTCGTGTTTATATTTGCACTTGGGTGGCAGATCCTGTTCCAGCTACATGAAAGCAGAAATACTTGTTCCCTGACTTTGCTTTCAAGGATGAAGCACTTCCATCACTTTCCATCTGTGACTTCACTGACAAAAATCACCATGTATGGAGAGCTACCAGAGCACAGCATCTTCACTGCTGATGGCAATTATTTACATTACTCCTTTTAACATTGCAAATTGACTCAGTCCTTCCAGTATCAAAGAGAAAAAACATTCCTTTCTGATTGTCTGGCCACTACACAAGCCCATGGAAGGTTCTTATACCTCTTCTGACAAGACATAATAAAACCACTTAACATTTATTGTTTTCAGTTTTTAAAGTATTTAAAAGAAATGTTAATTAACATTTGCAAAAATAAAGATTTATTCAATTTTGAAATGCAATGTATTCAAAACCTGAATTTTTGCTGTAGCACTGAAAATAGGAAGCCTCTCATTAGATACTGTTAAATATGTTGAAATCTCTAAAATAACTTAGTGACTGCTTTCCCAAAGAACTATATTTTCTTGGCAGTTTTGATCAATTAAACATTAAAAAAATATTTTAACTTCCCAAATTAAGATGTGAAAGACTTTGTATCCTAAGATGTAATCTCAATTTATTTCAGATTTGCATACTATTGAATCCTTCAACATTCTTCAGAAGTACATGGTACTAACAATTTCAGAGACCTACATGAGTAGGATCTGCCATCTCATCCTGTGTGACAGTTTCTTATTTTCCCTTTACATTTTGCAAGTAAATTTGTTTCTTTCTGATGCTACTGAAACACTACTCTTGCTAAACTAAAAAAAAGAGAGAACTCCATTAAATGGATTTATGAATGGAGGAACAAAGGCAGGTAGTTTTTTAAAACCAGTCTGTTAAAATATGACTCCTCTTGAGCACGCAAGAAGGAAAAGATGCTTCTGACAACAGTGAACAGCATCTACCAAAGCAGGGGAACAGACTGTAGTACCTGGGGAAAGGAATTGCCTGCTGACAGGACTTTCTGCCATTTCATGTCTGCACATGGTTCTGGGCTACAGTTTCACCTAATTGGTGACTGGGTAGGCTGAAGGTTGGGGCTGAGGGCTGAAGATTGGTATGTTTTGGCTCTTTTACTAAAATCAATTCTATCAAATCAGTCTCTGAACATCTGAAGAACAGCAGAGTGAATTGCAGAATATCAAATAGGCTTAAGTTGACTTGACACTATAAATTACAAGAATTTTTCTGTCTGTCTGTACTCAGACTAACCACCTCTACTAACTCCATCTCTAAGTGGTGACCAACAGGTTAAAATAAAATACAAAGCAGACTCAAACTTCCCCCCAGTGCTGTACCAAATAATCCCTGAGGCTAAAGAGGAAAGTACGTTTTTATGTCAGGTGAGGGTATATCCCAAGTCTTTCAACCAGTTAACTTTATGTACTCATGGCTACATCATAAAATAAAGTGTAGCTTGTTAATGTGGAACATCTCCCTGCCAAATCATACCGTCTTTATTTTGGCTGGTTTGTTCTTGGCTTTTGCTTGTTTGTTTTCACTCTTCTGGGCCTACCTGAAATTATTTAAAGGTTTTTAAGAAAAGTATTTATTATCACTTTTACTGAAAGGTGCCTCTTCCTGTAGCACAGCCTTGTACTCCTCACCGGGCTTTGTCTTTACTGCTCACGAGTTCAAAGTGGGTCATAATTTTCCCAGGAGAGAGTTATCAACCATTTTGCCTTCGTAGGATAGAAGAAAAACTGTTACTAAGACATATTTTGTGCATAATTAAGTACCTCTATACATCACAGCAATCCAGGGTGCCTGTCTTCCAATACTGACTGATTTCTAGCAGAATTAAACTTATCTATTCTGTTCTTATCTATGTTCTTTCCTATTTAGAAATATCTGGTCTAGAACTAGCCAGTTCCACATGAATTGCCAACAACATGAAGTTTTCTTATTACCTTTCTTTACAGGATTGAGATGTGAGATCCAAGCAAGCCACCAGCAATGATATCACCTAATACACTTATGACCTCTGGGGCTACCAAAAAATCTGTGCCGTTCCTTGTGGAGAATATAACCAGAAGTGAAGAATAGCCTCCCTGTAGTTTCAAAGCCTTTTTGGGAGGACTACAATACCTGAAAGAGGCAGCTGAGATCCTGCCCTTTGTCCACTGAACCACTTTCTGGTATAAATAGCCTGAAAAGTTAAATATAACTGAAATTCCCCAATCATTCAGATGTTTCTGGGTAATGTTATCACCCATTCTTAAAGGACAACTCTCCCTACTATTCCAAAATAACTTCCTACTCCTTCTTAAAATGTCCCATGACTTTCTTACAGGTCCTACAGCAGCAAACATGCACCAAGGAATAGGTTTCAAACTCTATACTCTTCTCAGTACCATTCTACCCCTTTCAGAGCTCTTGTTTTAGCTTGTTATTGACATTTTGTTAAAAACCAAATATTTCTCCCTTGTTTTGCTTCTATGGTGTAAAGTTCTTGTGAGAAAAAACAAGTTGTCAGCTGTAAACTGGTACATCAGGATGATTAATAATCTGCATGTATATGACAGAGGAAATTCAAATTCTTGAAATGTTCTTCAAATATGTGGAATTCAGAGAACAGACAACTGGGGTTTATTCAATAATTCAGCTTAAAAATGTCAACAAGATAACTGGAAAAATGTATGCAAATATAGTTTTCTCTTACACTTTTCTTTTTTGGTCTTGGCAGCTAAGGGGTTTACTATTGGACAGCAAATCCCAGATTGTATAAATTTGTTATTCCAAGTGGTAAACTCATCATTTGTATTCTGTAGCTCAAAGAGAAAAGCACATGGATGGCAGTACAGTGGAAATGGCTATTTTATTAAGATGTCGAGAACAACAGTACAGCTGTAATTCACTGTGGAATTTCCGTATATTTTGCTTGAAAGTGATGACAACTTGATGATTTTGCCATAAAACTGTCAGATACAGCAAACTATTAAATAAAGGCATTTTTATTTTCTGGCACAGAGACATTCAGACTCTTTCCAGATTAGTTCAAATGCAGCTCTTCTAACAACCAGTTATAGCATATAGGCTTTCTTCAAAAATACCAAAACTAAGCAACAACAAAAAACAAACACAAACAAACAACAAACCACAGAACCAAAATACCTCTTTCAAAGACATAATCTAAAAATTATTCATATATTTTGGGACTTGTTTTCTAAAACTGTCAAAGAAATTTTCAAAAGGAATAATTTTTTCCCGAAGTATAATTCTTTATCAAAATAGCCTTCATTGAAATGCTTGTATTTATTGCTATTATTTATGAATTTAATGTAGTAAGAACTAATTAACCTCTCAAGTGATATTTTGAGAGTACAGTAGATTTCATAAAATTGCTAAAGAAATATGTTTTACTTTGGTTTATAATCTTGAAAGGGAGATTACTTAGTTACTAAGATATTATTTCTTCATACTGTTTCAATATCTCCTCGATCACTTACACAGCCAGGAAACACATTACAAAATTGGGGTGTGAATTATTAGCAAAGCAAAACCACAGAAAGTTTATGCACTGTAAGCTCTTGTGTGTGTGTGAACACAGCAGTAGGAAGGCCTGCTATTTAAAATTTCTTATATTTCCAGGTTCTACAGTCTTTGTAATTGCTTTGGTATTTCTGATTATAAGACTGGAAATTTATTATCTCTCAGTATTTCTGTATTGACTTCTTACCTACATTGTGTATTCATACATAAGGACTCATGGAAAAAAAGTAATTTTCAAAGTTTAATTACTTTTTAAAATTCAAAGTCACTTATAAACTCATTCATTTTAAGGAAGCAATATTTTCAGCAGCAGTGAGGCAAAGTGTTTTGGAGCTGTGATGCATTATGGAGAGAAAAATGTTATTGTACAGCATATGGTTCTGTTAGAACAGAATGCTTCTGCATTAAAAGAGCAGAGACGTGTGTTGCTTTTTCCGACAACTCTTCCTCAAGACTCAATGTAATTATTATTCTTACATATTCTCAAGTGTGTAAATTGTAAACAAACTATGATTTACATAGACTGCACAGAGATTAAAATATTCTCTAAACATAACACAAGCTCTACTTTACAGAGCCAAGGTATTTTCATGTAGGACAGGTCCAGCAGTTTCATGCAGATGATGAAGTAAGGGTGGAGGAAAAAAGTTCATAGTAAATAATTCAATTTAATTGAGCTTATCTTTAACTACTGTTTTTACTTCATAAGAAAGACTGGATCTACACAATACTATGACAACTCTGTTGAAAAAATCTCATTATTCTAGACTTTTTTTGCAATTCATCATGGACATTTTCTAACAAATGTATTTTGATTTTTTTTTAATTTTGCATAACATGTTTACCTTGTTTTTTTAAATAAATACTTTAAAAAGGAAATAAGGTTTCTAAATATATTTCAAAGTTAAACTTTAATAAACATAAGATACATATTTCTTCAAGAAGAGTAACTTAAGAGTTAGCAATGTTAGCACAGAATCCAGAACCTTCTGGGTTTAATTTCAGTTGATGACACACCAACCCATCCTGTGATGAAGAACAAAGCTAACTCTACTCTTGAAGAGTACCTGAGTCTGATTTAGTATTTATAACATATCTCTTCAGTGATATGTTATAAATATACATTTATAATCACCTGTTATAATATATATATAAATATATATAACAGGTGATTTTGTTGGAGTTTTTACCAACACCTTAATAGCAAAAGTCAATGAACAACCTTTAACAAATGAGCTCATCTCATCTTTTCATTTCCCAAAGTGTCAGATGCTGTGCTTCAGCCCAGGGAGTGCACTAGATAAAATCAAGTCTATCAGCTCCTACATGAAGAGCAGGGCACTGCAGCCCATCACTCCCTTTCCTTCGTGGTGGGATCTGATTCTTTTGGCTCCTGGCAGTGTGACATTACAGAAGGCTGCTTGTGAGGGTGGTACACAGCACCAATGTATCAATGCTCACCTCATGAAACAGGATAGATTAAATGTGTACTCATAACTGCCAAAGCAGAGCCATGGTGACCTATTTGTGTTCATGAGGAGGGAGAAAAACTCAGGAGGTAGGAAAGAGTCTATGGATGAGGTAGTCAGGGGGGACTTGCAGCAGTATCTTGGTGCAAGGTAAGGGTATAAGAGAGTGGACACTCTAAGGCTTTGAGGAATACACAAACCTTAGCGAGTGGTTCTCCAACACAGGGTGCAGTTATGTCTGTGAACAAGATCCCCAGGAATGGGCATGGGGACAACACACTGGGTGCAGCAGGCTGAACTCAGTATGTGCTGGAGGACAAGGCAAAACCCCTGCAGAAGGTGAGAGCACTGCACAGGACAGGAGTACAGTAGGTGAGAGCACACAGCTAGAGCCACCCAGCTGGGCTGGGAATAGGAAGGCTCTCTATTTCAGGACAGGATAGCACTGTGAAGGGGTGGGAGAGGTGAACTACAGAGGCAGCTGAAGCCGGAACAATCCTGCGATCTTGGATCCTGTCTATCCATGTATTCAGCAGCTCTAATTCAAACCAAACAGAACAATCTCCAACTTCTTCACAGGACCCAGAAGGAGAAAACAATCAATTAAAAATATAAAAATTAAAATTGTTCTTTAGAAGAAGCACTTTAGATGAGAGTATATTATACGTGGCAAATATTCAGAAATACCTCATGTAAAGCCCTAGCATCTTTGTGTCCCCCAGAAATATCATGATCTCCTTAAAATCCAAAAGCAATAAATACCTCCTGAGTAGTGTTTAGTATTAATAGAAGTGCCCAGATATAAACCAATTGAACATGAAAACCTTCATGGATCTAGTCTTTTGGTCCAGTTTTCTGCTGCCTCAGAAAACTGGACCAAAAATGGCTCTGATCATACTCCAAAGTGTACTTGAAAGTATACAAAGGGACATGACCTAGACTTTAGATTACTTGCACTTAGACAAGGATATTGACAGTTTCAGCATAGAAAATTAATTCCTAAATCACAGTAAAGCTATTCTTTTATGCTTAAAGTTCAAAACTGATAATTTTGGGAATTCTTATAGATAAAAACTAAGAAATCATCATATAAAATGTATTTACCATATTACTAGCCAGGGACACAAGCCGTAATATAGTTGAGCTACCACATACTCACTCATGATTTAAAGCCTGATAGCTGCTCTCCTTTGCTGTATGAGAAAGATGTACTTAATCTCTCTTAATCAGCAAATTCACTTAAAGTGAAGTGCAGTTTTGCAACAGAACAAAATTTAGCCATGCATACAATTCACAAGAGAGTATATAGGACTTGCATTTTTTCAAAGTCTACAATTCTCAACTTCAGAAGACTTGTATGACAATTAAAAATTAAAACATCCTAGAATTCCAATGAGTAGGTGATTCTAAAATTAATTTGCCTGTCCAACAGGAGTGGGTTCTTACGCAATATATAAGCATTAACCATTTCTTCTCAAATTTTAATTAAATCATAAAGCTTCTCCTTCTCTAACTAGCACATTTTAGTAGCAGTTTAACAGTGTTATTGTACATAGGATATACTCTAAATAGCATTTATATGTGTGACTGCCAACACTGTGGTCCAAACATGCATTTTGATTTGGACATAAAATGTACTTCTCTGATGGAATAAAAAGATAAATAAATATATAGATATATTAAGTTTGTAATTACGGGGATAGAAAAAATTAGCCTACATTTGTTCCCTCACAGTCATCAGTTTCAGGGAGCAAGCCCTGGTCTTCAGGTCAGGATTTACAGAGCAGTTTTCATCTACCTAAATTGTCCACATGGAAAGCACTTGGCCTGGGTCTTCTCTAAGCTCCACAGAAGACCTTGAGGACCATTAAAAACCATTTTTTCTTAGTTTCTAGTCCTGAGAACTTGACATAATAACTGAGGATGTGCAGCAGTCCGTTGCTAGGGCTGCTTCTATTAAATGGCCTTGAAGAGTGTGTTTCATCCTATAGTGAGGGGTATAAGAACCCACAAGCTTTCAAGGGTGACAACACTGTCTTCTACAGACTTATTCTAAAATTTAATCTACTAATTTTTCTACCTTAGGCACAGCCAACTGGTTAAATCTGGAAAGGGAAAACAGAACTGAAGAAATAACACAGACAGAGTAATGCAGAGCATCATCAGATTGTGCGTCAGCTGAGGGGAGATGAAAGAAGAGCCTGCAGCTGTACTACAGGGAATGGAACTGAAAGCTTCTTACAAGCCTGTGGCTATGCTCCCTGAATTCTTTCTCTTTTTTCCCTTGTGTAAGAATAAATGTATTTCTTTATTTTCAGTGCTCATATGCTGTATTTTGTACAATGTCCTTCCACTATGAAGACAAGCAATAGGAACTTAGGATGAAAAATCTGAAATATGGGGTCACTGTCTTTCACTGGCATTTCTTCTACACGCAGTTTGGAAAATCAGTGTAAGAACTGTCACCTGTTGGAACTCTCATTCCCATGGCAAAGGCATAAAGTACCTGCAGAATGCTGTGCTTATGAGAAAGGGCAACATTTTCCATGTGTGCTGAAGTGCCATAGGATAGCAGAATCACCACTTACTGCGGTCAGTAATTATTGTCCGGGCCTCTTGGTTGCTCGTCTTGTTTTTGAGGTTTTGTGCTGCAGTTATTAGTTCATCCAGCTGGGGACGTCTTTGCTCCAGATCCTGCAGTATTGCCTAGTTGAACACAAATTCAAAAATAAAACAAAGAAAAAAGCATAAAGAGCTTTTGAGAAGATCACTTATAGGGACTTTTCATGAGCAAACTTGACTTAAAGCCAAAAGATTGTTTGCTGTTTCAAATAATACACAGATTTTGGTCTAGAGCTTCTAAATATTGTTGTTATTAAGTTAAAAATACCAAGTATAACTTGCACTAATAATTTTAGAAGAACCTGTAAAACTAGATACAAAGTAACAATCATTCATCATTTTTAACACATCAAATTATGCAGGATAAGCTATTCTCTATACAGCTATACAGAAGGGCACTATTTTTCTATATTAGCTGATATTTTACTGTGTATTTTAAAAAGAAGATATAAGAGTTTACATTCTTGCCAGATTAGGCAGGTTTTTCCTATTAACTCATACGGTCTAATAAATTATGCTTATTTTTTAATATTTTATGACTGTTTAATTATTATCTATCAGTTAAAAGCCATTGTAAGACTGTTAATGTCACTTTTTTCTGTCCTCAGCTCTTACCTAGCAGAAAAATAATTAACACTCACAATAATTTATATGCTATTCAAACCAATATATAAAGCCCAGACGATCTGACTAGAAAGTAAGAAGTGGATTTAGAACTCATCAGGAAAAAGATGAGCTTCATGCTATTTAGAAGGCAATAAAAGCTAAAATGCAATAGCTTTAGATAAAATTAAAATGAAAATTTAACTTATTTTGAAGGATTGGGGAAGAGCAAACAAGGAATCAGTACAATAATTTCTCAGATGAGAAGCATTCAAGTGTGTCTTTAAAAGACATTGACCAAATTCTGACACTTCAGCTACCTATTGTGGAGTTTCCAGAAAAGATGCTCATTAGATTTCCCAGTCTTAGAATCTGGAAGTAGCAATACTTATTACAGAACTGTGAACAAATTATTTTTATTCTGCCTACAATTTTTAGTCATCAGAACAGAGCAATGTGCCGTCAGACAATTAGTGGGTGCACTTTAACAGATACCAAGTTGGCAAGAAAGGCCAGAGCAGGATTTCTATTTCTTAGGCTGGTTATGTAGCCACTGGTTAGATAATCTGTTAGCATTCTCACCTGCCTGTTGATAAAGTGTCTGGAGAACTTTATTGCCTTAAAAGTCTCCTCTCCTTACAATGTTTTTGCTTTAAAGAATCATACTTGATTTTAAAAAGCTGCTATTCACTGACTGATCTGGATAGAGAAGACCTGTGAGTCTGATATTAAATTTGACCCTCCAACTTCAGATTACAGTTGCATCATTTCTACCAAGCTGAAGGTTACAAAGAAAGACCTAACACCATTTTTTAATCAATAAGATTAACAAAAGAGCATAAGAATATAGCTTTCAGTAACGACAGCATGTACTGCCAAAAGCAAACTAAAAGCCCCACAGAGTTTCATTTGTTCAGTTACAAACTCTTTAGGAAAGAAAAAGGATCATTTTCAAGATACATATCTAGCTACACCCTGTGAAATTCTTCCTTTTAACTTCTGTATCAGGTCTTTGAAAACCTGATATAACTGGCTTTCTAAAGTCATACCCAAAAGTTTGGAAGGTATTTTTTCACTTGTATACTGATTGACTTGCAGAGACATGCAGTTAAAACAGCAGCTTGCATAATTAAGCAAAGAAGAAATTTCTCATTAAAAGTCTCTCTTTAGTAAGAGAAATAAAACCTACTGATGTTGTTACTATAGCTAGATATCTAGGTGCCTTCCAAACTCTATTTTGTAAACAGACAAGATAATGAGTGACATGAATTTTATAATGGGGAAAGCAGTGCCAGTGCAGTTGAACATCTGTATTACACATATTGCCAAAATGGATGGTGCAGAACACTAAAACACACACAACAGGCTCAGATAATTCTCTGGCTTCCCTTTCTCTCTCTTCTTCCCTACCCAGAAATTGTTTAGAAGAGGAAAAGCAACTCAAGTCATTCTAAGGTCTTCTGTCAACAGTGACTCTCTGCCCTAAAGTTTCCTAAATATAATTTTATACTGGAATATTCAAACAGAGTGATTTATCTGATCCAGCCTGAGTATTTTTTGTGGGTTTTTTTCTATGTTTTCTTTTCTGTGTTTTTACCACTGCTAAAGAAAGCTGTTGTTATGTGTTTTATACAGCAAGAAATGAAGCACTAGGTAAGGACAGCTCAGAAAGGATTTGCTCAGTACCAAAATGAGGAAATGGAGCTGATCTGTGCCCAAGGGCTCACAGAAGGATTTATCAAGACTCATCTGCAATTCCTGAACTGGACATTCAGGAAAACTAGAAATGCCTCTTTAAAGTGAGTCTTGCTACTTCTGCTGTTCCCTTGGGGATATAAAAATCTCATCCCTGTATGGATTGCATGGTCAGCCTTCTCTCTCCCATTTAATGTGAATAAATTTATTTCCTTTTGGATGCACAAGAGTGTATTTTTGAAAGGTCAAGAAAGACATTCTTAAACTCTTAACACTAGAAAAAGACCTGAAGATTCTTAGACCTTTCATAAGACAGTAATACATAATTATAAAACAGATTTCTTTTCTTACCCTTAGAAAAAGCAGCATTTTTCAAATAAATATATTTTTTCCTTCATTTAAAACAAAGTGTCTAAGAACTTTACCCAAACAAGGTCCTATTTTATTCAGCAGAATTTTACCAATTACAATTACACTATTTTTACAATGTTTATTGTTCTAATTTTACCAGTTTGTATAATCTTAAAGACTTCACAAATACACGTTCCACATGGTACCTACAGTGTAAGTACCAAACCCTGATGGAAACTTGGGTGAAAGTAGCTAATAAATGACATAATTTCTAACTCTTCCTGTGATCCTATAGCATGAAAATAAACAACAACACTTGAGCTCCACTTAAAGTGCTACCACATTCAGAAAAATATTCTGTGACTGGATAAAGTGATCATACAAGCTGATTTTTTTGGTTAACAAAAATACAGTTAATTATGCTAGGAAGGACATTGCTTTGAAGAATACAAACTAAAACACCAATAACTATGATTTTTAGAAAAAGATTAAAATTTAATAGCTGTAAAATATTAACTGAATGCTCTAAAACAAATTAACAAAGCCCCCCAAAAAAGCAAAATTAGAAGCAATTAATAGCTGGAGATAGTTTTAAAAACTTTTTATGAATTCAGCCAAGTATTTAAGTTGTAAAGCAATCCTCAACAGAAAACTAAGTGGAAACTATTAGAAGCTACTGTTACAACAGCCATAGGAATAAAAACTCATTAATAGTGGCACCCTGGTGGAGGCACAGCAGATGCAACAGAGCAGATGCCTCTGATTTGGAATGTCAGCACACGGAAACAAATGTGCTATATAAAAATGGGTAATACAGAAATGAAAGTTATAATTAAACTACTTTCAAAATAAATGAAACAGAAATCTGTCCAATCCCCATTAGATCACCAAAAGTACAAGCACAATGACTTAGGGAGTCAGCTAAACTAAAAGTTGTGGGGTTTTTAATAAACAAATTCTTTTGCACACATTTTGTCTCTTCCAACAGTTTTCTAATGCTCTATAAAGGTACAAAAAATGCACTCTCTAGAACACTATAGAACACATTTCAGTCAAGAAATTTTGTTTAATTATAAATGTAACTCCACATGAGTAGGCCAACAGCGAAGGGCCACTGACATGCAGAGTTGTACAAACACATCTTTAAACCCCGAAAGAGCTTTCCTTTTTCTTCCATATATCTATGAATGCCAACATAATGATGCTTGGTGATAGCACAGGAATGCATGATAATGAGTAATGAGATACAGTCATCCAACCTACCTAGAGTTTGTTAGAAAGTGATGTTATTCACTTTTAACAATCTTTCCACATTTGCAGACAGCAGCTGCTCAAAAGAAAAATCCAATTTTCAGGTTCCTAACTTTTATGATTTTCTTACACAAAATGGGTGTTGAGGTATGGAACGAATTGTTCAAGTCAGCAACTGAAATAACTTGCATAAAAATTGCTAAAACATAAACTGACAAAGGGAAACAGGTGAAGTGTAACAAATTCTTGGTGGGACTGCAAGGTTTGAGCCTGAGAATTTAAATATTTTCTAGCTTTATAATATACAGCCTGCATATTTGTCACTCTGGGCACGCTGGTTGCTATAAAAGGATCTTTAAATCTATCCAGTATTTCTTTTTTTTTTTTTTTTTTGTCTTTCTGGCAAGTGGAATAGCTGTCCAGAATGGTACCAAGACTTACACATTCAACTAATCATTTATTAGTGCTGATTCTGGGTGTTCACTCTTTAGTATCTGAAGAAACTTTTCCCACACCAAAGCCAGGACTTTGCATCTCCTTTTGCTGAACTCAAGCATATTAGCAAGAGTTAATGCTGCTGCTTGCATGCTCCAAGTTTGTTATCTGTTTTATACACAGTATAATAATGCTAATAGTGAATGATCTAAAAAATTATGTTTGGGGATAACAGCAATTTAGAAGATTTTTGCTCTTCCATGTTAAGAGAAAACTGGAAGCACTTTTTGCCATTAACAACCCATGGCTCAAGACTAAGACTTCCTGACAGATTGGGATGATGTTTGGATGACTCCCAGCCTTGTTTAATGAAATGAACCAATGAACCACAAGAGCACAAGTTGATGATTACTTTGAGAATGTAAGGGAGAAGGAAGATATATTTCTTATTGTATGAAGCTATTTGCTCCTCTGAACTAACTCACCATGACATCCTCAGAAAAAGTACATTAAATTCCATTAAATAGTTGTTGAGGAAATTATTTGCTCTTCTTTTGGAAAAACTTTAGACTCTAAACCTTAAATTTAAATGAAAAACGAACTAATGATTCTAAAACCTATAGAGTCTAAAACTTTAGACTCTAAACCTTAAATTTAAATGAAAAACTAACTGATGACTTCTAAAACCTATAGTCAAGACAATTTTTACTTAAAAAAACCTAAGTTTCTTGTGGCAGACTCTAAACCTTTATATAATAAATATAAAAAAAATATGTTATATACACACACCTAGAAAGAACAAAAACTTCGGAAAAACTTGCTAACAATTTCAGAAAATGCAGATATGCAACACCTACAATTCATTTCCATAATAAAATTGGCTTTGTTAAGATATTCCTCCCAAACACGATTTGAATTTGTTTTCTTGTCACTGAGCATGAAGAGAATATGAGCAAAAACGGCCCTTTACATACTCTCTATATTTAAACATAAAATTATGAAACAATGAAAGCAATATAATGCAGAGGAGCTTACTCTTTTGAAACAACTTTTCTTTTGACTATTAACTGTTTTCTGTTCTCCCTCTAAAGCATGCACAGTTTTAGGAAAATGTGGGGATCAGGAGTAGCTATTTAGCAATGTTGATAGCTGATTGGTTCCTGTCAGTGAAATCAGAACTTCAACAGACTAGACAAGATGAATTTGATTTTTCCTGAGTGCTTTATGCAGTGCAAGTTTTCCTAAGCATGTACTTTGATGTCCACTAAGGGCCACCTCAAGACCTGCCTCAGGAACTGTCATTGCTGTCTAAGGTAATATATCAGATTCATCAGTGATGCTGGGGGGAAGCCACCAGTGACAGGTTATCAGTGGTTACATGAGATGCATGAAAAAGCATCATAGAACATTTTGTGTGGTTTTTTGTGACAATCACTCATTCAGTTCTGTTGGTAGCATTGTGAATGTTCCTTGACAACTCACAACCCCTGGTTCATGCCAGGAGGTTACGACAGCAAGGTGTGGAACGTGCTGATGTGCACATCAAATCAAACAGAATGGGAAGTACTTCATTTGAGTGTCCATGTGTTGACCAAAAAGGATGGTTGATAGTAAACTTAGGTGATGGTAAAAATCAAGGTGATGGTGCTGGTGGGAGCTGGGATAACTCTCATTTTCCCTCTCACCATGCTCTCCATTTGTCTGTAGGAAAGGACTTTGGAAGCAGATCAAGAGGATCAAACAGCAGCCTGCTCATTATAACTGAGATGCCTTGATGGACTGCACTGGAGTCCATCCAGCACACAAGATGGAGAAGATGGAGAGGAGACTAGAAAAAGATTACAGTTTAACATAGCTTGGGAATGAATCATTCTGCGATAAAAGGAATTTGCTCTATTAAAGCTATTGCCAGGGAAAAAAAAAAGGAATAAAGCTAAAGATGTATCTATAACAAGTAGAAGAACATTTAAAGAGTTGGGTGTTTGGCTGTAATGAGATCCATTCCATAGAACACAGTGATAAATCACATGTAAGAACTGAGGACTTAAACAGGATTAAAGCTGTAACAGTAAATCTGAGCTACGTGAACTGTGTATGGAATCACAGCCTCTTGCCCCCAAACAATGTGGCCGTCCAATATGACTTTTTCTTGCAGTAAAGTATGAGCATTTAAACAACCAGGCAAAGCTATTCCAGGGTATCTGATGTCCTTTCATCCCACTAAATAACTTAATAGATGGGAACCAGTGTTAGGAGCTACAGAGCTTCCCCAGTTTCTGTATCAGTCAGCAGAACTGAAATCTCTCAGTATGCAGCTGCCATTTGTGGAATGTGAATTTGCAAAATTTACTACTTTATTTCTTCTTTATAACTAACAGTTTTTCAAATTAAGGGCTTTTCCACTGGCTTATCAAATGTGTATTACCAAGAACACTGAGGGCAGATGCTCTGTTTTTCAAGGCTTCAGCTTTAGTCTTTTTTTTACTGTTTTTTTTCTTTTTTGGATGATATACTTATCAGTTCTTTGTCACATTTTTAGACAGAAGTAAAATAGTATGGAGTAGACATAATTTTATGTTATGAATATAAGAAAACAAACAGATGATTTTTGGTTTTTTTTTAATTTAAGAAAATAACTAACATTTATGGAGAAGGAAAGCTAATAGCTTGAATAAAGATGCTCTACAAATTATCAAATTTATAGGAAAATTATTAGATGGAATCAATTTTATGCTTCAAAAAAGCCCCCGCAGAATTACTTCATTTGTTCTTACTGGATCCTCTGGAAATTTTTGATTACTTCTATTGAAAGGTTTCTCCAGTAATAGCAAGTGAATAATTAAGGAGAATAAAATGGATTGGCACAAATTAAGTTGACAGGTGAGTTTTCCTTTAGGAACTTAGGAAACTAGATAGTTTTCACAAGAAAAATATAAACTGAATAAAGAGGAATTATTTTGGTTTGTTTGGCTTTGATTTTGAAAAAGAAAAGACTAACTGTTACACAATTTTTTATTACAGTGAACTTAATATTATTTAGCTCTGTGTGTGTAAGTAGGGATCAGGGGAAAGGAAAGGTGTTTCTTATTTACCCTATCTGATGAGAAATGTTGGCCAGGGAATGACATAACTTTAGCCTAACTCTAGTAAGGTGGAAGTTTATTCATATCTCACTGTCATGCCAAAAGATGAAGGTTCAAGCCTAGTTTTGTTACTTAAATTTTTCTGGTACATTAGGACAGGTTTTACTCTCAGAACTACACTTTCCTTTATTTTTGCCTCCATTCTTATTGCTTTTTTTGGTTGTGCTTGTTTCTTTGTTTGATTTACTTCTAGTTTTTATTTCTCCACATTTTTGTTGCTACATACCTAATTGCAGTCAACAATAATACAGAAGGTAAAGGTGGAAACCTGAAAAATTCTGATGTTCATATTTCATTAAGAGCAAAGGAAGGAAGGAAATGTATATACAGCTCCCTCAGCCTTTCCTCATCACAGGGATGCTCTAGACCCTTCATCATCTTTCTTGCCTCCCACTTTACCCACTCCAGGAGCTCCAGGTCTCTCTTGTACTGAGGAGCCCAGAACTGGACCCAGCATTCCAGACACACTCATCTCCCTGGGGCTGAGTGGAGGGGCAGGATCCCCTCCCTGACCTGCTGGCACTGCTGTCCCTAAGGCACCCCAGGGTACCCTTGGCCTCCTTGGCCACAAGGGACACACACTGAAAGCAGGCGGGTCACTGACAATGGATGCCTTCTCCTCTAGAAAATATTTAAGGGAACAAGAATAGGCTGCATCTCTCCCTCCTGCATTTCCAGGGAATACCTTTTGAAATGCTGGTGGAGAACACCTGTATGATTAAAGCACATTTTCACATGAGGCAGGTGAAGGAGGGCTTACTGCAAAGATGGGTATTGGATTTTAAATTTCTGCAGAGTAGGTTGGAAGGGCTTCTATTCACAGGCAAAAGCCAAACCAAAGGAGCACAGAAAACAGAACTTCTGTAGATCTGAGCAGCAGCACAGCTGGGCAGGAGTGTCAAGGCTGTGCTGCACCTACAATATGAAACTATGCCTCATTTTAGACTTTAAGGTGCTGCCCCCTGGTTAATATACCTTGCTGCAGAGGGTAAATTTGCTCATGCTAAAAGCTACTGAAGATAATTTCCTGATAATACAATAATTATTAACTATGAAAACAATAGCATTGAAAAGGTATATTGGCTGGAAATTGAAGACAATAAAGTTTAAACAGAAAAGATGCAAATTCTTAGTAGCCAATATGTTTAAATACAGAGCAAATCACTAAAGAATGTAAGAGACTATTAACAGAACTTTTTAATTCTTTTTTTTTTTTTTAATAGACACAGTTTGGAAGAGCAGGAAGGTTAATCTCTATGTAAAATCCTGTAGACTGGTTTCACATATAGTATATGAACATACTTGTCCTTTCTGACCTTGAAATCTATGATTCTGTGGGAAATTAAAAAAAAAATTGAACTCCCCTATAATGCCAGTTTCTCTGAGAAGAATCTTCAACATTGATTTCCTCAAATCAGTATAAGTCCTACTTGGTCCTCCTCTCTCACACAGATATAATTTAAATATATTTAATCAATTTCTGATTGAGAGCAGTGTTTAAGCATAAAGTTAAGCAAAATACTGGAGCTATTTCTTGTTCAGACAAGAAGAACTCTTACTATGAACAGTTAATGTGCTTCATCTATAAACATTGCGTGGGGCAAAAGGTACAGACATTGATTAGCAGCTTGCAGAGGAGCCAACAATGCCACTCCAGTGGAAGAAAAATTAGCATCTTTCTTTTTCAGAAAATACAGTTTTTTTATCTGAATGGCAGTTTCAGGAATTAATCTGATATAAACAGAAAATAAAGAATCACTGATAAAGTAGATTGACACTACAATAATAAAAGCAGGAAAAAAAGTTTGCTTTTTATGTTTATTCATGTATAGACACATGGTGATATACAAGCAGGCATAGATATGGATTTTACAGTGGGCCTTTACAATAACTAAGATGGAACCAAATGAATTAAATTCCAGAATTAAGGACCTTCCTCTGATTTCTCTTCTGTAATTAAGGAGTAACTGAGGCCAGAGGGGCAATAAACTTGAATATCACAATCTGGTCAAAACAGAAGAAGGGGATTTATTGAGATAATATTACAACACACTTAAAAAATTACACTTGACAATATTAAAAGTTAAAATAAAAACATTCTTCTCTATTTTCTTTGTTTGGAAGCACTGACATTTTTTCCACAAATAAGATTTTCTGTGTATTCCTAACTATTGTTTTATTGTTTTATGGCTGCAATTCCCTTGCTTTGGAGCAACAGAACCTGTTTTTTAGCCACTCAACTTTTTCCCGGGACACTGGAATGAAAATAGGCATAAAAGTGTATCTTGCAGTGTATTTTTATTTACACCTAGCTCCTGCAATGTTTGCAAAACATAAACATTTTATAGACAAGGTATTTCCACAGTTCCAGAAAGAAATAAACTCGTTGCCAGGTTTTTGCTAGACAGTTGTCATGTGCTTGCTCCCCCATGTAATACAAAAGGTGGGCCTCAATGTAACAAACTATATTGCACACAACTTCGTGTAAAAAATTCTGACCACATTCATAAATTCGCTATATGCAGTTCCATAACAGTGTCAGTCAGGCTGGAAAATCACTGAAGATGGAATTACATCATCCTTTTTTCTAGTGCTGCTTTTCAATAGTAGAGGCTTTCTTTTTATTTTTCTTAAATTCACAGACCTTAATTCCTAAACCCAAGAGCCTATGGCACTGGCTGCTAATAACTCACTGGTAAAAATTGGTCATCTTTATCAGTTAATCCAATTTGATTTTCAGAATATTAATTTTCCAATGTCAATAAGGTGTTTTTCCCCATTAGTGGCACTGACACATAATTTGACATGAAGTACAGTACAGAGAGACACATACAATCCTGGAGTAATAATTTTCAGGTTTAACATACCTGACAATTTGGCCTTATCTGATATGTGATATTTTCCCTTTTTAAGCACTAAATTAGGAAGGTGCAAGAAAATGTCACCCCATGTGGAGGATTATCTGAGGATTGACGCAGTCAGTTCTCCAGGGTGGAGAACCCAATTTAACAGGGAGGTTTTTATGATGCATCTGGACCCTGTCTCCTGCTCTCCCCCTCCCTGTTACCATAACAAAGTCAGTTTCTGAAAGGCCATATTGGGAGGTGGAAACAAGAGCTCTCAAATGTGTTATATTTTTAAAAATTAATGATTTGTATCTCCCTATGGAAATGCTAGATTGTGACAAGCAGTTCTTCAAGAGCTGAATCCTGGAAGGACTCCAGACTGAGGTCACTGGTTTTTTGCAAATAGCAGCCTGCAAAACTGGGAGCTATTTTACAGTCTATGGAACTGAAAAATGTATCTATCTTGGCAATTTTTTTCTTATTCAACTTTTTGACCTTATTACTTCTTTTCTCTTGAAAATTATCACATATACATATGCAGACACACTTCTTTCCAGGGGCTTTTTCTACCAGACAGAAAAAGTAAGAGTTATTTTTCTTTAGAGCTACATTTGAAAGCAATTTTTTTTGTCAGTTATTAATTATTAACGAAAGAAAACTGATTTTAGGAATCAACCATTTATTTTGCTTCTACTTTATCCCTCCAGATTAAAACCTTCTAAATACCTTTATTCCAAGCACGAAAAAATGCAAAGATGTAAATTGTAGCCACGTCCAAGGGAGTTGCAGAACTCTCTAGAAACACAGACTGAAACAAGAATAAGCAACTGCACTAAGAAATAAAAGAGAAATATTACACATAAGACTGAACAGATGCCATTATCCTGTAGTGCTGATGAACCAGCTAAAAGCAACATCAGTTTATTTATCCATGACAGCGTAATATATTCTGGTTAAAAACAAAACAAACCCAACAAGCTTAGGAGATGTGACTTAGCATGTCCTTATACTCTGTACCAGCTGTTTGCTCAGGAAGCATCTCAAGGGCTGTGGAGATGCCACTGGCTGACCACTTCTAGTTGGTACAATAGTGGCACTGATGCCACCACGCCAACTCACCCCCATGAATTGCTCCCAGACTCTGCCTTGTGCCAAGAAAGGTCAGAGGAAAAGTGTAACAAGGACACAGCTCTAAGAAAAAGAAACAGAAGCAAGCTACCAATGGAAAGGCAAAAGGGCTGGGCTGCCTTACTGAAGATGGGCAGGTGAGGAATGGAGGATGGCAGTTGGTGTAGAGATACCTGAAGTTACACACTGTCATTTGAATTAGGGGGATATTGAGAGGGAATGCCAAAGAAATGTGACACCAATAACAGTGGTGTAGGACATTAAGAATGCAGTAATAGAGAAGATGTGTGGTCAGAAATTTTTCATTTTTTTTCTAAACTGATTCCTGACAGTGGAATAGCTGATGTGATATCGTATTTTCTTAGCCAGTAGCCTTAGATGTAGATTAATGTGTACAAAAGGATGTTTTAACTTTGAATATGACCCCTAAGTTTCTTCAAAACAAAAATAACCCAAACTCAGATACAGTTCTGAAGAAGTGTGAAGACTGTAATAACTTTTAAAATTTTAGCTTCCTTTCAAACTTTAATTACTCACTGCTGCAGATGTGCAGGCATTAAGAGATAACAAATAATTATAACAGATTCACCACGTATGCCAAGGTTGTTCTCTGGAGGGTTGATGGTTTATTGTTTTCTAATGTCACCGTAGATCAAAGGAAAATGCTTCAAACTGTCTTCCACAGTGTAAGACATTGCATATGGAAATCAGATCCTACAGTAACTATACTGGAGGAAAGTTCTCTACCATAAACAACTGAAGTCAAGTAAGAGCTACATTAGGAGAGTTTTCTATGCCTGCGCACAATTACAGAGAATTTCTGGCTGAGGGCATGCTTATTGAATTAACTCCAAATTGAATCTATGTCCACAGATTAACAATCCCTCAAACCCTAAAAAAGCCACAAAGCATGAGCATACTCATTACTCATATTGAACAAAAAACTAAAAAAAAAAAAAAAAAAAAAACCCACAAACAAACAAACAAACAAACCCAAAAAACCCCCCCCAAAAAAAGTAGTGACTGCCACAGCATCATTGGCCCAAGATTTTGGGTGCCCAGATCTGTGCTACTGAAAATGGACATACATTCCCTGAGAGAGTCAACAGTAGTTTCTGGACAGCTGTAGCCATTCTGCTTCCTCTCAGCCTTAGGAAGGTTTAGACTGAGCACAAGCTCAGTGTGTGAAGGCAGGTGTATGAAGGGTGGGAAACAGGAGTGAGTGGGAACAGCAGGGATGAGGCCTGACATGGAGGGGTTGGAGGTGTAAGAAAAGCAGTGATATGAAAGAGAGGAGCAACCTGATATTTGAGGCACACACTCCAGAAAGGCAGTCAATGCTCAGTTACCTATGGATGAGTCAACCCCCATTCTGGACTACATACAACACAGGAAAGAAGCTGAACAGCTGATCCAGTAAAGAACTAGCTTAGGCCAGATAGACTTAAGTAATGCACACAGAGCATGGTGTGAACACAGCTGTGTGATTTCTGGGGCCAGCTCAGCAGCACAGAGCCTTTCAGAAATAGCCTGAGTTAATGAGACCTGATGAGTCTCACCTGACTAAATACAGAACCATTTACCTGTTGCTGCATCTGCTCCCCAGCTTTATCTCCTTTAAAACAGCTGCAGTGAGCCTGTCTGTAATTGAGACACATCCACAATATTGCAGTGCTCCAACAGCTGTGTATGTATGTGTGTGCACAGGAGAGAAGGAGGTCAGAGTCAAGTCTCAGTCGTTGCATATTCCATGTAATTTTCTTTAAAAAGGCACAGTGGATTTAGAACAACTTCATGGAGCAGCCTGTACTAACTAACCATAATTTAATCTTGCAGGTATTTCCTACTATTCCTGTTGGAAGAATATTTTCAGATATTTGCTCACTATTTCAACCTCAAAGTCACTACTTAGTCAGCCTGTTTTTCAGAATTTGCTATTACAGTCCTTCTAGCTACCTGATAATTCATTTTGCTGGTGGTCTTCATTACATCTTCTACCAGGAAAGAAATGTATGGATCTAAAATGTAGACATGTATACACAAATGCTCACACACACACATATATACATACAAGTAATACAAAACAGTAGCCAATATTTGGATAAGGACTAAAACCCATCACACAAAGTCTAAAGAGCTTTTTGCAGCATTATCTGCAGGGTTTGTTATCCCCTTATGGAAACAAGAGTTTCAAACCTATAGCTCATTCCTATTCTGTAATGTTATACACGATGGAGATTATTCCTGCAGATGCCATAAAGTCTGTAAACTTATTTTGCTTCAACGTTTTTACACAAACAGAATAAAGCAGCCCCTGAAACTTTTGAAGTGATAGTCTGAAAAAAAGGTTTGTTCTAGCACTAAAACTTATGTTAACAGCTTCAGGGCAGAAGGTCTCTGAGTGAAAGACAAAAAGCAAACAATGCTAACTTTGTTATTGGTGTAACATCATTCTTATCTAACTCAATATGAATTTTGATGTGACAGCTCATGAATTTCAGCTATAATACTCAGGAACTGGCTCAAGACACCTCGTGGGTTTAGTAGTTATACTTAAGGACCTGCAATGGATGAATATACCTTACTTTTGAAAGAGGCATAGAAAACTACACAGGAAATTTTAGGTGAATTATTCCTAGCTCATTTTTAGGTCATATGATTAAACAACCTTTGAGAAGGGAAAATAGTAACAAGCAGTGCAGCCAACCATTTATCAAGAGTAAATAATATGCAGGCAACTGCATTTCCCTTCAACCAGGGCTGTAAAGTTTATCAATAGTGAACCACAGGTAGAAGTTGATGCCCACAGCAAGGCTTCTAATACTGCCTATGTGTTGTTACCACAACCAGGAAATTTGGATGCAAATGGAAATGAAACTGATGGAAAAAAAAAAAAAACCAAACCCATAACTTGAATGCACTATATGGGAAGGCAATATCAAGTGAAGCTTCATACAGACTTGTCCTGTGTCTAATATTAATCACTATTATGGGCTGATGGAACAGAGCACAGGTTTTTTACATTCACAAAGATGCAAAAACCAACCAGCAGCAAGAATGTGAGAAGAGGAATACAAAGCAGTCTCAAAAAACCCAGAGAAATCAGTAAGTCCAAGGCATTAAAATAACTAGCTGAAAAACTGGATTAGCATTGGAATAGGTTGCAAATGACTGGACAGATGGTCACTAATCTAGAAACAAGGATAGTGATTGTAAGGAGCAGGATTTGTTTAGTCTAGAGAAAATGGAACTGAAGTACCACCCTTCAAGTATATGAGGTTATTGCTGAGAGAGAGTAAACTGCTCTCAGTTTTCATTGTGGTCACATAATTAGCTTAAATTGAAGCAAGGGACATTAAGGTTGGAGACAAACATCTTTTGACTGCAAAGCATTGCTAAGTGGTGAGACAAAAATTCTGAAAAGATACAGAAAACAAAAAAACTTATGGAGCAGGTTAGCCATAAACTTGTCAGAAATTATCTGCCTAGTTGATCCTGCCTGATGCAAAATTCTGGACTGCAAAGACTTTCAAATCTCCTTCAACACCTTTTTTTAATAAAGAACTTACAATTTCTTTGTGAAAAAAAGCAACTATAACACCAGCACAGAGAATAAATAGAAACTTGTGCTAATTTACAGCATAATTTTCCATAGAACTTTTAATGTTGGTTTGAATAAAAACATGATCTTGTGCATTTATAAGAGCTAATACTCTTTCAACTTTTATTTTGATTACTTGATAACAATGAAGAAAGACAGGAAAGGAAGGATGGAAACAGTACCTGCATACTGTCTAAAATAAGACTGCCAATAATAAGAACAATTACTAAATTATTTCTTTCTCAAAGTTAGCTCAGATATTAAAATTGGCTTCTCTTTTTCATTGTAGTTTCTTTGTAGTATGATATTTTTTATGGAATGACAGTGCAAAATGTCATGCTAGCAGTTGATTGCCTCTATTTTTAATTCTATTAAAAATGCTGGCCTCAATTTCTTGGCTAAGACATGAGGAGAATGTTTTACTTTAGCTGACTATAGTTGCTCAGAAGTTTGGTGACAGTAAAATGTGCACCATAACATGCAGCTGCAAATAATACAGGAAAGAAAGGCTGTGTTTGTGTTCAAACCCTATTGTATACTAAAAAGTACTTTAAAGTAAGACAAGATGAATTATCTAACCTAAAAAATAACCCAGAAATTATATTTTAGGTCTGAAGAATAAGATGGGTCTGCAATCAGGAGTGACACAAGCTGCCTATGAGGGAACTCGAGAGGCTGCAATGGCAGATGTGACCATAGTGCAGAGCTTCAATCCTGCAGCTCCAGCACAAGGATTTGAAACTGCTGTCCCACAGCTACCACAGCTTTTTGTTAAAGAAACTCCTGGGCTTCTTTAAAGAAGCACACAGAGAAGGATGACTTAGTTCATGTAGGATACATACATATATAAGGTTTTTTTACAAAATTCTTCAGAAAATAGTTTTAGGAAACCCGATGACGTTACCTAAAGTGAAAATTTCACTCCTGAATGTGTATTTCATTTAAAAACAGAAGACAGTGAACAGGAGTATACTGCATTATTGTAGTAGAAGCTGGTTTAGAACAGGAAAAAAAGGTCTTTATTTTCATAGCAGGCACTGACTATACAGAGCTTGCTCACAGGACGTCGTGAGGGCCAAAAGAGTCAGCAGTTTCAGAGAGGGACTAGACAACTTCATGAGCAACAGACTGAAAAACAGCTGCTACAAGGACTCCTGATGTCCCAAATGCAAGAGCTGTGGATGCTGGGGATGAGGCAGTAAGGGTAACATCCAGCAGAAGGCAGTCAGGCTGGTACATTCTCCCTGTTCAACCTGCCTTAATGTCACCACCAGAGAAATTTTCCTGGGTTCGACAGAAGAATGATGGCTTAACTCAGTAAAGCATTTCTAATGCTCTCAAGTGTAATAAAACCCTCCTTTAGTCCCATTTAAAACCTATTTATTCTTGCATTTGTTACAGTTCTATAAAATACGAATTCTGTAACCTAAAACACTGAAACATCTATTGCAAATAGAGTTATGTGAGACTCAAAATATTTGTTAAGAGCAATGTTGTCCTCATTCAAATTTATGCCAAATCCTATGCAAGATGTTTCTTTTTTTTTTTTCCTAAATTATAGGGAAATCTGTAGTGTCATAAATAGATCTTCTTTCAGTAGTAAACAGGAAGAGTTTGATTTGTTACTATGTTGGCACAATATATTATTTATATTTCTAATACATATTTTCTAGCTGCTGCTAAGAGGAGTCTCCAAACACTTGACTTTTAGATAAATCAAGGAACTAAAAAAAATAGTAAACACAATACATATTAAAATGTTTTCCATGACTGTATCATATGCCAATTATTTAGTCATCACAAATTCCCACTGAAATGAGAAAGTCTGAAAATGCTGGCAAAAGTGAGACAACATGAATGGTTCATATGAGAATTCAACTGCATCTCCCTTTAGGCAGTAAAAGGGCATAAATTCCCCATGTCTGAACAGATTGCTCCAAACTAGAGCAAGGGGGAAAGGAGATCACATCCTGACTCCTTGAATCATGTTCCAGTTGCAGCCCTTCTCAGGCAGAGCAATACAAATCTGCTCCTCACTCAGGCAGTGTGATTTGGAAGTTCACAACATAGACCAAACCCACTGAATCAAAATCACTGATAATGCACAAGATGAACTTCAAGAACTACAGATTTCATAAAGCATAGTTCACAGAAGAGATAAGTATGTAATGAGTAAGGACAGGATGAAAATAGGTAAGTCTTTTCACCTAGCTCTTACACAGACTGGCTTATAATCAGCCTTCTCATATATATTCTACCTAAATATTCAATACTGAATACTGAGTGATGCTTCTTACAAGCAAAATATGACTTTCTTCCTGACCCACTCAAACGAAGATCTCTGTATTGGGAAGGGAATGCACATCCTCTTATTAATAGACCTTGTTATTCCTGTTCATCACTCCTGAGCTGTGCAAAGAAGCTATCATCACCAAATTACAGTCTAAAAAATGCATGGAATAAAAACTAAGGAGATTTGGATGGAGACAAAACAACACATTATATCCACAATGTATGTTGAAAGCTTTATTAAACAAAGTTGTAGGGAAAGTCACATATCTTCTTCCTCTCTTGGCTGTCACTTTATCTATTTCATATGCTCCATTACCTCTGCACAAGCCCAGGAGGTGTTTGCACGTAATAGCATTTCATTCTTGATTGAATTTTCACTGAATGTTGCCTGCCTATTATGCATACATATGATTCTGCATTTTATCACCCCTAAAAACATATTGTGAACCCCATACAATACTTTGGGAAACATACCTTACACCACCCACATCTTTAAAAAGGCTATTTTTAGTTCCCACAGATGCAGAGACATTTTATTACGTTCAAGAAATCTTTCTGCAAATCTTATTCCTGAAAGGGACATAATTATGATGCATTGTGCATGTTTGTTGTCATTTTGAAACTGTGCACCAAAGTAGCCATTGCTAGTAGATTAATGTCAGAACAGATAACAGTCTGCTCTCTGATGGCCAAATGGTTTGGAGGTCTGAGATAACACATCTAACATTCCAGTAGCAGGAAACAAACAATCATTTTTGCTATGCTCTGCCCCAGTTTTGTGTCTACAAATAAGAATTAAAAATGATTTTTCATTTCTCAGTGAGATATGGCAGGAATTTGTATTGCGGCTAAAATATGATCAAAGCAATTAATGCATGTCAGGTTTGTTGGGTTTTCAATAATAGAATCTACAATATCTAAAGAATATTTA
Source organism: Alaudala cheleensis (assembly GCA_013398995.1). Classification (NCBI taxonomy): domain Eukaryota; kingdom Metazoa; phylum Chordata; class Aves; order Passeriformes; family Alaudidae; genus Alaudala; species Alaudala cheleensis. The sequence goes on along the minus strand of VWYE01016421.1, from coordinate 229,524 downwards.
AAGGGAAGATATGAAGATGGGATTCCTGCCCTGCACAGTTTGAAAGCTTCTTCCTTAAGAACTCATGTCAAAAGAGTTCATAGACTACAGTTTACCAAAATTGACAGGTATGAATGGTAAATGAGAATACTTTGGAAAGGATGGCAAAGATTATAAAAATCTCTGCATCTGGGTGACAAAATTAGATGTATTATTTGCTACACATTATAAACATAATTTTTCAGAGGCAGTGGGTATATAAACCAGCAAAATTTCAAATTTCAAGTATGTTCTGAGGAATATACTTTGTTCCCTTTTTGTACATATTGTGGTCAGCGACACACAATCTGTAAGAGTGGACCAAAAATATCTGGGAACATCTTTTTTACTCCCTGCCTCCCCTCCCTCCCCTCATTTTCCTGTAAAATCCTGTAGACACAGTCTTGTCTCTTCCATTCACTTATTCAAGTGAAAAAAAAAAAAAAGAAAAAAAAATNATTAACTAATTAAAGAAAAAAAAAAAAAAAAAAGAAAAAAGAAAAAAGCCCCTCTATATTTACAGGGACAATTCCAAAGTAGTGAGTTTTCTCTGAATTCTAAATTGAAATTCAGTTAATATGCTTCAAAATATTAGTCTCTTCTCTCCTATAGGACTGTAAATTTAGCCAGATTTCTATTATGGAGATCTTAATTATAATAATGTTATGGGAGTTTATTTTTTGGTGTCATTAAGTGATGGAGTTGTCTGCATTAAACCATACCAAATTAAGAAAGTGAAGTTTAAACATTAAGAACAACTGTATGGAAAAAGATCACTTTCCTAAATGTCCTCATGGACTGACAAACACAGATGGACTGACAAACACAGATGTCTGCATTTTTGGAGATATTTAAGACCGATTGAATAATTTAATTGAGAGAACTGGACACTAACAAATATTAAAAAGTACACCAGAGTATTTCAGAAATGCAACAGAGTATTTTCTTGGATCATTGGTCATGGGCCAGACAAAACTGTGGATGCATCTGTTAAAAAAATCTCACATATCTCAGTGAATTTCTTATGAAAACAAGCTTTCCACATTGATGTGGACACTCAAATTTATCAAAAACCCTCTAAAAATGAAAGGTCTTATCAAGCATAATAGAAAGAAAATTTTCTGAGAAAATACATTTATATTCTAGTATAGCTATTTCCATCTTTCATTACCTGAACTTTACTTCAGCGCAGACCATAAAATTGGAATTAACAACTAGTTTTAACATTTAACCTCTATGCTGCTCAGCAGTTACTTCTGAATTGTTTCAACAAACCTCTTCCCAATTAGATTTTCTTTTTTCTTTCCCTTTCCCAAGCCAGAACAGCAGACAACGAGCAGACAGAAAGAACACTAGCAGGAAGAACTCTGGCAGCAGGTTGCTGCCCAGGAACAGTTTGCATGGTCAACCCTTACAGGGACTGGCATTCTCTGTGCTGTGTCACCTTCCTCACAAAATTCAAATAAATTTGGAAAAGAAAGGAACAAACTAAAGAGGCAGATTGAAACGAAGTCAGAATGTCTCCAAGGAGAAGCATCAGTAGCAAAGCACTAAAAGGAAAAGATCATCATTTTCTGTTGAGTATTGTGAAAAAAGTGCTTGTTTTCGCATTATTTTTAATAATCCATTACAATTCTTTTGAAGTACAGGAAACTGAAAATGAGTCCTGCTGTTCATTCTTTTCTTTCTGAGATATTACTAAAAAAATAATGTGCTATTTATACAGTTTTTGTGCTGGAAACGATAATTACAGTGAAAAAGTCTTATTATGCACTGGCAGTAGAAGGAAAGAGGGTTGAAAATTATAATATAAATAGTGATTTACCCATCATTCAAAACAGGATGAAGAATCATTTATCCTACATACTGTTAAATAGCATCCCTGAAGATCAACCCTACAGCAAAGCCTAACTATGATCAGATAACCCATGGAATTCACAAGTGGGCATGAAACATGAAGTCAACAGAACACATTTCCTGTGAACCCTACAGTGAAAAAAAAAAAATCCCAGTTTTCTCATAATAAAAACTAAATGCTTTGTATTCTATGCTAAGAGGTCTCCAAAGGCTGTCCTGTTATTTTAATTAAGATTTGTGGTTTTAAGATTGGCTAATGAAAGAATTTCAAAGTAATTGGGTAATGAGCACCCAAGGAAATGAAAAGTCACGTGCACAGTTCCCTACATTCCACTTACAATCCTGGCTTATGTATAAACCATTCTAATTATTAGAGACATACAAAGATATTACATTCATACAAAACCCATCATAACCAAAACAGATTAATCACACCTTGATAAGAAATGTTGGAAAAAAATCAATAAACACATAGAAGCTAATTTTAAAAAGGAGCTAACATGACTCAATAGAAGTTTCAATATGAAAGATCCTCCTTAAATTCAGCATATCTGGCTAAAAAGAGTTAAAGAAAGATACTTGTAAGATATCCTTCTCAGAAGGCAAGTGATGTTTGACCTAAATACTTCTGCAGTCTAGCAGGAAGAGGAGGAGATGGGGGAGAAAAATATGGTGATATTAAATTTGCATATACTAATCTAGATAAAAAACAAGAGCATTTCTATGTTACAAATCTTTCTCCTTCCCTGCATTTTTGCACTTCACCAATACAGACCTTTATACAACTATGTCTTAGAGAAGACATTTATAGAGAAGACTAATAGTCTTGCAAACTTTTCCAATTCAACAATTACATTGATTTTCCTACCCTTTCCTCTCCACCTACATTTAATCCATCTTTCCTGTTTTCTCTTAACCGTAATCACAAGACCAGTGAGACAATTCCACCTTTTTTGCTCAGCTCAGAAGAATGATCTAAGTCCTGGCTGAAATTACTTATAAAGATGTAAGTTTTTTCATCCACATGCACCTTACCAGTTTTATAATTTAAATGCACAAAATACCACTAATACTTTTCTGTAACCCTTCTGTCTCTAAATCAATGGTATCAACAATATCTGCTGTGGATTAAATTGCAGGTTTGTGTAGCTCTGGTATATTTAGTACAGGTACACAGAAGTGCTATTTTTTAGTTCATAACATCAGGGCCAATATACAATTACAGCCACTGACCAAAAGGGCCACTTGGCTGAGCTCAGCCCCAATTCAGATTCTGCTGCCTCCTAAGAACTTCTTCCCCTGACATGCAAAAAAACTGCATGGGAAATCCTCTTTAGTAAATTAATACTGAATTTGCTAATTTTTTTTTGCCTCTAAATTAGTCAAGGAATACAAAATACAAATGGCTGAGGGAGTTGATTTTATCAACTGTCTCACAGCCCTTTGATGCCAAGCTTTCACACTTGTCATCCAGTAAGCACAGACATAAAGTGGTTCCCTAGGATCAGTGTTCTTGTTATTTATCACATGCCTCAGTGACAGGTCCAGGTGGGGGAAAGCCCCACCCGAAATCCCAGTACCAGCAAACAATCATAGCTTCTATGTGTTCTGATGCACCATCACTTCTTTGCAAAACACAACCACTCTGTCAGAGCTGAACCCCACATCTGAATGACATTACAGGAATGTGCCACATGTACCAGCTTTCATCAGAAATATTATGCCATATGGACCACATATGAAGGAGTAGAAGGATTTATAATAACATTTTAAAATGCTATCAGTGCTGATCCCAATGCACAGCAAGAATTCAACACACTGATTAGATACCAGAAAGGAAAATGATCAAACATATGTCAAAAAGTTGGACATTTACCCTGAGACATCATCCCACATCATGCCACCTTCAAAACTGTCTGCTTGAATAAAAGATTCCATGACATATGCAGTGAGACATCACTGGTAACTCACAATAGCCCAAAAAACATCATTCTTCCCACAAAGAGGAAAATGCTTAAATTCACCTTCTGTTTATTATTTCTGCATTTCAACTTACTCGCTTTTTGGTCAAAAAACGTAACAGATATTTCTCTGAATGGGAAGACAAAATAAAACAGGGTACTTCTGTTACCTCAGAACCATTTTTTTCCAAAATACCAAAATCAGCTTCTATTCTAATTAGAAACAACTGCTGATCCTAATGTTTTGATTCTCACAGAAGCAAAGTGTCAAGCAGTTCTTTTAAAATATCAAAAAGAAGCCACTTTGAGTATCAAAATACAGCTTTTCACTTAACTATGGCTAATATTAGAACTTTTTTTTTTAGTTTTGTTTTGGGGGGTTGAGTTTTTTTAATATTAAAATGAAATTAAACTAAAACTTGGAACTGTGGACTTCAGGGTGACAAAAGAAATGGATAGAGGAAAGAGAGAGAAATCAGGGAGTTTTTCAGTGGACTAAAATCACTGCCCTTGGTCTGGATATCCAGAAGCTTATTTGTGCTAACAAATGGTAGGGACTGGCTGTTTCAGATTATGGGAAAACTTCTTGGTTTGCAGGGTTGTGCCAGGAATCCAGCTGGAACAATCACTGAATTGCTTCATTCCCAGTGGAATGTTCTGACTCTGTCATGTTTTCCAGCAGAAAACTGCTCCTCCTCAGGGGTGGGGATGAGTAAGACCAAGTGCAGGTATTGACAGAAAGAAGCCATTCCAGGCATCTAACTGTGTGAAACCCAGGGTGCATTCCATATTTAACAATTCATCTGAGGAATCTGACAAATCCAGAAGCATGAAAAAGGAAGCTGGGAACTGGCTGAAGTGACTAAATCTCACGTAGGAATCTCATATTTGGCTGGAGAAAATCCTTACTCTAGGCAGAAAGCACCTGACCATTAGGAGTGCCACAGTAAGAAGTGAAATTGATCTTTTAGCTCAATAAGAAAAATGGTCCACAAAAGCAGCAGAATACAGTTCTGAGATTGATTTGTTACCTTGGTTATTGTTATCAGCTACCAACAGAGACAGATGAGAGGCTGGAGTAATGTGAAATGGCCCACACTTCTACAAAATCAGCTTTTTTAAATTAAGTACTCCTTCAGCATTACATGAAGAGCTGAATTCTCTGTTTCAATTCAGGACAATGCTTTAATGTCTCTTTCTTGAGGAAAACAGTCCTATTGTTTTTAATAGAAATACTTTCTTATTTTAAGCTGCAAGTGCATTCAGTGATTTTCTAGGATTCCTTTGTCACCTGCAAAATTAATATTCTATTTGCACTGTAAATTTGCTGTCTGCTAATATGAATTTTTCTGATTTTATTTTTGGAGTAATGAAGTCTATCAAGCAACCCAAATTCTCATTCTATTTGTTCTATATCAAACAAAAGAAAAAATAAACATAAAACCCTATCCCACCACCATCCCCATACAGTGAAAGGAAAGGAGAATCTTGAAGCACTAGAATCTAAGGCTTCTTCAACCTGCTGTTCATCACTAAGACATGTTAGCNGCACTAGAATCTAAGGCTTCTTCATCACTAAGAAATGTTAGTTGGGCTAGGCAAAATCAGACATTTCATCCTTATCTTCTGCATACAAAAGTATACACAAAAGGAGAATATGTTCAAGAAGAGATGAGCCAAAGGGGACTCCAGGCAGCACAAAATCGACCATGTTCCAAAGAGGTGAAGAAGGTGGGGCAAGGGAAAATAATTCCAAGCACAGTGTTCCTCTCTCCTGAATCCCCACACAGTGCCCACTTTGCACACCACAATTCTGTCTCCCACTATTTCACTGCCTTCCCAGGCAGTGGGAACTTGCTCTTTATTTACCTTAAATCTAGTGACAGCACACAGCTACTGGTGGGTCACATGAAAAAGAAATGAGTATAATGGTCAGGAAATAGAGAATATTTTTCAAGAACCTGGTGCTCCTGAATAAAAATATGCCTTTAAGCCTCTCTTAGTGTTTTTATAAATTTTCCCTTTCACTTGTAAGCAGCTCTACATAGCACAAAATTTACATGTTGCCCTGGAGTGAGTTAAGATGTTTATCTCCTTACATTTGAGTAAAGTTCTTATTTGAGTGGTTTTCATTACTTAACGTGTTATAAAACAATATATACATGTAAATCAACTGAGAAGTCTCCATGAGAGCTTCTCTAAGTGCAAAAACATTATTATAGAATTCTACTGGGAAAAGAGAAAATGGAATTCCAAGAATTGTGCTTACTGCAGTAGAGCTAAGTTACTAGAAACTACTTATTATAAAGCTTATACTACAGTTTTAAAAAGCTAGTGACATTTTTTTTTAAACAAACCCTTCATGAAAAAGGATGGTAATGACACTGCTGGCTGCTCTGCCTCAAGAGGGAATTTTCCATCTGCTAGCAAAACCCCGAATCTATATCATTATTCAGATGTGTTTATAGAAGTATCAGAATACCCTTGGCACATTGAGAAACCAATAGGGCACATTTCAAGATCAGAGAATTTTTTAGTTTAAATTCTGGGGTCATTTTCTTTTCCACATAAAAGAACTGTGTTTCAAGATCAGCTTCATTAGGGAGATCTGCTGGGACTTAATGTTTTTATTTTCTTACAGAAGAAAACTTATTTCTTGAAGAGGAGCACCATCTCCTCACACATTAAATAAGCAAATATACAATTGTTCCCCCTAGTTTTAATTTGCATTTTCTGATTACAACTAGATTAGAATTTTATGCATTGCATCATTATTTAGAAACAAGCTGTTTTTATATTTCCCACAATTTCTGAATAAAACCAAAGCTACTCTTATATTTTCTTGTTACTACTTCTAATAACATTTATCAATATTGGTACAAATAAAAGCCCCCTAAAATTTGTGTAACTGTCTTAATAGATCCTCACGACTATTTAGAACTCAAAAAAATTTATAAATTTTAACAGGATTTCTCCAGTCCTTAAAGCAAATCACAGCTGAGGTGGGAGGATTACAAAGCAGGAAATAAAGCCTCGATTTCCTTCATTTAAAGCATGTTTCATTGACAAGGCATAGAACACAGAATCCGTATTTGAGAATAGCATTTATATACAATGACTGAATAATTTTTTTAAAGGACCTTTGCAGATCATCTTGCTCAGCTACTGCTCAAATGTGGCCAAATTCAGAGTCACATCACGTCACATGAGGCCCTATGCAGTTTTGTGATTCATATCTCCAAGGATGAAGAATCCTTGACATCTCTGGACAGCTTGCTCCAATGTTTCATTATGCTCACCATGCACATTTTTTCTTGTAATATTTCATCAGAATTCCTTTTGCTGCATGTGTCTGCTGTCTCTCATCCTTCTGCTGTGAACCTTTGAAAAGAATCTGGCTCTGTTTTCTCTACAGTCTCCATCATGTGGTTGTAGAGAGCAAACAACACCTTCTGAGCTCTATCCAGGCTGAGCAAGCCCAGTTCAACTCTTCCTCATTTATCAAGTGCTCTCCTGCCCCTGACCACTTTGCTGGCTCTTCACTGGATTCCCTGCATGTCTTTCCTACACACTGGGCAGCCCAAACCAGACACGTAGCTCCAGATGCTGTCCCACAGGTTGATTAAAGGGAAATGATCACTTCCCTCCACATGTTGGTGAGTACCATATTAAATTCAGCCCAGATTCTAGTCAGACATGTTTATGCTGTCTGGGCACACATAGAACTCATGAGGGTTTAGGGGGTTTTTACACTTCCCAGCACAGCAGGATGTTCCCATGTCACTGTGGACAGCACACAACTGTAAAAGTCTTTCCACACCCATGGTGTTTTTGTAGAGGTCTCTGAGCTGCACATACTGGTGGAATGAAAGCACAAAATGAAAGTATGATTTGGATTTTAAAAAGTAGATAATTTAAGATCTAGTGTTGATGGAATAGGTCATTTATACTTATAACATTGGTCAGACTCAGAAATTAAAAAAAAAAAAATTGCTACTGAAAAAAATGCAGCCCTAATGAAAAATTGATACTTCTAATACTCAACATATCAATGTAAACAAAACTGAGTTGCTACACTCTTATCCTTTACTGCTGCACAGGATGCCAGTTGTACTAATCATGAAAATTTATCTTTGTTGAGAACTGGAAAAAATCTCCTCCAATTACATCACAGTGGACCAGTAAAAGCAAAGAGAGCAATGTTATCTTTAGGCACAACTGTTATATTGTTTTTTGTTTGGATGGTGATCTACAGCTTCACTGACAACTAATTGAAAAATGATGAAAGTTAATCTTTTACTTCAAGGAGTTTAGAATCAGATCCTTAGAGGTACAACTTTTATGCATGTCGTAGTAATTAACATTATAGAGAAATAAAGAAATAGCTGTTAATCACGCTCCAAAAGACCGTGTTTAGACTTTGTTTTTTTCCTGTTGCAGAAAACAAATATACTTTCTAACACACTGTAATGAGGCCGAGCTACTTTAAAGTATCAGCTGTTTTTTTGTTCAACAAAGTATTAAAAAAAGAGTCTCCTGACACATATTCTATATCCCTTGAGGTCCAATTTTCCAACTAATAGACCTTTTTTTCTTCCCTTTCCCTTTAAAGACTCAGATTTTCAGGCCCTCTACAGCAACCTACTGCATTTTCTAACCTTTAAAAACAGGCTGGAAGGCTGACATTTTTTTCATTTTCCTCTATTCTACAAAAAAAGCAAAACCGTTTCAGGATCACAAATCTTGTAATTTTAAATTTATAATAATAAATTAATATATTTAGCAATCTGTTCCTTTATTAGTTTTTTAATTCACTTCAAAAACTGAAACCATATTTCCAGTACTTTCATAAATTAGAAGTAATTTTAGAAGTCTAACAGGATAAAAGAAGAATTTTGCTAGATATCCTATATTAAATACAACAACAATAACACTCTGAAATACATATAAAATAATAATAGTGTCTCCTGAGTAGTTACTTCCTACAGTGAACTTCATAGAGGTAAGCAAAGTTTTGCACACCATTTGACCCATAAAGTCATCTGTAGGGTTATGATATCAGAGAGGATGCACAAAATGCCAGTGAACCATCCAACATGCTGCAGAATCAGTTTCAGCTCCAGCCCTGCTTTATCAGCAGAGTTTATCCTGGTCCAACAGTGGTGCAGGGAATGTCTGCAGCTGTGCATTCATATGGAAAAAGAAGATCCTAGAAGCTTTGAAAACAACCCTCAAAGCATCAGGGCAGCACTGAGAGAGGCATGGGGTAAATATGCTCTTGAAGTTTGATTCAGGAAGTGTGAATGTAAATTCCCAACTTACTGGCACCACACTTGGATTCTGGACTAGAAAACTCTTCCCTTTAAGCACATAACATGAACTGGAAATGTTCAGATCCAAGTGTAAAAATCTTCTATTATGGCCTTTACATTATCTGAATATGCACTTTCATGGATCTTTTCATGCATTTTGTCTCTAAATTGAAACTTCTGCAAAACTCTGTAGACCTTAAAGTGCACTATCCAAAAGGGTGAAGACTCCACTTTGCCTATGGCTCACACTTCTGACAGAAACTTTATGGACAGATGCAAAAGCCTCTGTCTGTAACTATAACTTTGCATTCAACACAGGCACATTTAGAGTACACTGATTTACACTCAGTAATGCAGAACTTCACATCTTAACTTGGAACTAACAGTTGTTTCTGTAATACAGGATGTAATTTTAGAAAACTATATTTTTCTTTCCACAAAAATGGATGTTGGAAAACAGTTTGGACAGAAAACTTCCCATTCTTCTGATCTATCTCAATATTAATTGTAAGGTTGCACATGAAAATGCACATTTAGGTTGTATACTAAAATGCATGGTATGTAACTATGGGAAAGAATAGATAAAAAATAGACAAGAGGAGTCTTGTCTGCCCACTCTTTTTTCTGTAGTTTATTAACAAATATTTTTCCTTAACTGTTATTTTACTATCCATCACCTGGAAAAGATTCTCAACCACTGAAAAATCAATCACAATTAAAAGTGAAAACATTTCCTCATTCTAGTTTTGTTTATTTCTCTAACTGACAGATGATCAAACCTACCATTTTTTGAACAGTGACAAATTAATTAGACAGAAATAAGTTCTCCACATCTTTTTGGATGACACAAATCATTACCTGAAAGTATGTTTTCCTCTTCTTTGCTTAAAAGTCTCTGTAACTAGGTTGGTCTCATTCTAAATAAATATTTTTTTTTCAGATTAGTCCCCTCCACTGCACCTAAAAGTTTCTGCATAAAGGCTTGTTGCCATCTTAAGTAAGGTTTCCATTTTTCTAAAATGCAGCAAAATGGAGTTTATCATCCTGTTCCTCACAATTTTCTCGTTTATGAAGAACCCCCACCTGACCTTCAGCTATAAAGCATGTTGATTGTTTTGAAGTAAGGGCAGTGAATTGAAGCAACTGGGCAAACCATAGTTGGTCATGTCCCTCACTTCCTTACATCATGGCATATCCACATATCATGGCCACATCCACAGTCTTTCCCATGAACTTTATCTGCTTTATTTCTTGTCTAAAGAAACAACATGAGTCTCTCATCAGCCTGCCTTACATTTCTTTATTTAAGGATCAATCCTACAAAACATCAGTCTTCAAGCAAATGAGAAAACTGTAATAATTTTCATATAATGAAAACACAGATTACACTAATGCTAGTATTAAATATCTTTACTGCACACTTTTTAGGGTCTTTTAATTTAATTATACAGAGTTTAACAAGATGTACACAATCATAGATGACAAAAATATGTAATGCATTTGCTTGAAATGTACCACTCATTTGTCTGAAAGATTAACTATAGATATTTGAAATGAGTAGTCATTATACTTCTCTTTTAGTATAGTACTTTTGCTATATATTACATGCACCACTTAGGAGAATTTAATTTGTGTAATTTCTTTCAATAAGGGGAAGCTGCCACTAAAACAAGCCTTTTTTCAAATAGTTGTCTTTTTTGAGTTTTATTGTCCCATAATTAACCAGTGTATGTGCTCTTCACACAAGAGTGCCAATTCACTGCAATCAGCTCCAAGCAAAGTTCAAGTGAGGGCTAACGATGTCTTAAACTTTTATGGAGGAAAAATATGGCAAAGCTAGTAGCTGTGATCCTGTGATACAATCAGATTGAAGTGAACTTAACTAAAATGCCCTCAGAGATGGAGCTTCAACACCATTACATGCTGCTGTGAAAGGAAGGACAACCTAAGGTCACTTATTTTTACCTGGGAGATTTGGGAAACAGCCTGTTACATACACAGGATTGGGATTTTTTTGCTTTTAAGATGTTGGCTTTGACATTGCAATTTACTATTAGAAATATGGCTCTCTGCTTTTAATGAAATATGAAATGGAAACAAGACACAAAACCAGTAAGGGTTTGGTAACACAACAGGATGAGCTGTTTGAAGCGTTCTAAATTCTGGGTGAGCAGCTAGAGATGTTTTATAATAAAACAGCTTTCTTGAAGCTGTTTCATCATCTCTGTAATGATGAATTTTTCCAAGGGAAGTATTTGGCCATATTTAGATGGTATTTTACACCTAAAGTCAAAAAACTCATTTAAAAAAAAAATCAGATCAATCTATGAGGATGCAACTTTCATTAAATCTTACTGAGATCCCTGTAAAGATGCAATAATAAATTCTGGGTAACCACGATGCGGTGTGGTGACTTTGAATGACTTTTAAATTACAACCACAGGATAAATATTCCTATAATCTTCTATGGAATGTACAGATCAGGGGAGGTAAAGACTACTTTTGGATTTCCAACTTAGATCATATCTGGTATGACTTTTTGGATTAGTCAAGTACCCCCACGTCCAACTTCATCAGCTCACAGACTGCTGCAGACACTCCACACATTACAAAGCGGGGTAGGTTTTTTGGGGTTTTGGTTGTTTTTTGGGGTTTTTTTTTGTTTGCTTTTGAGAAACCTAAACATTCTTTGTCAGTTTTGAAAATTCCCCATGCTAATCTCATCTAATAATCCAGTGATAGATTTCTGAGAAGAATGAAATATTTCATGACATTCATTTCCATGTATCAGGAGATATTAAGATGATCATTGGAGAAGGAGACAGCTAACAGAACTGCAGTCTATATATAGACATTGGTTCTTCCATTTCATCAGAGAATATATTAAATGTCACATTCTGTTGCACAGCCAATTAGAGAGGTAAGCATGACAAAAAAGAGTTTTCCTGCTGGTTTTGTTACCAGCACAGCATGGTATCAAAAAAAGAGACAGGGCTACCCAGCCAGGAACAGACTGCAGTAGTGCTAAAATATTTTAGCCCTGAACTAAGAGAAAATGCAAATACAAAGCAGTTCATTTTAAAACATGTATATTATTAACTGAAATTTTGAAGAGTTAATAATCTGATCTCATATTTAAGTAAAAGACATCTGCAGAAGGAAGCAAACTATGGATTTTGCCTGCCAGAATAATATGCTTAAGTTAGTTATAAGTAAGAAAACTGAATTATGCTGAATCAAATATTTGACAATATAAAATTTTAAAACAAAAGTTATTCTGAAAAACACTAAAAGATAATGTGTAAACTAATCTCCTTTGGCCCTCAACTTTTCCAAATGACATAACAACTATTTTAACCTAATGCCCTGTGCAGATGACACTGGAATTATCACCTATATGCATTCTGTTTTAAAGGTATTTTAATTAATGAAGCAGCATGAAATTCTACTTAGTAAATATAATCATCATTAACCAAGATAAAACCAACATGTTCATCATCTAGAAGGTAAAGCAAGACAAATTTCTCAACAAATAGTTTAAAACACTGGAGAAAAAAGGAAGTATAAGAAAACAAGCAAAATGAATCCCATGAGACATCAGCATATTTTCCTTAAAATGCCTTAGTACAGAGTCTCAATAAAATGTATACTTTTTTCTCCCTCTATTTCTAGTTTAAGCAAAGAGAAAGAATGTCAATATCTCCCTTACAATAAATCAGATTTTTTTTTAAGAGGAGGAAGATGATGAGGGAAAAACAACAGAATCTTATAATAGGGAATCCTAAACTCAGTTTAGAACTGAACTGAATGGAAATTTAGCACTGAAAAGTTTTTTGCAGGCAGGGCAAATCTTTTATATTGAACAATGCTAAATCTAGAAGGCAGGTAATTACTTCAGAGCTGCATAACACAAAATTACTTTTATTGCTACTGAGTAGCTAAAATTTAGGCTTTTTTCTCCTAAAACATGTATTTCCATATTTTTCTGTGTTTTCAAAGGTAAGTGATGCAGTGCTGCAGTTTTGCTGACAGAACAATTGCATTAATGAGCTGTTCTTTTTGTTTAGACAACTGAGGAGGCTTTGATAAACTCAGAGCAGCAGCATGTAAGGCTCTCAAAAAGTTATTAGAGAAGTAACATAAGAAAAGGTGTGAAACAGGCTTGTCTTCTTCCTGGCAACCTGGAGCTTACTATGCAATTCCTTTAGTCTCAACAAGTTTATATTTCAGCTGTTGGCTTGCCTTGTCTTACAGCACAAGCAACAGAAAGATAGAGAGATCTGCTCCAAATACCAGAGAAAATAGTTAATACTTTTTCTTTTCTCCTCAATTAGTTATCTAAACATTTCATCCAATAACTGTGCTTATGGGATAAAGTATCTGAAGTGACAACAACAGGTATTGCAGCCTATCATCTCTCCTGTGTTTCTTGTTGAAAGGATTTAATACAGAATAAAGATCATGAGGCTTTCAACTTGAAAAATCAGTGTTTCTCATACCTTTTGTTTGATGATCATGTTGTTGATGTCATCAAGATCACCTACTTTCACTCTCTGAGATTTTATCTCTCGATCCAGTCGAGAAAGCCAGTCAGTGAGTTCTGCCCATGCCTTATTGAAGTCAGCCAAGGCTGGAACCTCCAAAAGCACAGAAGATGGCATTTCTGGTTTGAAGGTGGTGGTTTCCTTGGTTACCCTGGTTTGTGTATCCACAGCAACAGTTTCACCAGGAGTTGCTGAAAGAAAAGAAAAAAAAAAAGAAGAAAAAAGAAGTTAAAATTACTGAATAAATGAACTATGATAAATGTTTATTTCAGTATTTAACAATTTACACCATAGAAAGGATAAGATAGAAAAAAGTCTATTTCTTGATATCTCTACTGAAAATATGAAAATCAAAATTAAAATATGAATTATTTCCCCCCACAGTATTTCTATTATAATAATCTGCTTAACATCCAGCTTTCTCAGCATATTCAAATTCCATCCTCAGAGGACCAGTTTGACCTAGTAACACTAGTAAAGTTCACAGTGTAATAAGAACCCCTTGCTAAAGGTCACTGAAGAATGAGTAATTTTCCAAAAAATCTAGTAGTGTGGCCAGATCTCTTTATGCCAGAAGACAGAGTGAAGAAGTTGGTTGGACTATGCAACAGACCATAGCATGACCATGTATTTAGAAGCAAGTTTCCTCCACTGTGTCCAAGTCACTCAGTAGCTGCGAAATTGTCTGACCAAAAATCTTCTCACTTACTGCTGTCACCAAGTGCTTCCCATAGGCTCTGTGGCCAGTATCAAAGCTTATACAACAAGAAATTCAGACTTGACTAATTGCTTACTTTTCCACCCATAACTTAAAAGTATTATGTGCTATTATTTGGGTATTTGTGGATTTTTTTCTTTATTTTTGGAGGAAACAGACACATCTTCTTAGTGTCTTTTCATGATCTATTAGCTATGGGTTTTAAATAATCTGTAAATTATTAATTGCTTGGAATGGGGAAGTACCCAACACTGCAGCAGAGTTTCTGACTTTGCAGCAAAAATGATGAGAGGTGCCACAGACAGATACCACTGGACAGAGAAATATGAGACATAAAATCATTCAGAAGTTCAAGACTGATCTTTTCTCCTTGATTTTTGCTATTTAAAAAGAGATGGCTAAGAACATTTGGGCTATTTTTGCCCTTCAGTTAATGATGCAAAAACAATTCCTCATGTACAATATTATTGCAGATGAGGCTACACCAAATTACATTTTTTTTATAATTGTTCAAAAAAGATCAACCAAAGGAGAAACTAAACTAAAACAGAGAAAATGGAACACCTGGCATTGCTTCACTGATGTTCTACAGTATAAGGAAAGAAACTAAATACCTAGACTTTAGAATCTCTATCTGAATCAGCTGTTGGAACAGCAATAACTACATCAGGAAGGCTGGAATAAAAGCTCTGTGGAATGTGTTCTACATTTTCTACTACTGAACCACCAAATATTAATTTCTAAAGGACCAAAATGAATTTTTTGCATTTTTCCCGGTCTTCTTACAGAGTAGAGAAAATCAGTTTCCTGACCTCTTCCTGTGAGATAGCTTGTCTTCAACAAAAGCAAACCAAAACACCAACACAATGTAACCCCATGCACAGAAGGATTTTAGTTTTGTTTTGTTTTCTTGCTATTACTTCTGAGAGTCTAATGGTTTTCCATTGACATGCATGCCAATAGAGAAAAGTCTGTTTGAAACATGAAAACAGGTAGTAGGTCAGGGTTCAACAATTCGTCCATAAAGCCAAGGCCTCATATTTCCTCTGTGACTTCAGAGATTCTTAGACAACAGGAAAACAGTTGCCTAATTTGGTATTCATGTAGGTTAACAGAAGTTGTCTCAACTCAGAGGAAATATTTCTTCTCATCAGTATTCAGGTAAATTGAAGAACAATTTTCTAAACTGGGACATCCATCAGCAGACTTAGAGTGATGACAAGACTGCCTGACATCTCTTGGCATCTCACATATTTTGACCTGAGTACACAATCACAAGTTCACTAATTAATATCTATTTATTTCTTTTCCCTCCAGTGGCAGCCATTTCAGAAAAGGGTGTTTCTAATCTTCTAATGTTAATGTGTTTACTGATCTGGATTTGGGCTTATGAATTTTGGGGATGTTTTGTCCATTGGGCTGGTTTTTCTGTGGTTTTGTTGGATTATTTTTGTTTGTTTTTTTTTTCCTTGATGTAGTTCTTTTTCGTCAATAATCTTAAAATATTACAAAAAATATTGTAAGGTCCTAGTAGAAGTGCAGCAGTCCAGTATAATATCTTCTCTAAAAACTTCAAGATCTACTACTATTGACCATCATCTTCTAAAGATGGCAATAATCTGTTCTACTTTTACTGACCATTAGAATATTTCAGTTATCAAATTATTTATAAATATTACCTTTAGGAAGTGTTTGTATAGTGTTTCACTTCTGACACCTATCTCCCCTCAGAATAAAAATGCTACTTAGAACAGTATCTATTCCTTATTTCTCTTTGTTTATACTTGTATAGATATGACACAGTTCATTTAACAGAACTATATAAATGAGTGACTAAAAATAATAGACAAATATAAATTAACATTAATAACACAATATGTAGCAACAGATTTTATTCTGAAAAAATTTATCCAGAACTACACTGACAGTCTCTGTGACTCAAAGGGGCAGTTTATTTTGGTTTTGGTGGGGTCTTTTTATTAGTTGTATTTTTTTGTTTTTTTTCTCAGGACAACTCATTTATAAATTCATAACTTGAATTTTTTTTTCAGTAATAAATTCTGAGTAATAAATCCCAATGAAGCAGGTAATAAAAACAATAAAGGACTTCATCTTTCAACTTATTTAAAGGTTATAATGATTCACATCTGTGATATGATAAACCTGAAAACCAAAAGGACAATTAGAATTTAAAACATTAAACCACACAAATATAAAGTTTTTTAGGTGCTTTCTCATTAGCACTTTCTGCTCTTTCACAAAAAAGAAAACAACACAGAGCAATAACAGGAGAAAAATAAAACACAGAATAACAGGTGTGATTTGCTACTTGTTCTTGAACTTTGAAATGCAGTAATGAAATTGAGAGTATATTGGTAAATTTTGCATCTTAAAATTAATCTGTAGTGTTAAACTTCAAGAGTTAGAATAATTGGAATGTGTCATGAAATTGAAATTCAAATATTGAATGCAAAACAGAATGAAGCCAGTTGCAAGGAAAGAATTTCCCCCCTTCTTTTGCTCTGCTTAATTCAATGTTTTGTTTCAAGAGAGGGTCAAACTGACAAGTCAAAACAAATAAAACTCCTTATTTAGGTACTGAACAGGAACAGAACAGACAGAGAGAATGACAATGCTTTCAAAAGCTTCAAAGCCCTTCAAACGTGCTCTTTCAAGCCACAGTCTTTAAGCAGAAGTGTCTCAGTTCACAGGAATGTTCCTAACCATCCTTCTGAACTTCCAGTTATGGTGAAGTTGTAACTATGTAAGGTAGCTGCATCTACTAGGTCAAAGCTTTTTGGCAAAGAAGAAATAATACAGTAACTGGATGTGGATTTCAATTCAATTTGCACATCTAGCCTGGGTTTTTAGTTCCATTGTTAGCAGCACCAGTTAAGGGGGACACCAGCCTTAAATTCTTCGTGCAATGAACAGCAGTAATAGAAACCCACTAAACTTTGTTCTCGTTTTAGTCAAGGAAATTCAGCTGCATCTTACTCACTTTGAAACAGCAGAGAAAGAAGTCCTGTACCTTGTGGTATGCACTCAGATGACATCACACAGAGAATTTGCTACTTTAATGCAGGCAACACTGACTTCTTTAGTGGCAGAACAAGAGACTATTCCTTCTGTGAGCAAATGAGCAGTTCACTGGCTGGGACATTGCACACCAGGCAAGGTTTGGCTTATTTCATGGGAAATCTCAGTGTCATTTTACCAGCACTTTATCCTTGTCAGCCCGACTTGGAAAAACTAAACTCCACAACACCACACAGGGGAAATTTTATCAGCTACTAAAATGCATTTTGCCTTTTTAAATGTTTCTTTCTTATGCTGTGGCATTGCAACCAGTTTTCTATGGGGTTAGAGCATCCATGATGGTATTCTTAAACTCCAAGCAGACTTCTTGGAGAGAGATCTGGAAAGACAGTTCTGAGACTGATTTATTTAGACTTGTTTCAGTGATAAATGAATAGTCTCATCTCTGTCCTTGAACATTAAGGAAATAAAGTTAAGAGAACATTAAGTTCTCCCATTCAGTACAGCCCCTCCCTGCAAAGGTGCTCACTGCCAGTAACACCTTTTGCAGAGGAGCTACAGCTACCTGTATGTATCTGGTGTTTCAGATCATAAAGGAGTGCTTAAAGGAAAAGAAGAGTGGCCAACAGAGTTCTGATTAAATAGTATGAATAATAGAAATTTATTACCTCATAAAAAGTCCACCAACTTTGCAGTCTGAAAGCAAGGAGTGCTTTTTTCTAGTGATCTGAACTCAAAATCAAGTCTTTATGTTGTTCAAAAATTATTTCCAACAAAATTCCACCCACATCTCTAAACATGGGAAATATGCATCCTTAGAGCATTGTATTTCAAAGCTTATATTTTCTTAACATTTTAATCAGCTTTTAAAGACATAAAATCAACTTTCAAAGTGAGTCTTTTCTCCTTTTATACAACACCAATGTTTGATTTTCTTAGTCTTGATCATTTAAACAATTGATCAGTTAAAACAATTCCTAAAAAAGAAGAGTTGGTAACTGTATCAGGTATATGTCATACATAGTGATTTTTATTGACTATAAATAGGTAAAAGTTTTATACCTAATTTCATGACCACTTAGGGAACATTCACATTATGTGTTACTTTTAGCAGTTTAAAATACAAGTTAAGTGCCTAGACTACTTTGTAATTCTAGAAGTTCTTTATGACTCTTAACAAGTCATTATGGATTACATATATTTTTATTTATTATAGGTAAAATAAAAGAAGCTGATAGTTTATGGGATTCTTAATTGAAGTTTAGATCTAAAATAATCTGTGCAGTGGGATGAAGGGACTGAAACTAAAGACTAAAGAAACTTAAGACTAAAGAGGATCAAAAGAAAGTAGAAAGTCAAGGTTAAAATGCTTAGGAGAAAAGGAAACATGTTCTAAGTGAATGTGTACTGTAGAGTTGAAAATTAACTACAAAAGTTATGGTTTCTAAAATGTTACTGTAACTATTACTATATTTTTGAACAGCATAAGAACTTTAGTAGGAAGATAAGTGTCATCTTTCTCAGACTTTTCTTTCTTTGTCATAGGATAGATCTGGTAGAATTTCCTTACCATCCTCCTTTTTACATCTAGGAGTGTGACTAAGGCGTTTATTGTACAATGCAATTTCCCAGGTTCCTCTGAACACAACAGCAAGGTGTTTCAGTATGTCTTTCACTCAATGTAAAGAAAAACTCTTTTACGAAAAACACTGACTTGCAACAGGAATAAGAACACAGAAAGTAGGTAGAGTCCACTAAGAATTTCAGAATAACATAGACCACATAAGTTGGCTTTTGTGCATCATAATCTAAATAAACATTAGGGTGAAGTTAAATTAGTGCTACGTAGCAAAAATTTCACATTGTGACCTGTTGCTGCAAAGAGCTTCTGCACATACTTTCTGTGCATGCAAGATACCTAGAAGTGGAATGTTAACAGTTCCTAAGAGGTACTTCAAGGTCATTCCCATGTACATAAGTTACAGTTTTCAAAAACTGCTCTTTGTAGAAGAGAATCAGATTAGAGAATCTTCAGCAGGTAACATATAAAAAAGACCATGGGCTCTGATGGGATGAACCTGTTGAGTGTTGGGGGATGTGACAGCAATCATTGCAAGGATTCTTCTGACAAACTTTGATGGATCGTGGCAAAAGGATGAAGTGTCTGAAGCCTAGAGGAAAACAAATATTACTTCTATCTTCAGAAAGGATAATATTGAGGACTCAGGGAACAGCTTCACCTCAAACCCTGGCAATGTGATGGAGTGTTGGCATCACGGGCTGCATTAGGAGGATCATTGCCTACAGGTGGACAGAGCTGATCCTTCCACTCTGCTCAGCACTGTACCCAGTGGAAACTGTATCCAGTTCTTGGATCCCTAGCACAAGACAGCTATAGAGCTGAAGAGACACCAGTAAATGGCCATGATGATTAAGGGACTGAAACCTCTCTTATATGAGGAAAAGCTTGAGAAAGCAGGAACTGTTCAGAAAAGAGAAGACTCAGGGGGGGATCTCATGAACACGTATAAACGTCTGAGGGGAGCGTGCACAAAAGGTGGGGCCAGGCCTTTCCAGCAGTGCCCACCAGTGACAAGAAAATGGGCAGAACTGAAACACTGGAGGCTCTCCCTGAATATCAGGAAACACTTTTTGAGTGAGTTCTGCAATGGGTTGAACCAAAAGAGAGTTTGCAGAATCTCCACTCTTGGAAATACTCAAAAACCACAGAAATATCACCCTGGGTAGCCTCCTCTAGGTTTTCCTGCCTGAGTAGGGGATTGGACCAGATTATCTCCAGAGGTCCCTTCCGGTCTCAGTCTTTCTGTGGTCCTGTACAGCTGGGTTCCCAAACACTCTCTAAAAACCAAACTGGAAATAGTGTAACAACTGAGAATTCTTTGGGAAGGAAGTAGCTAAGAAAGAAGATAATACATGGGAATAATCCTGGCATAGTTACATAAAGAATTCAATTGATTGACTTAATGTGAAAAAAACTTTAAATCTGCAGCATTTTATTCTAATTAGACTATGACTTGACCAGGGACAAGTAGTACAAAACCAACTGGAGATTGTAATATAAATCTGTAAACAGAGGTAGCATTAATCTGCTTGGACCTATTGTTCTGTTCAAACCTTTCTGAAAGATAAACTGCTCTAAAGTTCAGCCTCCTTTTAGTAATATAGCATTGTCATGGCATTCTCCAAGAACCTTTCCTTAGGCAAAGTTCAGCTTGATTGATGGGACCACTAAAAATTGAAAAGCAAAAGGCTATGGTATGAATGGATCACTTTTAGTGAGTGTGAGAATTAAGCAGACAGAAGAAACTAAAGAAAAGTAGCCCAAGAACCTTTCATATACTTTTTTAAAAAGCAGTATTATTTATACCCCTACACACGGTGTTTATTTTTTTCCAAAGGATAAGCTTCTTTTTCAGTGAGCAGTTGTTACAAAAGGGTTTCATGAAAATGAATGTGTTGTACTACAGAAGTTGTGGTGCTGTAAAATCAAATTCTGTCACATACTTGCCTTATAAAAAACGTTGTGACAACATCTGTCACAAATGGTGCAAGCACCTCTCAGTATTCCTTTTGTCAGTAAAAGTAACAAGTTCCTTGATTTAGTATGCAGCTTTCAATTGGATGACAATCTACATGAAAAAAATTTACATTTCCAGTGTACTGCTATTGGCATGTAACTGAATTTTTGCAGCTATTTCTTTGATATAAGAAAAAGCCATACTGCCAGCAGCTCCAACTTTTACAATCTCATAAAAATCACCTCTTCTAATTTTTGTAAGATCTATATATCGATTTAATAGGCATAAACTGCTATTTTATCCAAGGGGAACTCTGAAAAAAGGGTGTAAAAAATTTTACACAGATACAAAATAACAAGAAGCCAGTTGAATTCTAGGCACATTGTAGTTTAAAAAATAAACATCATAACAGATTTAAAGAAACTGTGAAATAATCTGAACTCAGTTATTAGCTAATTTAACAGAATTACAGAATTCATGCAAAAATGTCCAAGTCTATCCTTATTCTTCAAGTGAAAAATTTTGCAGGATTAAAAGCACCTGTTCAAAGGCAACGTCATCACTGCCACTTTGTTTTGACAAAGGAATTACTTAAACAGTTACAAGCACCTTCTGTTCTTGTAATTTGTAATATTTGTAAAAATATCTTGCCAGGCACTTCTTTGTGAAACCCTTGTCAAGCTTTCTCATACTATTCTTACTTTTCAGGTCAAACTGACCTCTATTTTAGTTTCACCCTATGAAGAATTGCCTTTGGAACTTAAGTGTAGTCTGACCACCAATCTACTGTTTAAAAAAACCATCAGTAATGCAAAACTCTTCTTTCCTGTCTCCACCACTGCATGTCCCCTGCTTTTTCCACACTGATACAAAAACAGCAGTCTGATATTTCAGTGATAAACTTCATATATATCAGACTAAAGAATTTTGTAGCTGGAAATAGCCATCTTTTTCTCCTTTTAGCCTTCTAGAGTTCAAGGAGCAAGTCCTTCTGTCATTGTCTCATGTCCTCTGACTAGGGCAGAAACCTTAGAAGCCATTATGAGCTTTGTTCCTCACTCCCTGTAGCCTCCACTCTGCTCACACTTTTTGGCTGTTTCTCTGTAGAGCAGACCTAACTGAGGCAGCCCCATTCACAAAAGAAATATGAGGAAGGATGTCACAGACTCAAGGTAGGGCATGATCAGGATGTCCCTGAGCACTGCTCCATTCACAGGGAAAAACTGGCTTGCTTTGCTCTTTTAAAGAGATAGTCAACAAAGAACAGACAGGTCATTGTGTGCAGAATGACCAATCCCTTTCTACTATTCTAGCAAATTAAAGAGATTTTCACACAATGTAGCTGTCAATAGGCCTAATTACTATAGAAAAAGAGACAGAATAGAAAGATTACTGCTATTTGCAGGCTGATGCTATCTGGATAGTCAAATATAACAGTAATTTGGGTTATTGTAACCAAAAGAAGCATCAGAGATAGATAAAGAGAGAGGTTTAAAAGACTATTTTTAAAAAGGGATTTAAAGATGGAAAGCTAGAAACTAGGCAGATAAACTAAAAAAGGGCATAAACTACCATTTTATTATGGATACCCTTTTGCTAGGAACTCTACTCCCTTTTTCCATATCTTCCAGAATAACCTAATCTAAATGTTTGATTCTGTGTTTTAAAAAAATTATAGTTGCCAGATATTTTGAAAATTACCAACACTGGATTGTGTTACCAAGATGATTGGAGCCATATAAAAAGTCCAACCATAACTGTAACTTAGTTCTGTGCTCTCATCTGATTCAGGTTATCAGTAATACTCTGAAGAAGGCCACAGTATGCTGTCATTTACATTTCATGGGATTTAACCAAAATAAATCCAGCATATCCTGCTGCTACTATTGATCAA
Organism: Alaudala cheleensis; assembly: GCA_013398995.1. Taxonomy (NCBI): domain Eukaryota; kingdom Metazoa; phylum Chordata; class Aves; order Passeriformes; family Alaudidae; genus Alaudala; species Alaudala cheleensis. The sequence continues at coordinate 206,642 of VWYE01016421.1, read as the reverse complement.
GACATTAAAGGAAAGAAAACAAGCTGCAAAGCTTGCTCCTCAGAAGAAAATACCAGATCATATTTTAAAAATGGAATAGGTGAATGTGGTACTTGGAAAGACTAATGATAGCATTAATCTTATTTACATCATAAATCTTGACAGCTGTGCTTCCACAACTTGTTACAGAATAGAAAAAGTAGACCTTGGTTCCATACTGTCTTTAATAGCAGCAAAGCAGCCAACTCCTGTCTTGACTTTCTGATTTATGTTTCATCATAGATATGTGTACAATAAAAATTCTTTGTAACCCAGAGCGAGTTACATTTAATCAGCTGAGCCCTGAAAAAAACAAGTAGAAGTTCACATTCCTTTTATAAACTGCACTGCCACACCTGGTTATTACAGATCTTTCAAAGAGGAACCTACTGCCAGATCCCTGAAAAAGGATGTTAAATATAAAGTTGTAACCTTTGTTTTTATTCAAATTGGGCATTTGTGGCTTAAGTATATATTTTGCATATATTTTTCACCTGTCAGAAAAACCAGAAGCAAATCCTCAAATCAAGATATGTTATAAAGATCAAAATAGAAACTCTGAGAATAACAGAGATTTGCGTTTCTAAACTTGCTTATTATGTTTTTATTCATGCAGCTCAGAAGGCAGAGTGTCAGCTTTTTATATAGATGCTTTTCATTACTTCTCCCTGTTGGTGTTACAGCACATGCTGTGAATGACCTCCAGAGATTCCTGAAGCTATATGCAGAGAGAAAATTGAATCTGAAAGCTTTATTAGACAAGTTTGTCTTCAGCTTGTGTCTGATGTCAGCTGTATTGAAAAATAGAACTGCTTGTGAAACTGGGTCCTGACCTTGAAAAATCTCCAATCAAGTGGTAACAGATTCAGTTTTGTGCCATATTGTTATTTCCTGGATGTGTCACATATGTGAGAGTAAAAAAGCTTCTTTAATGGAAATCAGATGGAATGATTAGACACTTCTTTGCTGAATAAAAAGGGGAAAGCAAATATATGGCAATTTACACATAATAGGGCCATCTCAGGCTGGCATCTCTGAACCTCTTTATTACATGAGTCTGCAAATAAAATGACTCAAACTCAAATATACTAAAATTATTTATATAAACCAATATTTGTTATTTCTTCATTCACCCAAAAGAAAAGGTAGGCCAGCTGACTAAAGTAGGAGTCCACTTACTGGTCTGCAATGATTTAAGAGTTCAAGGTATTCTCTCTCATACTTCCCTACTGCATTTTTACCTGTTCAGTTTCCCTCCTGCATTTTAGTTTTGTAAAACTTTTCACAGCATTAAAACAAACTATAGTTAATATTAAAAGTAGATATTTCCCACAGAGAACATACAAGTACCAGAAACTATATGGTTCTAGACATGTGATCATTATTGGAAATAGTATTTCTCTCTACTACAACTCCTGAGAGTGACCTTTACTGATGTCCTATAACCAAAGTGAACCAAAATGGACTACTGGAAGTAGCACTGCCTTCTAATTCAGTGTAGAACTACTTGTTCTAACAGTTGCATGCTGTGGATTTTTAGCTGATCAACTCTCTGGAGAAAGGTTCTAAAAAATGAAGTATCTACCATATCACTCCTGAAAGCTTTTTAATAGCTGACAGCAAACTTCCTTTAAATAGTGAAGACTATGTGCAACATAAGTTTAATATCAACATTTAATATTTACTATCAACACTGGGGTCCATTAATATTGAAAACATTGCAGATGCAAACACCCATGGATTGTTCAGTCTTTTCCAAAGAATTATTTGAGTGTTCTTGGTCTCAATTATACTATGCCAGCTGCTATAAAAAATAAAGACACTCACATCTCTGATTTAAAATTAGTTTTTGATTTGCTCTTTAAATACACATATTGTAATATTCTCAGGTGCACAATTCTGACTCTGAGAAACAGTGCTGAGCTACAGCATATGTGTTCACTCAAACAGTGAGCACAAGATATAAACAATGACTGCTTCAGAGCACATTAGCTCTGAGGTACAACAAAAAAAGAAAGTGTATCTACTGTGCATTTTTTGCCCAAAGCTAGTTGTTGTCATTTTGTTTCTTATGTTTTTGTCATTGTCTCCTGATTTTCTCTTAAATACAAATGGCTTGATTTTAAAGAGGCAGTGGAGCAGTACACAGTCCAGCCCTGAAGTCCATGGAAATGAATATATTTCAATGGTTATAGTTTCCTAAATAAAGATTCCTTCATCCCCACTAAAAATATTAAACCAAATACCACATCAGTGGTTTAACAGGGAAGTCTTCATAATGCAGGATACTGTTATGTCCATCTGTACATCCCCCTATCTTTAAAATAACCAGTATGGAATAATAAAAAAAACCTCAAATATGCATTTTGAAAACAAAAGAAACTTCTAGATGCATGAAATACATGCACAAGAACTACAGAAGCACTTTCAGTCTCTGAGGTAAGGGGATTTTAGTTTTAAACCTTAAATTATTTCATCAAGGTATGTATTTTCACCTACATGCTTTTGTTTAGTGCTAAGTTTCCCCAAAAACCTACTCATTAATGGTATATTTTTAGTAGCAACAGTAGTTGTTTCTTACATTATATACTGCAAGCAGTGAATATGAATTCCAGCTGCATTAAGCCACAGCAGTGCATACACAGAGTAATGGATATATTTCAAGAACTGTTGTGTACGTTCTTACAAGCCTGGAACAAAGCAGCATGCCTTGTCCAGGGGGGGACTTGTTTCACAGAGAAATAAAAAACAAACAATATTTCACAAACAGAAAGAGACATGCTATACACCTGCAAGTAAAATACCAAAGGATAAGCAAATGAAATTCTGTTGTCACAACTTTCCCCATATTCACAAATATCACGGTTTTAACTCAAACCCCAAGACTCAAAGTATTATAGACTCTGGAGGTGACTGACTGCTGTGAATATTTTTCCTATACCCAGTTGAGTATATGGGCTAATAAGTGATGAGTTCTCTCCACCACCATTGCTGCTGGTGAACTTACTGCAGCTCACAGTCCTCCCATTGCAGCTCGAGTCTAATGGACTCAGCATGATACCTCACTCCTCTCCCATTCTTCCTCATCCATTCGAAATCCTTAAAAGCCTTCTTCCCCTCTACAGGGAAACCCAGTCTCTGGCTCTGTGTCTGCAGTGTCTCACTCCTACTCCTAAAGCAAGTTATACTGAAAGCACAGAAGAGCATTGATTGTAGGCACTTGAAGAAAGACACCTAAAGCTGATGGCAAGTGCTGATGGTGAGCTCTGGTGATGCAGTATTAACTTTCCTCAAATTATTTGTAGTAAGTGTACAACACCTAACAATGGGTACAAAGCCCTTTTGTCAAATGCAACCCTGCTACAATCTGTTCAACACAACCAATCACTTTTTCTCTGTCTTTTTCCAGACCTCCTACAAGCAATGCTCCAAAATAAGATTGATAACTAAGTTCAAAGGGACAAATTCTACCTAATTTCAGAAGAAATTTCACCATTGCTGTTGATTGTAATTCTCACTCAACTTTTTTCTTGATTTGACATTTTTCAGTTTCATTTGATTAGGCATTTCATACCAAAAAAGAAAAAAAAAAGACACAGAAAAGGCAACAAAAACTTGTGTAAGCAGTCAGGAGAAAAAAAAATTGCTTGTACACAAAGAACTGTTCACTGAAAAAGTGCAACTGCAAGACTATTAAGATAATGTATCACAGTTTTATTAGATGAATGTGTAACATGTAAAATTAGTTGACTGAGTACTTTCAGCTGGATTCATTTGTTGTGTTAACATTTCAGTAACTTCAAGTACAGTATAACTGAAAATAAATACACATCCTTTTAAAGAAATTGTATTTTCAAGGTGGCTCTAAATAAAAGTGGCCAAAATTTTCCCTGGCATCTTACTGGAATGAAGACAAATTATGAAAAATATCCTCCTCCAGAGCAAATCAGAAGTGCCTCTGAAGCCACAATGTATTCACAAAGGTTTACAAAGCAGTGTGTACCTTTACCTAACTTATTAAGTAAATACAGTGATAGCACTTCAGTACAAAAGAGGAAAAAGATGTCATATGAATGCTAATGATGCTATTAAAAACTCTCCCTCCTGGAAAAGCACATTCCAGAACTGCATTTCTCTCTGTTGAAAATGTTTTCAAACTGCTGGCTAAGCAATGCATCAAGATATTTGGATAGAGACATTCACACCACTCCACGTTATCCTGTCAAGTACAGATAGCAAGTGTGATTTTCTTCCTGATTCATCTTATCCTGGAAGTCAATCTTGTCTTGGAAGGTTTTAGGCATACCCTTCAGCTAAGTACATTTTTTGAGCTGAAGAAGTAATTCTTGTTACTTATGCCTGAGGGCACACTGGACTGGTGGAATATTAAAAACTATTTTTTAATGCTCCTTCTGCCTAAGAAAGTATAATATGCAGACCTAGAAATAATTATAACCAGGGTGCTTTACCTCTGTAACAGCCACCAGATGTAATTTATTAAGATTCTCCTGTAACCAGACCAGATCAAATGATACCTGACAGGGTAGTAGAGATGAGCCAGTTACATCTTCATTCCCTGGTCTCAAATGCATGTCAACATTATTCAATCCTGATGTCCCTAAAAGTCCCTACAGGATCAGGAAGTGAATAATTGTCAACAGGAGATATTGACCTTACTTCACAAAACCCTTCCAAAATAATTTTGCGTATCTTTCTTTACAAATGGCCTTTAATGAGATTGTTTAGCTTTTGGGTGGCTTGGTTAAAGCTAGCTCTCCCATAGCCAGTTTGGGTCCCTATGGTTCATGAGAGTCACCAGCACAGAGTAAATAATGCCATAAAAGCATCTATGACATGAGTGGTTAAAATAACTGCAGAACTTATCCATCCATTCAACTTCTTCCCTCCTCTCCTCCCATTCTTTTAAATGAAATAAGAAAATGTCTTAGTAGCAGGTATCTTTTCCTATCTTTGTAGATACCTGCTCTCTTGCCTGGGAGAAGAAAAGGCTCAGGGAGATCATATCCATGTGTTTATTTATCTGATTATCTGATTAGTTATCCATGATTTACTTATCTGAGCATAGACAGGTCCAGACTGTCTTCAGTGAAGCCCAGAGAGAGGATGAGAAGCAGCATGCAAAAATTGAAATACTAGAAATTCTATTTGAATAGAAGAAGAAACTTTTTCACTGTCAGACTTGCTCTGAAAAACTTGCCCAGAGAGGTTGTAGAGTCTCCATCCTTGGAGATATTAGAAACCTGACTGGACATGACCCTGAGCAACCTGCACTAATCGACTGTGCTGTGAGCAAAAGGAATAGATGTCTCCCTGGGTCCCTTTTGAACTCTACAGTTCTATGTCAATACACCTATAATGAGGTGATCACAGTAAACTGACTCAAATAAAGAAAAATTATGAATCAGTGTTATAAGCACAGGTTCAAATTTTAAGCGCTCGTAAGAATAGAAGGGAAATCAATCTTACTTTCTGCTTAATCCTATATAGAACACCAGTGCTTTCATTTTCTGTGTGTATAATTCCATCTGCTGAGTCTCAGAAATGTTAGCACTCAAAGACTACATCTTGCATTAAGGTGAGTAATTTTGCAATTCTTCAGCTGGAGATGAGGTAATGTAAAAATATATTGCATTACTACTCCTGTGTTCTCACTCTTGTTCCATTTTTATAATTTCTTTTGTAACAGCAAACACACAGCTTGCCAACACTCTTTCCCTCTGGAGCCTGACATAACCTGTTCACACAGAGAACTGACACAGCAAGTTTAGCACAGCAAAAAAAAAACAAAAATTACACATCTTCATTCTCCCCACGCCATTACATGAATTCCTATAGAACATCTTGGAACAAAATCATGCAAAGCAATAATCTTGTTGTACTAGTTCAAAAATACAGTAGTGGTATTTGGCTCTTTTTAGAGTTGAAATAATTGCCACTGGAACCACAGCAGTTCTAAGGGACTAAACCCAAACTATAGTTCCTTTTTAGTAAGATTCAACATGTCACAAGCAAGACAACTCCTTTTCTTGAACTCATACATGCTATTTGGGCAGGAGCTGGACTGATTTCTGGTACTGAAATTTCTGGATTCTCTCTCTATGGTGCAATTACATACTTCTCTGAAAACAAAGGTTTTCTGCTTTGCTGTCCCAGAGGACCATATTAGAAGGTAGAGAATTCTGCAATTTAAGCTTTTCTTGCATGTTACCTACTACAATATGTCAAAAAACAAGAGGGACCAACAACCCCCATGTAATCTAATTCCATGTGGTTACTGCAGCTGTATCATAGCCCAGGCAATCTGACAGGCTTTGGGGGACAGATTTCTTCCTCCATATATGATGAGCAGCTTTCCAAATTGTATAGGTAGCATTCTTCATTAAAGCAACTGAAACGGTTTAATATCAAACAAAGAATCCTAGAGACTTCAGAAAGTCAGATTGAGCACAGTGCTTCCATTAAGCATTTCTTTTTCACCCATGCTTAATCACTACATTTCAAAGGAAAGCACTGGGAAATAAAATCCATTTATCAAGGAAAAAAAAAGTTTGTAATCCTTGTAGGAAACAAGAAGACACAAAAAGATATGAAAATAATTGGATATAAACATTGTCAAAATAATTTAAATTAAATAGAGATCAGGTTGCATATTCATGAATGCAAGACCTGAAGAAATACAAACCACAGACTTAGTGTTTAACTGCAGAATTCCTCCTACCATGTTGTCATATAACTTTCTCTGTTAATGGACAAACTTTGTTTTGAAACAGTCTCACTTTATTGCCCCATCATTATAATAATTTCAGAATTTCATTCTATGACCAATCTACAGATACTTGACCTATAACATTGTTATCTCTCAATTTAAATAATTTGCCCTTTGTAGTATTTCCTCCATTAGTAAATGCAGAAAGTCAAAAATCTCACATCTTCACAGAATGAAAGAAAAATTACTTTGAAACAGTAATAATTTGAAAAGTATTCTGCAACCTTTTCATCAAATTATAATTTGCCTTCTGGGATACATTGCATAAAATAGTAAGGCAATGATAAAAAAACCAGCTTGAATGTCATAGTGGCACTTTTAAGGATGCAGAATTAACTTAGTCTCCAGCCATTTTCCTTTTACTGTGTGATTTGTAATTAATTGAAAAAACACATATACTAAAGCACTTACAGACACCTGAAGATGGATGGCCAAATGCTGCTAATGCTGGCTTTTCCTTTAGTTGTTGAATTAAGTGGTGTATTGCCTTCCAGTCAGCATTCAGGTCTTCTAATTTTTTCTAGAATAGAAAATAACAGAATATTAAAGTTATAATACATAAATTAATGTATCACATAATCACAGAATGGCTTGGGTTTGAAGGGACCTTAAAGATAATCTAGTTCCAGCTCCCCTCCCACCATGGGAAGGGATGCCACCCAATAGATCAGTTTACTCAGGGCCCCATCCAATGTGGATTTGTAATGCAAACAAATATAAATGTAATGTAAATAAATGAAAAATAAAATAAGTGGTGTTTTTTCCATCTGGTGGATCACCTGAATTAAAAAAAAAAAATACAGCAATGAATTTTCACAAATGGGGAGAGGGACAAGTAAAATCCTTTCTAGGTATGCTACAAAGGAGCAACTGGTGTAAAAGCATCTTTTCTCCTCAAAGTTTGGCTGCTGAAGCTTGAAGCCAACTTAAAGCCAACGCAGGTGCCTGACCCTGACCACAGAGAGCCTTCCTGGACCAACCTCAGTGCATTCCTCTGGCCCTGCCCAGTCACTCAGGGTTGTGTTTGCTTCCCCTCACAAGGCCTGGACCTGACCCTGCCAGGGACAGCCCCCAGCCCGAGAGGTTTGGCTTTTAAGTGCTGTGAACATGAGATGGTAATTTTTTAAATTAAAATAGAAGGGTGAGTTATGTATTTCAAAAAGTCTTTCAATAAAACCTCTGCAACTTCTAACATCAAATGCAGAATTTATTCTTCCACCTATTAAAATAAAAGAAAAAATAATGTCTTAGGAGTCTTCAGGGTGCCATAAACTTCAGTGTGTGAGCACACAGTCCTGCACAGTAATGGCTTAACTGCTACTTTTAAACAAAACCTGCATGAAAGTCTGGAGTGTGAACAACATCAGTCCTCAGATAACCCTGAGAGGCATTTAGATTTGAAAATGTTTCTACCTCTCTTTTTTTTTTTTTCTTGCTTTAAGGACTGTAAAGAAGGATGAAGCATGGCTAATTCTATGCTGACATGTTTAAACTCTTAAAATGAAGACAGCATTTCTTTTTAAGCTGCTCTCTGATTCTCTGCTACAAAAAGCAGCACAAAGTACTGATGCAGCTCAGGAAGGCTTTTAGTATTCTCTGGTTTCAATCCACAATGAGATATATAGTCAAAATCACAATCCAGCTGTGATAGAAACAGGATGCCTATTAAGAAAGGTACTTTAATTAACTAGAATCTAAGATGACAGAGGTCACTAGGAGAGGGATGGAGAACAATGCCCATTAAATTGAAGTATGTATGTACCCACACACACACACACACAGACTCTGAGGTAGTGGGGAAGGTTTACATATCAGAAAAAGATTTTTCACCTAGAGGGTGGTTGGGTCCTGGACTCCCAAGGCTCCCCAGGGAAGTGGTCACAGCTCGAAGCCAGTCTGAGTTCAAGAAGTGTTTGGACAACACTCTCGGGCACATGGGGTGATTCTGGGGCTATCCCATGCAGGGCCAGGAGTTGGGCTCTATTCCATGATTCTAATATTGGTCCTTGTCTTGAGTAGCTACTCAATCATTCTTACACATGTGAGACACAGATTTCTTTCCAGCAACGACCAAATATAAAACCTGCCCACCACACATGTTAGAGTGGATCTCTGGGGTAACAGCTACACCTCTAATAAGAGAGCAACCAGTTCCAAACCCTCCTTTCAAAATTACAGTTTGATATTTCATCTGGCATAAATTAACATACATACATTAAAATGTTAACTTCTTTGAGCACAACAATTTTGCTGTAATTACAACTCTAGAGCTCTGGTGACAAACACGAACATCAAAATATGTTGCACGTAGTGCAAAATTTATAGATTTTTCTTTAAATGTCAGCACTGGTGCAATTAAAGTGATGTTAACATCCTTATGTGGACTAATCTTACTGACAGCACTAAAATTAGATATGAATATTTAGAGGGAGAAATGTAGTGTTTTAAATGCAAGACTGAGGACAACCAAAATAAATTCTACACTACTTACTTCTCACCCACCAGAGGGAAAGACAAATTGAGTGCTGTGGCAAGGGAACCACAGCTCTTCCACTGGCACAGAAATCCTTTCCTGAATAAACTGTTCTGATTAAGTGCTGTTAATCATGAGATTGGGGCTTACATTCTTTCTATTGCCACTGACACCAGCAGTAACCTCTCTCTCCCTCACCTTCAAAAGCTTTATAGAAATGCATTTCAAAAGCATGAAATCCATTTTATGAAAGTGAATAGGTCTGATTATTAAAGTGCTAGTGCTTAAAGGATCACACATCTCATCCCATTCTTGACTCTTGAATCAGCATATACAAGGATTTCATTTACCAACAAAAATGTTTTTACAGACTTGCATTGCAAAATTCTATTTTAGTATGCTTAGTGAAGGTGTGAAAATATACTTATTTCAGTGACATAACTATGAGATAAGATTAAGTACGTGTCAGTATAAATCCATGGGATTTAATTTACATTCAAAATAATATAATGAGAATACATTATAAAGGTTGCAAAGATAAGCAGCTAAACATTGGGAAATGCCAGAATAATTTTAACTATGAACATTATTTCAGATAAAATGCACATAAATTGCAGAGATATCTCTAATTTTCTGGCACATACCGCTTTTGAGCACAAGAAAGGCTTGTGGTGAGAATAGGTCACCAGGACCTCTATTTCATTTATTGAAAAGAATGGGAAGATTTGTGGTGAATCAAGGAAATAATGGTGGAAAAAAAAGCAAAGCTGCCCCAGAGAACTAAATAATCTACAAATTTGTCAAGCAATGCTAGACAAGTAATTAATGCTCTTAAAGAGGGCAGGTTATTTTCTCTTTTTTTTGTGTGTGCCACACACTAAAAAAAAATTATGAGTCTAAGTATTGAATTCCTGCTTGCACTGTGCAAGTGATGTGCATATCCTGTACTGAATTAAGCAGGGTTCAGCCTAAACCAAGGTTACCAGAGCAGCTCTAATTAAATAATTTTCTAAAATTTTGAGTTAGCTTCACAAACTTGCTAAGATCTTTCCAAAAGGATTTTAATCTGAGTAAAAATTATTTTTGCTTCCACAAAATGCCTTTATGTGCAGAAAATTTTTTTGATGTTAATCAAAAAGTCTGTGTTGAAACATATAAATAGTAGACTGTGCTGAACATAACTCATGAAGAATGGTGACTTAAGGAAACCTACCTACAGCATAAGAAGGCAATTCAACAGTCCTGATAGCATATAACCACTGCTTTATGACTTATTGCACAAGACAAACCAGAAATTACCTCCTCAGGTTGCACAATTAAATGAACTGCAGAATGTAAAGAAACAAGTAAAATGCAATCAAAGAGGGGCTAAAACTTAAATACGCACTACCTCACAAGTTACTAATTTCCTCACAGATACGTCTTATAATATCATTGTCAAAACTACAATTCAAGGAACATTCTAATCTTTAAAGAGTCATCTTTTTCCAGTAAATCTGGTAAAAAAATGTGAGTTTCAGTCTTTGATGTGAACACTTAAAATATATAGAGTATGCTTCTATGTCAGAACTTTGGGCTAAACAGAATCATATCATCATCATTTATACTTCTGCATTCTTACGTAAAACAAGTACTAGCTCTTCCTCTTGAAAATACCAGCATTCATTCTGCAATTCTTTATATGTAATTAAGAAATCTAGAAAGCCAAAACCTCTAGCTTCTGTTGTTTTGAGTGCTCTGCTTGTTAAAACGTGGAATAAAATCCCCAAAGACTGCAGCTGAAGTCACACAAAATGAGTAAATGCAGTTTTTGGGGAATGATTCTTGTTCCATCATCCATTCAGGGTGTAGATGGCATTTCAGTTCCCAACAAAAATAGGGGTTTATTAGTCAAGGAAAACACCCAAGAGAGTCTTGCTTCTGCCCACTCAAGTCACCTTGAGTTTACCTTCTCCAGCATTTTATCATGTTGAGAACTGATCATTAAAAATGCACATATACCAAAGGGGATAATAACTCTTAAGCATTTCTGTTCAGGAAAGAAGACAGGAAACCAAATTATTCTTAAACAGGCATTAATTTCTAAGGTGAATATCAGTTAATTCATGTGTTTCTGTGAATGGAGATCTGCAGGTGGGATTTAATTTAGAGGAAATTTTGTAGAAGTAGGAAAATAATACTCCAGCTATAGCAACTAGAGACAGAAAAACAAGAAATTCACTGTGGAGATCACCTTTAGACAACTTATCTTTGTGAAGAAACCTTATTTCTGCCAATTGTGGTTTTGGAGTGCTGCACATTTTGAAAAGCTCTAAATACAAAGTTTACTATCTCTGCCCAGTCAGAAGCAATTGTAATAGATACCTAGTAAAATCAGTAAGTCACTATTACTGTTTCTTAAGCATCATGTTTACAGATACTTAATTAGCAGTTATAATACTAGGAACCAGACCAAGCTCTGGTTGTATGGCATTGACCTCACTAGTTTGGTCTCCAGCTTGAAAAGCAGCTAAACCAGACATGGGAGGGTGCTTGCTGATGACTTCAAGATTCCACAGGATAGAAAATGGCACTTAAGTCTCAATGAAGGTCCTCACAGTCTTTAGGAAAAGCATGTCAAATATCAACTTATAACTGATTTGTAAGCTGAGGAAAAGAATTCTACATTTTTCTAAAAGAGAAGTGGTGGGAGGCATAACCTTTAAAACAATGTGTCCTCTGCACCAAAACACAGTCCAGTCAGTCATTTTAGATAAAATTTGGCACAGAAATTGAGTGAGAAAGTTCTATGTTGCCATGTGTTCTTTCCTTCAAAATGAAAAAAAAAATAAAAGCAAAATATTCTGTTTATAACTTTACTCTTCCTTTTTTCTAGAAAATTTGTTCATGCTTTTAATTTGAGGAAATTTTTGAAAGTAAAAATTAAAATAAAAGAGTTTAAGAACAAACTACATGTTGCCAATAATTACACACCAAAAATTATGTTTGCTTTCAGTGTGAATTACGCTTGAATTAATAAAACAACCCTAATGTCAAAAACAATATTCCCTTTACAAAATGCAGAAGCTTTTTAGCTGGGAACATTATATTTTTCCTGGCTATGCCATCACAGAACGGAACAAATGACATTTGCCAGGTTCTTTTACTGATTTTAAACAGCGCACATCAAGGACAAGCGTACAACAGGGGAAGCATAACCTATTACACAGTAATGAATATTGGGAAAGGTTGCTTCATTACCTTTACTGGATGAGTAGCTGGTTTTTCCTTATATAAATGACACCCTTTAGACAAAACCTCTTCCACATTCGGCTGTTTAGCCTGCACTGCTGCTTCAGTTTCCTGAAAAATAAAAACACAGGCAGTCTAGATTAACCACAGCATAAGTAGTAAGACTGAATAGTCCTAGAACTCCATGGGAAGCTGTAAAACACCTGCAGACAAGTTTTTGCTCAGAACTGGTGTGGGAGAAAACACAAGGATAGTGGCAGCTAAGGACGACGAGGATCACCAGAAAAATCAAAAGCAAAGAGGGACGGAAAAGAGTAACACTACCAAAAAAACCAGTGGTAGGTCACTTCATCTTGAAGGTTTCAATAAAATGAATAAACAGCTAGCACAAATTCATAGTAAGAAAGACAGGCATGAGAAATCTCATTTAAGAGGTTCTGGTTTTTTGTCTGTTTTACACTACCAGCTGATGAAAAGTGCACTGGTTAACATTTTGTTAATACAGTACGTGGCATTAAAACCATCTAATGAGATGTAACCACAATATGGAGTTCAGAAAGATTAAAAATTTTAAAAGAAGACTGCAATTGTGAGTACTAAACTAACACTTAGGTAGTAAAACCACTTAATAATTCAAAAGAAAAGCACAGTAGTCGTGACAGTTCCTAAAGGTACCCGGAGGCACCCACCATTAGCAACAACACCATACGGAACTAACAACAGCATATTCTCTAGCAATTTATTTTTTAATCTGGACAGGTGTAATCATGTGCTAACATAAGGAAATTCCAAATAACTTCTCCCAACATACAGCAGCTCCATTTTGTCAGGCACTGTCCAAATAAATAATGGGCAAAACTCTACAATTAAGACAAAAACTCAAACCGACCAACCAAGCAAAACAAACAAACATACAAACCTACTGAAAATTGTAAAAAAAAGATAAGCTACATCTGGAGTTCCAAGATTCACAGGGTTGTTTTTGTGTGTGTGTTTTTTGTTTGTTTTGGTTTTTTTTCCTTTCTTTTTTTTTCCTAGTAATATAACTGAGATAATAGTTGAGTTATCAAAATGAATTGTTTGAGGTCTTTTTCTTTTCCTCTCTCTTCACCCACCTACTATATAGGTTGATAATCAGTATTGCTGACTATCCACTGAGTCTCCAACTTAATTTTCTGTCCACATTCTCAGTTATCATAAACATGACAGCAGACAAGATTGTGTGCCAGGTATGTCACTATCTGAGCTAACACATCATTTCCTTGGTGAAAATCTGCTGTTCTTTTTACTGCAATAAATCTGCTGAAATCCATGTATTTTTAAATCCCAAAAAGGGGCCATTTTCCTCCTATGTTTAAATTCAACATATAAAGTATATGCTCCCTGAAACTTGAAAAATTTTATGGACAGCCACTAAAAATAAAGGCTTAGTACATTCAATATTATCTTTCATTTTTCTTTTCAAATATTATTGGTCAACAACAACAAATGAATTAAACTTTGTCTGATTTCTTGCAATGATATTTGAAACATGTTTCAATTTCATTTTTTTAAATTATGCATTTCAATGTTAATGAAATATAAGTGTAAGGATTCATAGAGAATGAGCACTGAAAAGCAATGCACAGCAAAACTGGGATATTGAGGTGGGTGAGAGTTTATTAACCTTTTGAAAAAGCCCTCATTAAAGTCTTATTTTCTTTCTGTTTCAACACTATATTAACTTTCTACTTTCCCACTCAGCACATAAAGAAAAAAATAATAATCAAGGAGTGTTAATGAAGAGGTAATTTTCTCCCTATCTTAATGAAAGCTAGGCATTTTAATAATTGTTGTTTAGTTCCTGTTTCATTGTTTTGGGCTTTTTGGATTTTTTTTTTTAAGCTAAGCCACTCTGCAGTATTTGCCCAGTATTTCCTGTTGTGTTATTCTTCTCAAATAATCATCTTCTTTTATGACAGCATCAGTTATCATAACAAATTCTGTAGCAGGAAAATCACATTAGAACTCCCTATGGAGACCAAGAATACCAAGAACACTGTGGATGTGCCTATGCTGAGGGTTTAACCTGCAGCATGAATGTGCCCATGAAGTGAATTTCTCAATCCTCCCCCTTCACTGGACTTTGTTTTCCACCATGGACTGGTCTAGGAGCACAGACACCATTTTTTTCAGGCTGTAAGCAGTGTGGAAGGTGTACTGTATTGAGTCATTAAATCACTGATTCCTTCTGCTCTACAATTTTCTGGAGTTACATGAACTAACCTTATATAATCTTATCTTTCAAATTCAGTGGCCTTGACGTAAACCAAAATGCATCTTGCAAGTCTTTCCAATACAGCATCATGCTTCCTTTGAGATATATGTGACAGTAAAAATAGAGGTAAGAGGAGAGGGGAAAGAGAGGTTCTCAGTACCTTGGCATTCATTTGGACACTGATAAAATTAACAGGTATCTTATCTGTCAGAGCAGAAAATACTTTGATTGTTGCCCATTAATCCGAACATCAATTAAAAACTTAATAAAACTATTTTAAATAAGTGCACCTCTGACATGGAATTGCTGTAGTAACTTTGAGGGAGCTCTTTGCCCAGTTCTTTGCTTGATGGGATAGCCCCTTGATGAATCCTGCCCAGTGAAAAAGTTTCCAGCAATTTCAAATCCATTTACTACGTGACACCCTATTAATGGGGTTGACAGGCAAGAGAGTAGTTACAGGATTCTGCTTCATCATTTAATTCCCTAAGAGAAGAAAATGGTAATGACCACAATGTAGCCCCTGATGGTTTGCACATAAAAAAGACCACAGTTATTATCTAGGCTGTGCAGGATCCAGGAGAAGAGCATATTCCCAGAGCAGAATCTAACCTCTCATCATCACACAGGACAGGCTACAACTAAAGCTAATAGGAATTGTAGATGCTCACTTCCATCAGTTTTTAGAGAATACCAAAGTCATATTTATTTTAAAGTCCTGATCAAGTCCTCATTCACACTCACTTTGCTTGCTGTGGGAGGATGCAGAGCTGTCTCTGGGAGACAGAGCTGACTGCTGGAATTGCACAATTTATGAACTGCCTGGGAAAGCAATTGTACTGCTGCTTCTGGGCTGGGTGATGAATATGCTAATTAAACTTTTCACACATATGGCAAATTAAAATACATCATCACTGGAAACTGCTGTTTCTCAAACATGTATAAACAAGAATCAGAGGCTACCTTTTTTCCATGACGCAGTATCTTTGAATTTTCAGTGGTGTTAAAGTAGTGCATCTAAACTTCTGAAAGCCTGCTGCTGAATAAGCCACAGTGGTTTCTGCATTTAGAACAACATTCAGGCTGCTGAACAAAGTTACAGGCTGAAAAACTGACAAGGACTTGTCTACAGCCCCATCTGGACTAAGGAAGTCTATTGATATAGCTCAGAACTCAGAAAATTCATATTCCCTAGCTGAAACCAATATATTGACTAAACCTCTGGTGTGTATGCCAATGGAAGATAAAGTTTGATGGCTTGGCATATGTTATTTGAAGAAATGGAAACTATCCTAGCAGACACAGACAGGCTGTTTGACATATGCTGCTCATATATTAGGAGGCCAAATCAACTGCCTATAAACATATCAGCAGCATTTTTGACTGAGTATTGGTCCATACTAAGAATCACAATCACTGAGTCACTTTCTCTGTTAACTCTGGTAACACTTCTGGGATCAATTTCCCCAAGAGTTTACATCCTTTGGACATATTCTGCAAGGATAGCAGGAGAAGCTCAGGGTAACTAGACCTGTGTTTTCACAGTGAAATACAATGGAAAAATGGAATCTTAATTACAGACTTCAAATTAAAAAAAATGTAGCATTGAAATTAATATAGTGACTTGCTTCAAAACCTCATTTCAAGTTGTTTCATGACCTCCTTTTAGCAAGACTGTACATTAAATGAAAATTAAAGAAGAGAATTTATTCACAGGAAAAGAGAAGCACTAAGCAATTTCCCCTTACTGATCAAGACAAGGCAGTGACATGTAACAAGCAAATATAATAAATCTAAAATCTAAAACAATTTGGATGCTTTTAATTAAAAAAAAACTTTTATTAAATAACCAGATATAAATCTCCACATATATTTAACTTGATAACAGAAAACATTTAAATATGTTTTTCTTGTAATTTAGATGTAGAAGAGTGTAACTTGTAATAAGAATTCTCAGAGGTGGGTCACCAGGGCAACTGTTCTCCTACTGGGTGTACCTGCTAGATAGCCTCATAAACAAGAATCATAACCTTATAAAAAATTGTAGAAATTGTATATTGCTTGCGTGCAGAGCTGTATTTGCGCACCTGAAAGCTTCCATTAAAGAACTGCTCTTTATATTATCACTTTAACATTGTTTGTGGAAGTTTTTCTTCTGATTCCAGACAGGACTTTGACCAAACACCACTGTGCCAGCTAAACCATAACACGAACTGCTTGGAACTTAATCATCTTGAACATTTCCAGGAATGGTGACTCCACCATTTCCCCGTGCAGCATATTCATCCCTGACCATCTTTTTAGTGCAAAAACTCTTGCTGATGTCCAACCTGAACCTCCCCTGGCTCAGCTTGAGACCAAGACCATTTCCTCTTGTCCTGTTGCTGATTGCCTGGGAGAAGAGACAGACTCTTACGTGGCTACAGCCTCCTTTCAGGTAGTTTGAGAGAGTGATAAGATCTTCCCTGAGCCTCCTTTTCTCCAGGCTAAAACACTGCAGCTCCCTCAGCTGCTCTTCATCAGACCTGTGCTCCAGACCCTTCCCCAGCTCTGCTGCCCTTCTCTGGACTCACTCCAACCCCTCAATGCCTTTCTTGTAGTGAGAGGCCTAAAACAGGATTTGAGAGGTGGCCTCACCAGTGCCCAGTACAGAGGGACAATCCCTGCCCTGGTCCTGCTGCCACACTATTGCTGATCCAGGCCAGGTGCCATTGGCCTTCCTGGCCCCCTGGCCACACCTGGCTCATGTTCAGCTGCTGTTGACCAGCACCCCCAGCTCCTTTTCCTCTGGGCACTTCCCTTTCCAGCCACTCTTCTCCAGCCTGTAGCTCTGCCTGGGGTTGTTGTGACACCAGTGCAGGACCTGGAACTTGGCCTTGTTGAGACTCTGGCCTCAGCCCATTGCTCCAGCATGCCCAGATCCCTCTGCAAAGCCTTTCTGCCCTCCTAAAGATCAGCACTCCTTCCCAGCTCAGTGTTGTCTGCACACTGCAAACATTTCCCCCTTTTAGACAAGTGACTTCTATCTTTCTCCAATAGGATTGGTGCCATATAAACTACCCCATGAGCAAAAAGGCCAACATTTCTTCAATGACGACAATCTTGAAGCCATGTAGTGACCAGGCAGGTTCTCCTGGACCTTTGTGCATTCTTTCCTGCTACCAAAGGGATTGAGGAAAACCACCTTTTTGATTGCACTAGAACTTGTCACTGATGACTTGGACAACCAGAAGTGGGTAATAATTAGAGCCTCTTCATCATATCTCTTATCTGGACCCCAGGGAGGCAAAAGACTTTCCTGTGGGATGGGTCCAGCTTGTATGCAGGGCTCTCAATTCCTCTTGAAAGGAGCCACCTACAACATTATTCTTCTTTATTAACAGCTGTAAATGTGAAATTCCAGCAAACATTCACACCTGTCTTTCAAGTGACTATTCTCACACATGAAGGAAAAAGCTATAAATAAATGGTGAGGTTCTGAGTGCCTCATTTAGAGCCTCACATGCAAAAAAAACCAAATAAACAAACAAAAAAACCAAACAAAAAGCAGTAGAATTATTATATTGCCATTTTCAATAATTCTGAATCTAAAAAGTGACCTCATTTTTCCCTTTGACATAGCTCTGCATATTCCATTTTTGGAGCAGGATAACTAGGTAAACCACCACAAAGAAGAATGGTCAAAGGAGACAATTAAAATACATCAAAGTTCAGCTCCACCACAGTAAGCATCAGATTGTGATGGCAGGTCAGACAGTAGAGTCAACAGCATTCTTGGGAATCACTTTAGATATCTATACAATATTATTAGAATACATCCAAGATATGCTATAAAGAGTTCTGTGGCCATCTTGAGCTGGAACCTAGCCCACTGGGGGAAAAATGCAGTTGCCAGTATTTCAACTTCCTGAATAAAGAAATAAAGACCTTAATCAATTAGGATAAAATTCAAGGAAAGGCAAGCTCTTACTGCTGTTTATTTTCCCATAAGAGATTAAAAAAATTTTCTGAATATTTTAGTTATCTCTATATAGAAATAAAATGCTCTGTGGACATCTGAATTACAGAATTTAAATATACCTTCCTGTCCTAGGGATTTATGAAAAATAATGCAAAATAACCCCCTGAAGTAATTCAATTTAAGGATCATTCCATTAATGGTCTAAGTAAAAATAGTGTAAAATTAGTTTATCACTAACATTTTTCTGTAGCTAGTGGACAAACAGTTTTATGCACCTGCCTCTAAAAATGTGATTTTAATTATTAAATAAAATAATAATAATTTCCCCTATCCATTAACTGACTGATCTTTTAAATGTGTGAGAACAAAATATGATCCCAAGCCCATGTTATAGAAGCTATCTTAATGCAGAAAAGAATCCTGAGAGCTTTTTAGAGTAAAGCATGCAAACAAAAGACATGATTTCAATGAAAGGCTGCAAAATTGATACAGCTAAAAATCTTGAGCTTTGTGGAAAATTTTTGAAATATTATGGATAGGGAACAATCCTTACACAGAAGAGACCAGTATGCAAAGGACCTCTCTCTTCTAAAAGTGTTATTTTAGAGTTCATAACTGCTTTGTAAACCTACGAGTGCAGCCTTTGTGCAGTTTGTAAAATATGCTGACATAATGTCTTTTAGAACTTGGTGTTTTTCATCATTCTGTTCCCTCCAATATGTCATTTTCCTAGTACTGAAAAAGGGAAGTAAAGAAAGGAACAAGGAAATCCTCCACAAAGAAATGGGACTAAGGAGATCCAAAAATTTAAGCCATGCAAAGCGCTTGAAATTGCAAACCCTCCCACTCTGCAGAGTGAAACATTTTATCCAAAGCATGTTTTTCTGCTGGCTATCAGAAATTTGTGAGCTTCTTCTGTACTTCTAGAGGAGATGAAATATAGCAATTTTTCCCCACACAGAGAAATCACTATCTATCCATTGCAGCTGTCTGTCCTGAAAAGGAAATTTCCTGGAGGTACTGAAGATAGATGAAATTATTAGCTGTAAAGACATGACCTGCAGATACAGTGTATGAAAACAATTTGGCTATGGTGGTCATATACCGATAAAGCACAGTTAATCATCCAGTTGGACTGCGAAAAGATGCAGTCAGAAAAATTCTTTGAGATCGGATGTGATTCAGAATATTTTATTTTGAGACTGGACAGGACACAGGATTAAATGCCTGCTCCTGTTCCACCAAGACTGCAGATCCTCTCTTATTTCCAGTGCATAATAAAAATGAGATTATAAAAAAACTAAGAGAACTGACAAAGAAAAAAGAAATTTGGATAAAAACAAAATGAGAAATTTGTGCAAGAAAATAAGGGAAGTCACAATAATTTTAGTAGCTCTTTCTTAATTTTCTGTGTTCTTGGATGCTAAATAACAGCTTTGGAGGAAGAAAAGTTATTTAGATCGACACAGTGGCAGATATGGGGTACACCACAAGCACCTTGACTGGCAAATGAAATTTTGTCATAATTATAAAAATATTGAGCCATGACATTTTTTTTATTTCTTCTTGTTAACAGGAAAGGGAAATAAGAATTTATTCTCTCTTACTGCACAAATAATAAAGTTTTATTCAATAAACAATTTAAAAATAATTTAACTTGTGAGGGAAACGTTGACATATTTATTTATTTTGCCACCAAATTCTTGGTTGCTTATTTTTCTCTTTCTTTATCAGGGATTATCTGCAAATTTTCATTCCCATTTCAAGTTAAGTAAAAACTCATTTTCAGAGGAGTTTCTGGCTACAAAAAGGAATTAGAAGATAAATCAAACTTAAAATCTTTTACTGGTCTAGCACTGGTTTTTTGATTGTAATATTTATAGATATGCCCATCTTCTGGTATTAGTTTATATGATTTTATATTTATATGATTTATTTCATAAATAATTTTAAAAGAATGTGCACAAGGATGTATTTCTACCATTTATCTTCCAACAGTTTCACTGGAAGGAATGGCAAAGACTGCTCCAGTACACTCTTTCAACAGCAGAAGCGGAGGTAGATTTCAGTAAATAGAATTTATGTTCTTTTAGTATGGAAAGAATGCTGTTGGCTCATTTTCAACTGCCTGGTTTGCAAATGAAAATGGAGAAGTTATATCCACACTCTGAGTGGTGGCACCTTTTGTTTTGATTTCCATAAATAAGAAGTTGATCTTTTTAGAATCACAACCATTGATTTCATCTGGAAAAAAGAAAATTCTTATTACAGAGAATAAAAAGTAAGCAAATGCTATTCACCAGGGCTCAGGTATAAATATATAAATGTACTGGGCATAGCTGGGGTGAAGCTAATTTTCTCCACAGCAGCCTGGATGGCACTCTGTTTTGCTTTTACAATGAAAACAGTGTTGATAACACAGAACTCTTTTAGCTGTTGCTGAGTAGCACTGACACAAACTCAAGGCCTCCTGTATTTCTCGTGCTGCCCCACCAGCAAACAGGCTGGAGGTGCACAACAACCTGGGAGGGGATGAAGTGGCAAAAGCTGACCCCAGCTGACCAAAGGGACATCTCAGAGCATACAACCTAATGCTCAGCAGTAAAAGCTGTGGGGAAAGATGAAAGGGGGACATCTGGAGTAAAAGAGCTGGTCTTTACAAGTAAATCATGAATGAGCCCAGCTTTCCTGGGAATGGTTGAACACTTGCCTGCCATGGGAAGTGGTGAATGAATCCCTTCTCAGCTTTGCTTGCATGGGCAGGTTTGCTCTACCTGTTAAAACTGTCTTACCAGTGTTCTCACCTTTGCTCTTATGCTTCTTTTAGCCATCCCACTGGGAAGGCAGGGATGGAGGGGACAGCTGGTGAGCAGGCAGCTGTGGGGGGCTGAGCTTCCTGCCATCATTAACCCACAACAACTGTTTACAAAGTATTCCCACCTGCCCTGCCAAGCATCTCGAAATGCAAAATTTTTCCAGTGAAGCACATTGACTGTCTTCACAGAGCATCTCACAAGGGTTAAGCTTTACAGAACTGTACCCAATGTCAAAGCTGCATTTACTTGGAAGTTTAGCACAAAATCTGCAACAGGATCGAGCCATTTCCACATTATCACCAACTTTAGTGTGAGAAAGAACTAAGATCATTTTAAGGATATATTTTTATTTTTACTTAAATCAGCAAGTAAAAAATAAACCAATTTTTTTCTCAATTATCAGCCAAAATACTAGCAGCCAAATCAAACATTCAAATATAAGGTACCAAAAATTTGTATCTTTTTAAATGTACAGAAAACTATGAAGACATACATTGCCTTTTTTTAATATTTATTATATAGCAGTCAATTCAAAGCAAATGGATCATGTTGTTCCTCCAAGTCCCATAAGAAAATTTCAGAGAGGAGCCATAACTGATTTAGGCACAGAATATCAAGATATAGGTAGTTTAAATTTCATCATCATCAGTTTTCCCAGTTCAGCTTTTTGCCAAATCAGATGTTGATGCCAGTATATGAGACAGATCTCTGAGGTACATATTCCTAATGTGCTTTTATAGAAAAACTACACTCCCTCTTATTTTATATAAAACTATTCCTTTAAAAGTATGTTATCAAAATGAAAAGGTAAAAAAAAGCAGTAGTGTTAGAATCTGACTTATCTGGGCCTAGATTGTCAAGAAAAAACAGAGAAATTATGAGTGATGGATAAAAAATAAAACAATGTCCATCTGGCATTTTCATTCTCTCCTCTGGGGTAATTTTTTTTATTTATCTAGAATTAGGTTTGCTACTCCTCAGCCATGCTCTTCTCTTCTGTTCTGACTTAAGGTTGTCAAGTATATAATAAAGTGATTGACAAGAGTTGACAGCCTTCTTATTCTCATTCAAAGTTATCAAGGACAAAATCCAAATACATGTTATTTTTTAAAAAATAAGAGTTATTATTTCTTTGTTGAGGATGATCGATTTTTATCTGCCAAAAATAAAGTTCATATACTATTTAAAATAGATGATAAGTGACCACCACAGAGAGTAAACATATAAATTTTACCCCCAGAGAGAGTTTGAAGCAGTATAAGCAAAATTCAAGGCTGTATAAGCTTTGGAAAAAGACTCAAGTGTAGATGAGTACAGGAGGAGTGAGTGATGACCCAGAGGTAAGGAGGGAGTAAAGGGAAAAAATTGGGAAACTGAGTAAGCAGGGAGAAAGGGCCATTGAGATTGCAAGAGCATTTGGAGTCAAAGGTGGCTGGAAAATATAAAGTGGTTTGTTATATTGTCTGGAGAAGATTATTTGAAAGGGTCAGCAGGGTTTTCAGTGAGCTAGCAGTAGAAACATGAATTTCTGCATTCTGCCAACTCACTTCCTATCCAGAAGTGCCATTTCTGCATCCATTCCTTAAACGGTACTTGCATTTCTCTCCATCCTTTCCATGTCCTCATCATCTCTAATGACCTAAATCTGTCACAATCATCCTGGAAAATGGTTTCCAGGGGAAATGGCAGTGCCGAAATAAAGCCCAGAAAGAATTCCCAGAAAGTGCAGCTTTAACCTCTTCCCGTGGTTAGAAGGAGGTATGATGACTCCTAAGGCTTTCAGCAGGTGGAAGGAGGAGGAGCAGGGGAGCAGGCAGTACTACCTCCCTCCTCTCCTCAGTGCCCTCTCCCCATATCCTTCCTTCCATCCCACTCATCCTGAGAAATCCTGCAGAGGGAAGGAGCACCAACTGCAGATCTTTGTAGAACATGAAGGACAGGGTTGGCTCTTCAGGCTGGAATAGACCAGCTTTAGTTCCTCTTTTAACAGCAGGGGAACTGGAATCAAGCTGAGCATCCCAGGCCATTTCATCCTGAAAAGAGTAAATCATTGCAGTGGCACAGAATTTCTGAAAGTATTAAATGCAAATGAACTCCATGTAAATGCATGTAATGGTAATATGCAAATTATTAAAATAAAGTCCAGAAATGCAAAAGAAGAAAACCTAACCACTGTTTACTCGATGTATGCCTTTACTACACTATTTTCAGATCAATTCTACATTCAAAAATGATTGATTTAAAGAATATAATAGATAACTAAGAAAGTGAAACAACATTTAAAATATAGAATTCATCCTTTGTTTTCTGGACTACCACTAATCAAACCTCAAAACTAAAGTACACCAAGTATGTTCCAGGGCTCTTTTAAACACTAAACTGCTGCTCAATTCCTTCTGCAGTATTTCTTTTCTTTCAAAATTTGTTATTTTTAGTGGGAATTCAGTAAATAAAATCTCACCGCCTCAGAAACTTAGAATGCTTTAGATGGAAAAAAAATAATTGCAAATGTTATTAAATGAAGATTGCTATCAGTAATAAAAGCTATAAGAGGTACTAGATACTTTTTTCCTAGGTTAACTAAGGTGTTTCTGGAGTGCACAACTGGAGAGCAAAAGAAAACAAGTTTAATTATGCTAATTGAGCAGGACTGAAGAAATCTGCGAATTTAAATTTTTCAGAAGACTTAGATTGTTTGACTACTTAAAAATACTGACCCTTAGATTTCAAACACTAAATACCATAGTAAATAATCCACAGTAACAGCTAAAATTTATGAGCAACTAAAACCATATAAGCATTAGCCTAGTCATGGGCTTTTCTTATCTTACTAGACAACATTTTCATTCTTTACCTATTTGGGGCTCTAAAATTGTTTTTGCCTAATAGTGTCTTGTTGACTACATCACAACACAATAATATAGCATTACTATGTACATATTAGAAAGAAGTTTGGGGTTTTTGTCTCTAAAAAAAGACTTTTAATTCCCACTTAAAGTATTTTTCTAAAGCCTTAGCACACCACAAATGTTACACAGACTACATTTAAAAAGTGCAATCTGACTGTAACAGATTGCAAAATGTTAATTTTATCTTAGTCACAGTTGCAGCGGAGTGTAATAAGAAAGTTTTTACTTCTGGTCTTTCTTATCCAGCCATTTTGATTTTTATGTACTTAAGAAAACCCTATTATCCTCACTCTTCTTCCAAAATCAGCATGAATTTAACCATACTTTGAAAGCTTTCTAGGGTTCTTCCTGTAAGCAAGACATCTGGGAATCTCTAATCAAAACTCTCAATGACTTGGGGTCCTGTCATTCACAGAATTGGGACTGAACAGGACTATGAGGTAATAATATCTAGAGGAAAAAGAAAACTGAGATAAATCAAGAAAAAAAGTTGGTTAGATTTTCTGAAGGTATTTTCTTAAGCTGTCAACTACAGCTGTATCACTTCCAGATTCCCCTTTTTTTCTTGCAACTGAAGTAAACAAATCTCAGCAGAACAGTCAGTAGGATGATATAAAGGTCAGTATTTGCACAACTTCTTTGAGCCATAACTTTGGAGCTCCACAGATTGTTGATGCCGTAGGCAAAGCTGTTTCAAAGTGTAAAGTATAGGTCTACATCCACATGTTAAGAATAACTATCCCTAAAAGGTTTAAGTATATTAAATCTGGATGACTGGATCAGAATAAACACATTTCAAAGTGCTCATGTATGTCCTTAAATGTTCCATTAAGGAGACAATGCAGAAGCAACTAAAACTTCCATTATAGCAACATTTGTCACCTACTTAGACTCTGATTATCTGACTTAGCCAAAAAAAAGATTGGGATTCAAGATGATCACATTATTATCAGGATCCAAAAGAAAATTGCTTTGACCATTACAATAATTGCTTTTTGAACTAATACTAATTAGATAGTCCATATTTGCTTTCTTGTCACCAGTACTAATGGTGAACAAACAGGGTTTAGGAAAGAACTTAATCACTAAGTACTTAAGTATTACTTAAGTATTGGACCTCCCTCTACTTTGGCAAATAAAGCAGTGACAGAAAGATGGAGTTAAATAAAGTCAGCTGAGGAAAAATGTGAAGGTTTTTAACTCACCCATTACAGTAATTTACCAGGAGATGTGGATGACTGTTCATACATGGAAATTAGAAATCAGTCTTGGTTGGTTTGGTTTCATCTGGGACTTTAAAAAATATTTTTGAGACAGGTGTGTTGCAGTTCAAGCAGGAAATAAGCCAGAAAACTGAAAGGATGACTTTATAGAGCAGGTCTGACTGGATGACCAGAGTAGCATGTTCTGACCTTACACTGAACCAACAATATTAATTCTATGCATCTCTCAGAGACAGCACATTGTTGACTTTTCAAAGTCAGCTGCAGGGTTGCCATACCTCATGTGAGAGTTGTAACTGTTTCTGTATAAATGTTTCATGTCATGTTTTAGCAGCCCAGCAATATTTGTGTGTATGTTTTTGGGGCTCTTTTTAATATTAATATTATTGTCAAAAAAAAAAAAATGTTTGCCAGTGATGTCTAGATTAAAAGGGAAGGTGGAGACCATCCTCTTTGAAGTTCATGGATGTCCACACCTCAGTAATTGCTACACATCTTTCCATGCTGTTAAATCTACTATCTCCTGTTAGATGGCTATCCCAATACATTTCTAGCCCAAGTTACTGCCAAAGTACCCTGGGAAATGTATATCAAAATGCTATGAAATTGCCACAGACTTGAAAGAAGCAAGGCTACACTTAGAAAGCCCAAGAAGAAAGGCAAAACTGGAGATAGTGCTGTTTGGGTCAGGAACCAGGCAGACCTGAAAATGCTAAATAAAACTCCCTCATGTCAAAATTCCTTCACTGACAGACAGTTTTTCATATCACCCATGTTATCCTGCAGTGCCTCAGCTTTACACTGAGAGGATATGGTTGCATTAAGAGTTGAAAATCAGCCATCACTTCCTAGGATTCAGGCTTACTTATATGAATAAAGATTGTAGCAATACAACTAGCAAAACCATGACATTTGAATGTGTAGGAGCTAGAAAATGCACATCTTCAGCTGTGTATTTTTATTGACAGAGGAAGAAATATGGCTGGGAAAAATAAAGTTGATCAACGTAAATTGAAAACAGGACCAGGAAAATCAGGGCATTACACAGTCAGTAGCAGTGAGAGAAGATTGAAAAAAAAGTACCAGCATGTAAAAAACAATCATGTAGTAAGAGCTGAACTTCATCATGTCATTGGTGAAAGGTTCTCCTGCCATGGCTTCATCCACTGACTGTGGCTATAACACCCACAGCTTAGACAGCAGTGCTGGCAGAAGCTGTGTTGTAAACAGAGCTGTTAAGTACTTCAATCTTGTTTCCATGCTATAATGTAAACAACTGTTGTACTACTTACTTGGCACCATTTTGTAAAATTGGAAATACATGATGATACCATCTAAGTTTGTGAAGTTTGAATACTAAATCATGCAAAATAGCTACCAGAATGAGGGTAAACCCAAGTCAAAGAACAAATCCAGATATGCTGTCAAGCTTGGGAAACCAGAGTTGTATAAGACACAATATGAAATATATTCTACATGCATGACAAGCTGGTACACTGCAAACCTGGAAGTCTTCCAGTGTTCACAAGTAGCAGAGGAGTGAAGACTTTCTCATAGATGTAGATTTCATGCCTTCCCCGTGCATATACATGAGTATTTCACAGATGCAGTCTACATATTACGCTATTATTGGAAATGATCACGTCAATGTGCTAAAAAAAATATTCAACAAAAAGAACAAAGATCTATCCTAATGCTTTAAACTTTTAAAGCCTAAAACTACGCATTTCAATCTTGATTTATTTGGATAGTTTAGTAAATTTTAAAAAAAAGTTATATATTTGACAGTGTATAGAAGAAAACCGTAATTAAGGATGAAAATAATGAGTGAAGCAAGCACTTCAGAGGTTTGCACCTCAGGTACAGAGGCTTTCTAGATCCTAAGAATGAAGAATCCTTTTTTCTACTCTTACTCAACACATTTATTATGTATTGAGAAATGAGTTTTTAAAGCTCAACTGTGATTTTTGACACAGCTGCTAAAAGTTATCGTGCTTAACTGAGGGTGCAGGTCCTAATTGTGGCACTACAGCCTCTAAATTGTGGCCAAGAAAATTACAAAGACAAATCATAATGGCATAAAATACATTATGGTTTACTGAGCCATACTGTAATTCTCTGAAGTGCAGAGTTATGCTAGCAGAAGGAGCTGAAGGGAAAAAATATCAGCAGGGAATGTATTTTATAGTAAATGCTGTTGCAAAGTACAATATGCTTTCTGGGACTGAATACCTAAAAAGTTGGTTTCTACAATTTAATAGTGTTCACATTTATCTTAACATTTTTTGCTGCTTTTTAAACTGACATTTGTAAGTTTTTAAAGTGACATTACTGTAGAAGCGGAGATGTTGCCCAAAGCCTCAAACGATACAGAACGATGCAGGGACTGTAGGACTACGAAGTCACCCAGTATGTTCCTTGGTCACCGCAAGGTCTTACTCCACATGGGACACCAAGGAACATGCTGGACTTGCCCGACCTCTTTATGTTTGCATCTTCTATTCTTCTGTTTTCTAATTGCATTACTGTGAAGTAGGAAAAGAGCCTGTCCCTTTATGAACGTTTGCACTAAGCTTAGGATTCAAGTGTAGGAAACAAAAGGCATTAAGCATCTGGAACCATGAACTATTCAGCCAATGAACAATAATTCCTTTGGTTCCCAGTGTCTTTAAATAGTGCAAAGTATTAAATTAACTTGGGACACCCACCATGAAGATGGCCAGGGTAAAGGAAGACCAACAGGACTCTATTGGGTGGTGCCTAACCTGTCTCAGTCTCATCCTCTCTCTCTCTCTCCCCCTCTGCCCTCTCTTTTCTATTTCATTCTATCTCTCTACCTCACATCTTAGAGTTAAATAAAATCTGTATTATTGACTTCAGCATATGATCATGTTTGCACCTTAATTTGGGTAGAGACATCTCTCAATAATTGGATCTTAACAACTCTTACTTTCGTATGACTAATTTTCATTCCTCCCTGATTTTTTTATGTGGTGACAGAAATAATGAACTAAAAAGGGATAGGGCATATGCTCAAGTTATTCAGCATAACTCCCCACGCCATTAAATTGTGAGCTTTGCTGCTGACACGGGACAAACTGCAAGGTCTGAGGCATGGTCAGAGATTAGCATCAGCCACAGATGCAGCAACAGGCACCTTGGATGCAACTGTGTTCCCGGGGGAGTTGGGATTGTTGCTGAAAGGATGCAATCTGTGCAGCACCAGTTAACCTCTGGGCCAAAAATGGTCCTGGGCACTTTGTAATCACTAACAGAGATGCAGTTTTAAGAGCTACAGGAGGGATTTTAATTGCTCTACCTGTCGCCAAGGCCAATTATTTATTATGTCTTTAAAGTCTTACTTTGTGAAGTTCTCTGTAGCAACATGTAATAATTTTGCCTTTGGTTGCACCTTTTTTAGTCTCAGAATTACTTTTGTGCTACCATTAAAGGTTAACACTGCTGGAGATTTTATTTAATTTTTCTTCCAAGTAAATGTAAAGGACATCTCATCTTTTTTTAATTGCTTATTTTTGCAGGTGGAAAAAAGGTATGAGCTTTTACACTTGCATTAATTCACAGAAATAGAAAGTTATCAGTGTGAGTTGTGAAAGTGAAATTCACAGATATTCTCCTTTATATATGCATGGATTATATAGATCAATATTATTTAAAAGGTTAAATCAGATTTTTTGATAATGACCTGCATTTATTATACCCCTTGATTTATCAAAGAAAATGCAATAATAGTTATCAGATAGTTTCATGTCAGAAGCAAAGGTTGTCATGTTTTTTTGTGAAAGAAATCACTTTATTTTGGAAAATTCTTTCAGAATATTGATAGTTGTTACTTTAGATGAATTTTAGTTCATATATCAAGTTTAAATTTCAGCTACCACTAATTTCTGCAATTAAAATTTGCTAAATATAAGTGAAAATTCAATAAACTTTCTTTAAAATAAGCATTTTACTTCAACATAATAACATCCTTTCCATAGGTAGGATACACATCCTTACTTTTTAAGGTGCACATTAGTCACAACAATTTAAATTAATTTAAATTGCAATTAGGATAGCAATTTTAAAAACCCACATATATATAAACATTTCAACAATGATTTGAGAGGCTTGACCCAGTGTGGGGCAGACAGCATGTTAGCATGGGCCTGAATGTTTGAAGTTGAGTGTAAAACTGAATTGCCTGAAGAATAGGCTGCTTTCCTAAATTATATCTACTCATTCTTACGTGTTTCATAATCATTATTGGCCTTACTCTGCTTAATCTTAAAAAAAGGTTCTGAGGATATAATCTGCCTTCAGAGATAATTAATAAGGAGTCTTAAATGTAAAAGTTTCTCTCAGTCAAAAAAACCCCTACAGTCTGGATAAACCTGATTCAGTATCTTAAAGAAGCTAAATGTATGTCTTTTAAAAGCAATGCACATAGATAACATAGATAAAAGTAAATACTCTTCATATGATTACAGTCCTTACAATCCTTAAAGTCCTTATAATCACAGCTGAGTGATCTACAACCAAGCCTGGTCAACCTTTACAGGAAAGTGATATAATTTTATCTATGAAAGAAATATGGTTGAGTCTTTCACAGAGAGAAAGGATATTTGTGTTTCTTTGGAGCTCTTCATTGTCCCCCCACATCTCAAGGCATACATGATTTCCTCCCTTCATTTCAGAACTACAGATTTATTTATTTTTACTTTGTTCTTTCAACTCTTTTAAGGAAATATTCTGTTCTCATCACCCACAAGATGGAAGTGCCAAGCAGAACATTTCACTCATAATAAGTATGGAAAATGATAGTCCTAGAAATTGTAGAAATTTAGCCCTATTTTCATTTTATGTAAAATTCAATGGTGGAATCATTCTAGAAATAAAGGAACAAAATAGAAAAATATATGAATCACTTAAAATTTTTGGTAAACTACAGGATAGGGACTTGTAGTTTTCCTGAAACAAAAATTCCATCAGTCATTCAGCACATATAATGACATTTACAAACAGCTACACTAATTTTATCTTTTAGAAAGGGAATGAATGCCATTGCTGAACTCATTCTGTCAATTATGGGACTGCAACAGGACTTGAGATTCAGCCTTTTATATAACATGATTGCATGGCTTAAAATGTTTTAGGGCATTAAACCAGTTCCTCAGCAGAAACTAAGTTAAAGTAAACTTAATAAACATGCTCTGCAAAACCATACATGTTCAGGAGCAGGTGTTATTCCATTTCATGCAAGACAAGAAAAGTGTTCAATATTTACATTTTTTTCATTTTCCACTAAAAATTGCACCATCAAATTGATACAAAACAAAACTCAGTGTCTTCTGTTTAATCTCCACCTATGTGAACAAGATGCTGAGCAACTATGAACTATAACATCAGAGATTTTGATTATCGATTGTACTTTAAATATTTCCTCAGTTTATTTGTAGACCATAAATGCATAGAAATAAAGCAAGACCAAAAGGTGTAGGTATACACCCAGCAGGCCAGTTGATTTTAGACAGTATCTTTCAGCCTTAATTTCTCTGGCCTCAGTCAAGCCATATACAGGCATCTTTTTTATACTTAAATATATATCAAAGATCAGATTAAGAATATTTTTCTCACACTTATTAGATAATCTCCTTTATTGATTCTGGTGTGTTTCCTGTGCAGTTAAATACCTTTCCTTGCAATAGCAGAATTGCATCGTGGTCCTAAATATTCTGATTTTCATATAGTCATATAATAGCTTTAAAGAAATAGCTTTAATGGTTCAACACCATTATGAATTTTAGTTCATTTTATATTAAAACTTGATGCATTGACTTTTGGGGCTATTGTTTCATGTATATAATATGGCAAACAATAGGTTACACTTATATATCATCTTGGAACCATCTGCCCTCTCACTAGAAACCATTCAGCAGAACAGAATAAAAAAATAAAAAAATAAAAAATATTTCCTTAATTCATAGAACTTTGAACTTCTGGGAACTATTGCTGACTCCTGCATCAAAGCTGCATCATTAATAAACACTATACAGCTGATGCTGCAACTGAATTTTTGACCATTAAGTACTCCAATGCTTTTTTAAAATGGAAGAAAAGTTACCTTAATATCAAAGGCTCCTGGCTGTCCCACTTTGTTGTAAAGCTCCAGCTGGTTCTTGACAGGCGTTACCCACAATATCACCTGATTCAGTTGTTGATCAAGTTCAACAAAATCCTTTAGCAGAAATTCTATTTCTTTTTGTTTTTCTGGAAGACCTTTGGACACCTGAAGAGATAGCAGAAGCCATTGCTTTAGTGAAAGAAACACAGAACAATTTATTGCCACACATATATACATTTATATAAAATGTTAAAATACAAGTTTTATACACTTGAAGAGTGGAAAGAGAGAGTAAACCCAGCAATCAAATTATTATGGCAGGTATATTGCAATTCAGCTGAAACAGTCTGTCCTAAAAAAAAAAAAAAGCAAAAAACCAAAATACACATAGAGAAACCTAAAATAAAATTTAAAGAAAAAAATCAAACCTTACCATCAAGCTTTTCAGTATTTTTAGTAAAAAAACAACCAAACAAACAAAAACCCCAAACAAAACATTATCTCAATGTACTAAATTGTTTTAAAGCTCAATTTTTAATCAGGAGAAAATTGAAACATGAAATTGATCACTTCAATTATAGCTAGCCTTTCTTGACATCTTGAATATAGATATTTATAAGCATATGTTTTCTTATAAGGTGTTTAGAGTCGCCAGTTGGATCCATATATGCGTAAGTAGATGCACACAGTGAAGAAAAATAATGAAGAAATGTATCATCAATTCAGACCAGGCAACTTGGCTCTCTGTTTTGCATTCAAAGCAGTCAGACTTTTAAATAAGAACATTCTTCTATGCCAACAATATTAGAAATTAAGAATCAGTGAATGGCACAGTTCAAATCCCGCTCTGAAGCACTTGGAGTAAATGTAGGAACAGGCTGGGAATAAATATTCCAACACAAAGCTCTATGCTGTCCTTCCCAGACTGTTTGCTGTAGCTAGAGAGGTGAGGTGTCACAACACCCCACAATGGGCAACATTGCAAACATACATTAGGGGAGAAACCATCTCAACCAAACAAGAAAAATAATAAAAAAATAATAAAAAAAATAAGCAAACACAGGGCTTGGGCAGATACAGAACAGTAGCTCTTCACCAGTAAAATAATCCAAGAAATATGGTTAGTTTTCCCTATCATGAGAAGTAAATTTTCCCAATTTTCATTTTTTAAGCATAGCTTTTACCAAAGTGACCCTCTTAAGAGTGGGAAAACATGAGATTTCTGAGACACACGATATAAAATACATTACCTGTAAAGTTAAGCAGACTACATGGCAGCACTGCTACCATATTTCCTGGCTACAGAAGTATTAGTGCCCTGTACTTCTAATCCCTAATGACAACAATTTCCAGAAGACAATAAATCCAAACTCAGAGTCATGTAAGCAATGAGTGATACTAAAACTGAACCACCACCTACTGGGAGAATGCAAGGAACACAACTGTCTCATGACATGTACATTTCTTGAAAAATTTTGTGTGAGAACATTGATTTGTAGGTTCTAAAGTAATCCCTCGACATAATCCCTACATGTGATTTTTAGTCTGTTTGGGGTATTTGTGATTTGCTATATATTACATTGCCCCCATTGTTCATTATAGCCACCTCATAGCATTCTATTTAATAAAGACTGATCCATGAAGAAAATTACTTTTACTATCTTCCTAATCTGTTAAATATAATAAAATATCTGCTTTTCCAGAATGGCCCCAGAAAAGAAAGAAAACAGTTAAAAATGCATTCATTTCCCTTATGTGTTAACTCAAAATTTATGCAGACCTTGGCCTAATTTCATACAAGATTGGTTTCATCTTTCTTACAACTTTTGAATGTTAATCTCTAATGTTTACTAGCTTTAATATTAATGTAAATAAGTTCCACAGAAATACAACTGAAAGCAAATAGGTAGTCATAGGCAGATAAAAATCCAAGCTGACTTTTGAAGATCTGAAATTTAAATTAATCTGCTTCCAATCAACATTAATCAAGTATTTTTGGTGTAACACAGGAGAGAGAAAGAAAAATGTGTAGGGGTTTTGGGGAGAGGAAGAGAAAGGAGGAAGTAACCAATTATATACTAAGGAATATTCCATCCAGAACAACAGAAGATGAATGATTAAATTTTGGTGACAGGCTGTACTTCAACCACTGTTCTCAAAGCATTTCTTTATTCTACCTATGATGAGAGGTAAACTGTAATTTAAGTAAATGCAGCCTCTTCTTAAAAATTGTCTGCTGCTCTAAAATCATAGCACAAATACAGGATTATAATATTTTTAATACAAAAATAAAGACATCTATGTAAATATGAATAAGTTAATTATATATGGTAATGTAATCAAATTTTACCCCAGAGATAAAAAAGAACAACAGTAAATAAATAAAGAACTTTCACCAACTCAGGTTAGGGCTACAGATAAGCATTTAACAAGGCAATTCCTTGTAAAATCCAAGTAATGTGTCACATGCCATTGTGTGGGAATCAGAGCCCTAGATTCTGGTTATCAGGGATTTCATTTGCTAGCTCACTGTGGTTTGTTTGGGTTTTGTTGTAAGCTCTGGCATAAAGCTGTCAAGCTGGCTAATCAAATTGGAGCTTGATGAGTTTAAGGTAATTACAAGTCTGCCTATCAAGCCAAGGTACTGTTGCAGACTGTCTCTTGGGGGACAGCTTGTTTCCTGAGCTAATTCTACAGCTCACCAGAAGCATAAATTGGAAAACCTCCATGGAGTAATGGACATGGACATGATGACTGGCTGTTCAGATTTATGCACTTTCTGTGGCACAGCAGTACAGGGGAGATGGGCCCCTCCAGAATCTTCCCTACTGTTTTACTCACAGTCCTTCCAGCTTGTTCTTCACAGCTCCAGGAGCTGCACCCCTGAGGTGGGATTCCAATGCTGGTGGGAGCTGCAGCAGTCCCACAGCTGCTGTTTCAGGGCTTTCTGAACGAGTTCATACAAGTTCTTGGATGCCTCCAGGGATGAATGAGCAGTAGCTAATGTCCCACTTCTATACTCTGTTTTACACTTTTGCTCTGGGCCCCATCCTCCTTTTATTCACTTTTTGTCTTGGGGTAACTATCCAGTGTTTATTTACTTTCATTCCCTTTGGTGTCTTATGTCTTTCCCTCCTATTTAACAAAGACTGCTAAGTTTTATCAGAGGAGGGCTGAAGTTCTTTTCTAAGAGTGACAACCAATGGGAACAGTGGCTATAAGGCAACACCTGCAGCAGAGTGAAAACAGGGCAAACATGAAATGCTTTCCCCAGGGTCTGCCTAGGACTGACACAAGCCTGATGAAGCAGTGTCACAGGCTGGCAAGCAAGACAGGGTGCAAATAAAAAAAAAAATAATTGAATAAAAGATAATTTTAATTGGAACATCTTTCTAAAAATCTGGGTTATCCCATTCAGTACAAATTAAAACATCTTCAACTTTGCCTTATTTCAAACAGATCAACATTGACAATACACCTTGGCTTGCAACCTAAGAGAAAATAAACCTGCAAGTGGAAATACCAAAAGTATGGATTATACTTTAAAAGACAACAAATCTGAGTTCAACATCAAAGAACTATATTATTTCAATGTTATGTGTCAAAAAATTAATCTCAAAGCATGTGATATATCCAGAATTTTGTACTTTAGTTCAAGTGCTAATTAAGCAAGATTAATTGGAAGCTTAGTGACAGAATAATAGAAAAAATTTAAGCTCTAAAAATGAAACAGCAGAAGAGCTTAATTTCATCAACTGACACTGGTCTTCACAATATTAAATTTTATTCTAACCTGAAAATATCAGACATTTTCCATGTATTAAATTTTACTTATTTTGCTCTTTTCATTAAAACACACACAAAAAAATCCACAAAAAACTGCCAGCACAAAAAAGGTAACATCTCTCAAAACATGAGAGTATCTGAAATTTGAATAATTGCATACTTTCAAAACCTAGGTCTTCATCTAAGTATTTTAATTTCTTCCTATGAATTCTCAAATTACTTGCATTGCTTGCTTCTGTTCCATCTGAACCTGTTGTCTTGCATGATTTCCCCCCACAAGTAGCCTTAACAACACGGTACTGTGCTGATTCTATCCCTACCCCAATCTGATTACTTTGGTGCAAAACCTTACCTATGCTCATCTTGGCAGTTTAGACCTCCTTGATCATTTCCCTTGCTCCAATTTTCCACTGCTATTTCTCACTTGAGCTTTAGAGAGTTATATTCTCAGTCTGCACACAGTTTGTGTGCATGCACTACAGGAAGAATTAGAGCTCTGCAGATGGAAATATCAGTTCTTATGATAACAGGTATAAAGGGAGGAAGGGTTTTTATAAAATATGTCACCTGATGTAAATCATATTCTGTTTGCCCATTCTGTTTAATTCTTATGAATATCTGGGAAGAAGATTCAATTAAAGCAGTATCAATTAAACTAATGGTTGTAGAGTTACAGCTCAATCTTTTAACTCAAGAACAATGCTCGAAATGAAAAGTTGAAATTAATTAGGTAGAGACAGTAAGTAAGAAAGATCAAATATTGGGGAATAGTTTTGCAGTAGTCAGAAATGTTTTTACAAATGAATTAACTTGATGAGTTATATTACTAGTAAGGCATCACTATAAATAAAAGCAAGGAAAGCCACTGAAATAACTTGTGCATATTATATTTCAAGTGACTGATGACTGATTTCAAACATCACTTCTCTCTGACAAATCAACCTCTTTCTCTGTTTACCTAAAATGACCAAAGAGAAAATAATGCAGTTATTACCCAGCTGTTTGAGAATATAGATGAGGACAAGCATCTCTCCAACATGCAATTTTTCAAAAAAAAAAAAAAAAAAAAAATTTCCTCAGTGGTAAGTGGAGAGCAAAGAAATCCCAAATTCCAACATTTTAACAGCAGTGAAAATATGTCCGTTTCTTTCCTGCAACCCTAAAGTACACCTTTCTCTTGCTTTCTGCCTCACCAAACTCTAATAGGACAGCACCTATAAATGGGCCTTATTTTGGCAAATCTGAGAGTGGATTAAAATTTAGTGATCCCAATATGCATAACAAAATAAGCTGCAATAAACATGTTGTGGGGTATCTGTGAAAACTGCCACAAATATTGTTTTTGTATGCCCCTCCTTGGGAGGATCACTTGGATATACAAAGCACTTCAAGAAAATGGGCTTCACATATAGGATATCTGTTAGTGTCAGTTTAAAAAAAAAATCAGAATTGTTTGCATAAAGGAAAATGAAGTATTCTGTATGAAGAACTGGGGAAGCTTTCAGTACTAATTTCTTCACTTGCTAAATGTAAATCAAACAGCAGCTTCTTCTTTATCATTCAATTTCTGAAAAAATTGAAATATTAGGAAAAGAAGGAACAGTGACTGACTACACTGCAATCACCCAAGAGCAGAACTGGACTGAAAGCAGGTTTATTGTCATCCAAGGGAGGACTTGGATAAGAAAGAAATAACTGAAGTCATAACAGCTATTAAATGCTATTAAATCCAGACTTACTGATAAATCATATTGGACACTTCCACAGCACTTGTAAGATAATGACATGAAACAGAAATTCTTACAACCACTGTTCAGGAAGTTGGATCTGCTTAAAATCACCCTCCCTAGAGCATGTACTAAAGAATGATTTAAAATGGAAGAGGGAAAAGTTGATTTATATGCATCATTTCTTCATGAAAAACAATCAGTGTAGGAAAGAGTTTCATACAAGTTCAGTTTAGGATGCCATTTAGTTAATTAACTGAGCCATTTGCATTAGCAAACTCAATATTGACTTTAAAACAACATCTATGCAATTCTTTTAAACTCATGAATATTTATGAGCCATAGTCTCTCTGACAAAGTCGGAGTAAAGATTGTATTATTAGAGGAAGATTAAAGCAGGCTGCTAAAAATATTTAGAGAAGATTTTTTTACTAAATATAGAAGAATTTTATTTGCTTTGCATCTAGCATTTCATGTTTCCTTGCAAGGCTCCCAGGACCTAACCTTGGATGATGTTTATTTGGTCTTGTTTTTTTAAAAGACTTCTCAATTAAATATTTGTAATATTTTCAACTTTAATTTTTATGAAAAAACCTTTTTTTTTCCCCCATCAATGCAGGAAACTAAAGCAGTCAAAAAAAAACAATGCCCCAAACAATTTTCTGCTTCATTTGGCTGTCTAGATTTTTAAAAAGCAAACAGACATATTCCCCCACCCCAAAGATTAACTTTGTTTTTCTTCCATGGTAATATGATCATGTGTATCACAGTCTTCTGAATATCTATATTTTTCTGTGTAATACTTGTAACTAATTGTCATTCATTCTACTCTTCACTCTCAGCAATTCTCCTTTGTCAAGGACATTTTTGAGCACAAGTCTCTCCACCTTAAATCTCTGCTAAATAATCTAGTCCAGGAATTTCTTTTCTTTATCTCTTTTTCTTACTCAGTTCCTTAAATCCAAAAGCAACCAAAAAGGCTTTAGAGTCTAGTTCCTTCAGTAATTCTTAATGAAGGCTATTCCAACAGGAAAATTATTTTTAAATAAATATTAAATTCCCTAAATGGCCTTTCCCTGGTTTACAGCAGAAATCACCAAATACATCCTTCAGGCTACACACAGTTCTGTGAGGGACTGCAGTGGTCAAGGGCTTAAACTTAGGACTTTGCCTGTTATGGCAAAATTGTGTAAAGAAACTGTGACCACCAAAGCCCACTCCCCACATGAATGTGCTTCCTGATGGGAACTGGACTGTGAGCTAAGCCACCTGATGGCAGCTTGAGGTAAGATAAAGGTGATACTATTGTCCAGTCATCTCAGGTCCAGGGAGAAGTAAACAAGGCTGGGGGGAGAAGAATGGATCCACAGAGAAAGCCAAACTCAGCAGTTGTGCTGTGAGTCAGCTCTGTGTGGGAGAATGAGAGTTTTTGTGTGTGTGTGACAGGACTTCATCTTCCCTTACACAAACTGGCTTAGTTGTAAAACCCCCCACCCCAAGGAGGCCATATACACAGGATATTCATGTGAGGCAGCTGAGGAGGTGTCATAAACCATCAAAGACCCCCGAAGTGTTCCCCATATTCGTTCCTAAGGCCTTGCACCAGAGGACTGCACATGAGGCAAAGTGATGCAACAGATTCAGAGTCACTTGCAAGGGACTGTGCTAAACCTAACCTGGGGTAAGAACCTGAGCATTCTCCCTGGCCTGAACATATATTAATCCATTGAACTCTGTTTTGTGGGACCCTCACCACAGAGAAGACCAGAAGAAACTGATCAACAGGACATCATCAGGATTTGCAAGGAAGTTGTAACTGCAGTGAGGTCTGCCCTCAGTCTCCTCCAGGCTGAACAGACCAAGGGACCTCAGCCCCTCCTCACACAGCTTCACCTCAAGGCCCTTCACCATCCTTTTTGCCCTCCTTTAGATGTTCTTTAACAGCTTAATGTCTTTTTTGTATTGTGGCACCAGAACTGCCCCCAGCACTGGAGGTGAGGCTGCCCCAGCCCAGAGCAGAGGGGACAATCCCCTCCCTTGCCCGGTGGCCGTGCTGGGCCTGATGCCCCCAGGACACGCTGGGCCCTCCTGGCTGCCAGGGCACTGCTGGCCCAGATTCAACTTTCCATCCACCAGGATCCCAAGATCCATTCCCACAGGGCTGCTTTCCAGCATCCCATTCCTCAGTCTGTCTCCACATCCAGGGTCGAGGAAAAGTTTAACTTTATTTTAGACTATTGCATTTGTGAGAATTTTAATTACATAGCCATGCTGCTATACAGACAGGTCTATATAACCTTTATCTTGTAAACAACAAAGAGTAAAACACTGATTTTAGGTCCTTATGGTCTTCCTTAATAGAGATGGATGAAAAACCTGACAGACAATGGCAGCTTCTGTCTTGGAACTGAAGTTTTAGAAAGCCCAAAACATTGCCATTGATTGGTGTGCAGTAGTATCTGAGGATTGTTCATTACAAGTGAAATCTCTCTCAGATACACAGAAAATTGTTGTAAAAAAAAAGTGTAAGTTACTTATTTGTTATCTAGTAATTCAGCTGCATCAATATTATTTGAATGTAGCTGTAGCACATTGTAGTACACACAATACATATGTATTGAAAATCAGTACTTCTTACACTCAAAGTACTTGACATAACTTTTAAAGGATATGATTAATATATTCTGGATTTGTATGGCAAACAAGAATAATAAGGAATATTAAGATGGTTGCTAAGATTGTATTATGCATATCATCTATATACACACATACATGTATTTATTCATGCTTTTATGGCCTCATTGGCCAATAGAACTGCATGATGACTGTATTTCATAAATATTTTTCTTTGTTTAGCTTTTAAAATTTTAATTATAGTAACTGCTAGCAATATGCAAATTAAAAAAAACCCATTAAACCTATATATGCTTGTTTCTTAGGGCTGGTGACATTCCCATGCTTGTCCAATGAACATTTATATCAAATATTTTTTGCTATACATAAGGCCATTTTCCAGTATGGCTGATGATAACATGAGTGTGGATTACACTTAATTAACCATCTATGACAAACTATTACAAAAGACTTTTTTATCTTTAATGGAATCAGGCCACTCATTAAATGAAAGTAAATTCAGGTAAATATCAATTTTTTTGATCCCCAAAATGCCAATTATACTATTCTTATTTCAAATTTAAAGAACAGAAATCAAACTGTAGCATTCATTTTCCAACATATTTTCCCCTCCACCCCACAAATAACAACAGCAGCAATTGCAGTAGTTCCAGCTGCGAGCTCAAATTAAGTTGCACTGACATGCTGGAAATTTTATGTCATTGCAGGTAATCTATGAATAATTTCTACTCAAGGCAAGTTATAATACATGAACTATAACCTTGTTATGACTTTGTGTTTCTGCACTTTTGGGCCCATCTGTTTTTCTCTACACTTGATCAACCAAGCTAAGACAACCTATGCCTGTTCTGGTGGTACAGAAAATGTTCACAAATTATAGCCATGTCACTCTACTCTAATTTTTATCTTGTCCACATAGCACAACAAATTGATTTGCCGTGGCAATAAACAGTGAAATAGTCTCTTCAGTGTCTGGTAATTAGAACTAATACTAGTAGACAAATTAAAAGGCAGCAAAACAAAATGTCTCCATCAGGCACTAATAATAACCTTTATAATACACACAGTAGATGTTGTGAAGACTAAGGTGGATAAATGAGGAGAATGCTGATTTTGGCATCCAGCTTACTTTCAGATAATTTAGCTCATCGCTCTTGGCTGACACCAGACCACGAATAATATTAAAGAGTAATAAACTCCTTCCAGCAAACCTCTGATTCCATGGTTCACTGGTCTCAGACCTAATCTATCAATCCATTTACTGCACAGTAAAAGGTAAGAAACCCATTACAGATCTGTTTCATGCCATGGCAGGTGGTATATGACAAGAACTGAATTCATCACAAACTCCAGTGCCGAGTACCCTTTTGTATGTGCTTTGAAGCACTAGGTGATTACCTTACTTGGCTATCACAGCAGAAGATACTTTAAGCTTTGAAAATAAATGAAAAATTCTTGATGTGAAAGCATAAAAATGGTCATAAAATACTTAATTTTTCATAATATGAAGACTCCACAAAGATTTCATTTTTACAAGAAATACTGGCTTTGGAGAGGGTACAATAAGTAAAACCAGGCTAGAATTTCTGTGGGCTTAAATCTTCATTCTCTGCTTAAACTATACTGTATTAGGTAACAGCTTATTAGAATCACTGTTTAATAAAGTTGTATAAAGAAATGTGGTGTTAAAATTATTACTATCCAAAGGAAGAAAAACTCTTTACATATCTACTCTCAAGGTCATCAGCACGTGATATAGACACCCAAAAGCAAAGACAATTCTGAAGTAAAAACTAAAAAGATACTTTTATGTGACTGCAATTCCCTTCATACTAAATTTCTTTTCTAAGTTATTTCTATTGCTGTAGGGCAACAGTTTCTGTGACTGTAAAGAAGGTTTGAACATGACTTATTTCAAATATGTCACCTTGAAGGTTAAGACTCACAGGTGTTGTCCCCTATTCCCCTGCCTGGCAGATCAAGGCAAAACAAAAAGTGATAACTCCAGGAGATATTTGGCTATGTTCTCAGCTAGTGTAAATTGTCCCAGCTTCTCTGAAGTAAGCAGAATTACTCTAGTGTACACCAGATAAGGGACTATCTAACATTATTTATGTAACTGTCATGTGTGTTTCATATCTTGAAAACACTATTATCCTGCAAAATGAGATCATCATAAACAGTAGATTGTTACATGTTCATTTCTAGCAGAGATGGCAGAAAACAAACTATGGAGTATGAAACAAAGGATTAAAGGATACACTCTTAAGAGGGGGTGGGGAGACAGAATAGCCCCAGAGAAATCTGTGTGATGATGTTTGCCTA
This sequence comes from Alaudala cheleensis, assembly GCA_013398995.1. Taxonomy (NCBI): domain Eukaryota; kingdom Metazoa; phylum Chordata; class Aves; order Passeriformes; family Alaudidae; genus Alaudala; species Alaudala cheleensis. The sequence continues at coordinate 164,374 of VWYE01016421.1, read as the reverse complement.
CTGTGCTTTGAGGAACACAAAACATATATCCTAATCAAAACCACTGACTATGGAATCATGCTCAGGTAACCTAGGAAGTTTGTCTGATATAAAAGTGCCCATCCTGTGAGCTTTGGCTCAGAGTAAATATCTGTGGGGTTTTTCCAGTGGTTACATATCTACAGCTGAACAAAGAGAACATTAAGTTCCTCTGTCAGGCTCGCAGAGCTTCTTTCCATGATTTCTAGTTATAATTCACATCCTAGATTTTCAGGGCAGAAAGTGAAACAAATAATTGCAGTTTCCTTCACAAATCATGAGTAACAGCAAAGTTATGCAAATGAAAAAATAGTTATTTTTCCCTTCAGTATCATTGGGAAAATCTTACTGAACTCCAAAATGAGCTTCTAACTTTTTGTTTTGTTTTGTTTTCTATATCTGTCAAGATCACAGAGAAAACAGAAAACATGAAAAAGAGAGGACCTTCAGAGAAGACGTATTGATTTGAGTATTGTAATTTTCAAATTCAATTTCTGTTAATTAAAGAAAAAGGACATAAAAACTCACAAAAAACACAAACCACTGTATTTTTCAGATTTTTTACATTCTGAGTCCAAAGGACAATGAGAACTCAGTTTTATACATCTCTATGGGTAGATACCAGAAATAAAAATGATGTGGTTAAGTAATGATCTCAAATGGAAGATGACTTTTCTTAGTTTAGTCTCTTCTAGTAGTAAATTAAAATTTTCAAGTATGAAATTCCAAGAATAATTGTCTTGCCAGACACGTTAGATCCAGGAGACATAAAATTATAAAAATTCAGTGAATTGTAATGACTCACTAAACAGTAGATTTTGTCTGCCATATTTTACCCAGCATAAGTACTTCCAACAACATTAATGGTTGCTCTGACTGTGTCAAGAGATCTGAAACATTTTTACATCAGCCAGCAGAAAATAAAAATTCCAAGTTTTAAAGCATGCAACTAATCAGCAAAATGCTACATTCAGTGGCAAACTGCAGAATTTCTTAAAATTTGTTTCTGTAATCTGACTAAAAGGAAAGTGTTTTCCTGACAATTAATGCTGTCTTTTTAAAATCACACCTAAATTAAGCTATGTACCTGCCTCCTTTAGCCAGTAGAAAACACTACTTTGATCTTGAAGTGTTCTGAATTCTTCTATATACACTGATATCAGAAGCCTATTTGTAGAGAAAAAGATACTTCAGTCCAACCTCTGATATAATGCTCCAACCTGGAGTTTGTGAATGTGATCAATATTTATTACCTACTTTTGCCTGAGTTTTTCTGAACTTTGCCAGACTGCTCCTCTTAGGAAGAAACTAGTAAGGGTAACACAACTTTTTATTTTTTATTTATAAGTTCTTTTTTATTTCTTAGGTCTTTGCTTGAAATTCAAATGAATTTATGGAAATGGTAACAAAAAAAACCCAGGATGTATTATCCTTGACCAAAAACTCTACCTTGCCTTTTCAATAAGGTACTCAGAAGATTATTTTCTCACTTCCATCCTCCCCACCCCTCCACCCCAGAGCTAAACACAATGAGTTATTCTTTTTTGCCCCAGCATCCTGCTAACTTTAAAAAATAGACACCACAGGTTAATGTGCCTGACTCTGACTTTGCAATCAGTCTCAACAGAAATCCTTCAATTGATTCTACCTTGGTCATTTCCAAGCAGGTTAATCCATACCTTGGGTAATAGTCCTCTGGACAACACTTTCTATCATTTTGACCATGAAAACACTCAAATTATCTACTTCTCTTCACCAGATTTGCTACTCATTTTCATCTGTTTTCAACACAAAAATATGATATTTCAGCAATAAACCAGAAAAAAGTCCTCCCTTACTTCTTTCAATCAGTGTGGAGATCCCAGAAAGCAAAACATGTGATGATTTGTTGCACAAAAAAACAGAAGTGAGTGCTCAGAGTTGGAAGAAGTGTGGTGGAAGGTGAAACGGTGATTGCAGTGTCCACCTTGGGAACAGGAGAGATTTGGGAAGTGTTTCCATGAACAAAATCAAACATTTGCCTCTCACACACCTGAGTCACAAAGCCTGGAATATTTGCTGTTCCAGCAAAAGCACCAGGCTACAAAAATGATGTTGTGCATTCCACCTTTAAGTAGAAGAACTGTAATTTAGGGAGTATATTCGAATGAAAACATCATCACTCCAGTCACTAATGGTCTTTGTTTGCTATCACTGTTTCTCACAGCAGTGTATTGTACCCATTTTTCTTCCTCAGATTCATTATGCACACAACTGTCTCTTCATACAGAGAAAAATTATACACACCAGAAAATATATAATGCAAATATCCATGCAGATTAAAATTTTATATCACAGTTATATCAGTAATATGTCTAACCTTTAACAAACGATGGTTAGCCTCCTTCAGTGTACTCTCAAGCTTATGTTTTTTGTCTGGGTTCAGTGATGCACTTCCAAGTGCTATTCCTCCAGATTCATTTAATCGTTTCAGTATTCCCTTGTGGGACGGCAGCTCTCCAACTCTTAACTGGAACAGACAAATACAGCAGTTAAGATGAACTGTGGTAGGATTTTCAGCTCTCTTATCTTGACCCTTATTGATTTGTGTATCAGCCAAAGGAATAAACTCAATTCAAGACAAAATAACTGTTGCTTTCTGAATGTAGAAGGCTAAAAAAAAACAACCCAAAAGAGACTGTATTGGTCAATCAAGTCTAAAGAGAATTCTGCATTAAAAAATACAGGTTTTCTCAGGATATTAATCATTATTACATTATAAATTCCTGGACACCTAATACTTCATGTATATCAATTTTAATAATCTTGTAATATGGTATGGAGCAAGCATTTTTGAGAAGTGTTTTGATATGTTCCAGGCTGTGAACAGCCACCCAGATGGTATGTGGTGAAAAGCCTTCCACTCCAGTTTAACCCCTTAACTAAGAATGTTCATGCATGTTCACTAAAAAGAAAAAAAGAACAAAAAACCAAAAAAAAAAATCACCACACCAAAAGGAAAGCCAAAAAGAAATGCAAGGCAGCATTAAAATGTCCCACTTCTCCACCACATATATTATTGAAAACTAATATTGTTGAAGTAACTTAATATATCAAGTAAGGTTCGTGTTGCTTCAAGGGTTTTATTGTTCTGGGGTTTTTCTTTGTTTATTCTTGATTATTAGCAAGGGCAGGTAAGTATGAAATGAGCCATGCTGCCTGGCAATGCATTATTATTTGCTCCATTAGGATGTATTCCCTTTTGAGCAGCTCCAAAAGAAGGTGGACTGTAAAAACAAGATACAAATAAGTGATGCTAACACCTTTAATTTTGGATTCTATATCCCTTTGGAATACTATATAGGAAATATTTGTGTATGTGAAAAGTGGAACCTTTCTGGTTCTAAACTCTCTATTCAGTCTTAGAGCTCTTACTAATTTCTGCAAACTGTAAGATGCATCCAACACCCCTTAAAAGAATTTCTTTGCCTTGATTATCAGATCAACAACAGAACCTCATGAATTCCCTGACCAAATCAATGGCAACTTTTGTTAAACAGAAAGACAAAAACACCACATGGTTGAGTCTCCATTTCCTGAAGTGATATTTATCCTATTTTTATTTAAAAAGAAACTTAAAGATAGATTTTCACTAAATAATTCTTTGCAGTTTTATTTTTCTCTATTTTGTTGTGAAGGATAGAACAAAATGACAAGTTTTCTTCAGATTCTTCAACACTCTATTAATCACTAGCTGAATTTGTTCAACTTGGATTTACAAAAAGGATGACTAGGTTCTTATCCTCAAGGGAGGAAAGGAAAACCTTTAGGCATATATTCTGTAAATAATACACATTTTCAAATTACAGTTTAATTTATTATTGTACAAGTCATTAAAAATAGTCATTCCACTGAACACATTTCAAAAAACTAAACAGAGAAACTTCTGTTGTATATATTTATTTCAAAAAACTAAACACAGAAACTTATGTTGTATATATTTATCAGCAGTATTAAATTCTAACACATACATTGAAATATTCCAGCCCTTAAAAAAACCAAATATTTAATATTCTGATGGGGCTTTTTAAAGTATTCTTAAAAATAAGTCACCTAGATGTTTAGTCTAGAAAATGTTGCAGCGATAATTTAATGATTTGACATTTATAATTATGCATGTAGTTCTGGATTCTCTTGTGAAATATGTGGCAAACCAGAGCATCTCTCTGGGTCTCCTGGATGGGCAGGAGCCTGGACGGGGGGGTAGGTCCTCCTCGGCCTGTGCCAGAAATGGTGGTGGCTTTTGGTCTCAGCCCGTGGAAAAAGCACTGCCAGGGCTGTCTGAGGATTTGGTGGTCACAAGGGTTTGATTGGTGTGATTTTTGTTATATCACTGGGTTAGTAGAAAGGTTTTTAGATTTTGCTACATAGACATAAATGGAGCAAAGATGGAGGCAGATCAGTGTGATAAGAGCACATGTTTCTGTCTTCCTTTTCCTCTTCCTCTTTGCAAAGGGTGATGGGTTTTTAGGATTGGTAAAGGTAAAATTTCACTGCATGACATGGGTTTAGTTATTGGTGTTTAGAGAAAAACAATGTTAACGTAGTTTAGAGCATAAAAGCCCAGACAGTGTCGTGGGCAAGAGAGAAACCGTTTTTCCAGCTGCTTGTGAACTTCACGCTGGACAGAAAGAACTGATAGATAAGATTTGTAATATAAACATCTGCAGTTCACAACCCAGACGTTCTCCAATTCCTTCTTTCAAGCATGGGCTGGTGAGAAGAAAGATTTACACTGCTGGGGTTAATCTCAGAAGAGATAACTCCGACAGAAATACTGAACAACATTTAATAAGTAAGAAGCTACTAAATGTTAGCAAGACACCTATAGAGAAATGCTGTACATCTAAACCAGCCATATTCTGAATAAAGAAATGAGGATGAAAAAGATAATGATTAATTTCCTAGTTTCAAGTTATTTTTCCTTCAGTAGATTTTCCATTACTCTTCTCATTTTAGTATGATCAACATATATTTGTACCTGGGCTTTAAAATTCCCAGCTTTGATTTGTCTAAAAAAATTATATGAATGCTTTGTTTGATGTCAGAAACCATTTTGGAAAATAGCTTTTAATTTTCTTCAATGAAGAATTGATAAAGTAAGAAAGTCTTAAGAATAGAGCTTACAATACCTTTACTTTGCTCAGGCAGTCTCTCAACTGGTCTTCATTCCCTTGTTCAAGGGGAACAGAAATAATGCTGTCTGCTTCCTCTAACCATAAAATCAACTTGTTCAAATCCTCTTGAAATTCTGATAAAATATTCTTTTCTTCCTCTATCCTGTAATAAAAATGTGAAATCAATGATTCTATTAATTTATTTTTATATTGACGTGCTTAGCCATACTGAAGGATGATAACCAATTCTTAGAATTCATACAAATTATTTTTATAAGTGGGCCACAGCTTCTTCACATCAAAAATATCAGGCAAACACCAACACCCTTTTAACGTGGCATTAAATGTATTTTAAAAGAAAAGATCAAGGCATAATTTACAACACCACTAAATTCAGCTTCCAAATTACATATGGCAGGTAGCAAACAGGCACACCAGAAATAAAGCAGCTAATTATTCAGACTAAAATTCTGTTGGAACTGACAGCAAGGAAGCCCAGTGTCGACAACTATGAATTCTAGCATCAAGTGTTACCAACTGAACCTGTAAAAACTGGCACAGACTCATTTGGACATATTAAACAACAAGATATTTCAGTAACTGTGCCATATAGTTTGATGTTAAGATTCACAAAAATTAGGTAAGGTTCACAGTTGATATAAGTAGGAAAAGGATGGAATTCACAACACCCAGCTTTAGATGTCTACTCTTCATTTGTCTCCATCTACAACTCATCTGCTCATTTTCACTATAAATATAATGAGATGAATAGTGAAAATATATTTTCACTAAAATATATTGAGATGTGAACTTTTGTGCAAAAGCTTCTGAAGTCACCAAGAGATGCCGGCAAATATTTGAAGAGCAGCAGGGAAGAGCATTGGTAGAATGTGAATGTTTGGGATTAACACTTGGAGTGGGCCCTTCTAAAGGAAAAAAAATATGTTTTGTATAAAATACATGTAATTTATCCACCAAACTTATTTACACACTGAGAATTACCCGTATGGAAAGGTTAAAGATTAAATACTTATCAAAATTAATCAATGAAAAGCAGATCCTCTGAGGTGGGATAATATTTTTAACATGCCAATTTCCTCCCATACACAACTGGCTCATATAGTATTGGGACATTCACACTCACACAAAGGCCTGAAGATATTAATCCCTGCTGATGGGGATCAGAACTACACTGGTATGACAGGCAGCTGTCCTGTCTTAGGTGTCATAAACAATCAAAAATACTCAAACTGCCCTCAGGCTCGTTTCTGGAGCCTTCCACCAGAGGAATGTGCATGACCCACAGTGTTGCAGCAGAGAGTGTTTAACTGCCCCTTCCCCAGAGGAGGTACCTGGGCATTCCCACCTGAACATGAACACATTGAACTTTTTGTTATGCACGCCTCCCTCACCCCAATGGATCATGACTAAGATCATCAATTTGACCAACTGAAATCACAACAATCAAATCTTGCCTGATTCACTGATGGGCATTTCTTTCTTTCCTTTTCACTATCTACTCTCATGCTTTCTTCTTTCTTTTCCTTATAAGTTTTCTTAAGCGATACCTTTACACCTCTATATTGTTTCATTTCTATGGGTAATAACCAAAATGGCTACGAACCTCCTTCCCACTGCAATCAAATTGTTCTAAAATAAACTTGCCATGTACAGACAGATAATTGGTCATTGAGTGTCATTTCACTCTGATCTGCCCAAAGGGATCTACCAGTAACAAGGACCTCAGTTACCCTGCCTTCAGGGGTGGGTTGGAACAATATCCAACCTAAAAGTCCTCTGGCCCAACTTGACCTCATTCTCTGTTCTCCTGTCCTTTGTCAGGGGGGAAGGGACCAACCCTAACCTCCCTACAACTTTATTTTCAGGGAGCTGTAGAGAGTGAGAAGATCTCCCCTCAGCCTCCTTTACCAAAGAGAAAGTATATTTTCAACACATAAAAGTCAGTATTCATAACTACACTTAGAGCATGAAAATCATGGTTTTAATTTATATATAAATCAAAATGTTTGGCAAATTTATGCTGCTCTGAACAGGATCTCAATATAGTTCTAGATAAAGTTCCTGGTTTAGATCTAGAATGGATTCTAAATCAGCAGATTTATTTGTTTTAATTTTATAAAGCAGTATATTTTAATAATTACTAGACATATGAGGCTAACACTGGGGTTTTTTGTGGGTTTTTTTAAGCTCAGAAATAACTTACTCTGCAGTATCTGCCTACAGATTAAACAAACATAAGCCACTGGTGCTAAATTGTTCTTTAGAGGAAAAAGTAAGAGCTTATATTTACTGTGAAAACAATAAAATTCTCCAAAACTATTTACACATAGATAAATCATGGACATACCCATATGTACACACATATACAAACAAATACATGAAAGAATGAACACCAGAAATAGCAAAAGACTTAACAGCCCTATTTCTCTCAGCTTGTCCTAGATTTTCTAATGGAATCATGCATGAATATTTCCATGAAATGCCATTTGCCCAGGATTTCTGGCAATGCAACCGATATCAACAAAAAATACTGATGCTCCTAGATATAAGAATAATTTTTGTACTACTATATCTATTTATTACAACTCTGGATCTCTTATGCAGACAGAAATTCTGAACCTTTCCAGTACACACAGATTTACTGTTTGGTTGCACAGGTCATGCAAAAAAGAACCAACTTTACAGCATCACATTTATTACACTGTTCTTCACTGAGAAGTGTTCATGTTCATGACTTGAGAGGTCATATGCTCTTCTCAAGCCAAAATAGGTCGTCGAAACCCAGCTAATCAAAACATCTGTTTCTGTGAAAAGGAGTCAATGTTAATCTATAAAAATGAAGAAAAACTAATAATGTCCTGTGATCCTGAAAACAGAAGCACAATTTCAAATCTTTGTGAGGCACTGTATCTCCCTGCTCCAGTTACGGAAATCTGGGAATCAGGCATCCAGTGTTTCACCATAAATCATATAATAAAACCTCTGTCTCTCAAACTGACTAGGCGCCCCAGAATCTGACCTCTCAGCAATAGCTTCCATTTTTTTGGTTTCCTCTCATTTCTACTCATTTGTGAAGTGCATAGCTCAGTGGAGGCATTATGTGATGGTACCCTGAGGATAAACCTGAGAAAGATCCAAGTTTAAATACGTTAATTTTGGCACAGAAAAGGCATAGCATTCAACTCTATACACCCGAGAGCAAAATTACTGAGCTGCATGGTATTTTGAATGAGAAATCAAAAATATTTCTTGTCTCCTAGAAGAGATAGCAATTGGCAAGATTCTTTTTCCATCTTAAGTACACTGCCAGTTTTATCACCTTTATGAAGTGAGCCACAACATTTAAAACACTAAAAGCTTTCCTAGTTGTGAAGGAAAGAAATTTTTACTTTAATGAAAAATTAAAATGCTGATCAGTAGGATAAAGATGTTTTTGACCTAAGACTTTCCAGGGATTCTTTCAGAGATGTTTTCTACAGATATAGATAGGTGTAGATAGATACAGATAGAGATAGACATACATATTTCATATTTGTGTATGTGTGTGCAAGCACAGGAGGGTTTCAGAGTTCAGAAAAAAAATATATTCCATAGACCTACTTGATTCTAATCAGGAACAACATGCAGTAAGGGAATTTAAAGGTTCATTGCAATTAACAGGACATGCAGGTGTACCTTATAATTTACTTTACCATCTCTTCTTGACCTGCTAGAATGTTACTTCTATTATAAATAACACCCTGCAAGACAAGTGTCATATTATGCAAGACACTAAAACAAAGTGTTCTGTGTTAGCTGAACTGGTTAATTGAATTAAAAGTTTTAACTCAATGACTGATTACACCTTTTGAACAAACTGATTTCTATCATCATAATTACTTTTGGAACAACAGACACATGTAATTTCTAGGTGCTTAAATTCATGGTGGCAATGAAAAATGAACAGTTAGTTGTCACTTAGGGAGTATGGGCTTTCAAATCCCAGCCTAAACAAGCTGGGGTAAGGAACATGAGCTACCAGTCAACTCGGACATGGACAGAGCCAGAGAAAGCAGCTGGGAGTATGATTTGCTTTAGTATTCAATTAATTATTTTTCCTGTTTGCATTTTGTATTCATGATAACTGATAGATTAGGGATTAGTTTTCCTACCATTACGAAACTGAAGCAATAACAAATTCCTATGGTATTCCACAAAAGACCATGGAAAGATTTTTTTTTTCCCGAACTATCACTAATCCTTACTTATATTTGTTAACTACTAAATAAACATTCACAGCCTTTATCAATAAGCTTGTATTTTCATGTGCAGTGTTGAGAAAGCACATGAAGAATATATTGAAGCTCAAGTATTTTCTCCATAGTCACCAATGTGACAGCAATACCATAGCAACCCGTAAATAGTGAAACACATCAGATGTTTGGAGTTTGTAACTGCCCACCAGTGATGTTGGATTTATTTGGAAGGTGTCAGCTATAGAAATAAAATATAATCATAGGAGTAGGACAGATCTGCACTTGTGACTCATATTCCCATCCGTAAATCCAATAATATTTTGGTGCCTTTTCAGTTTTTAACATTCAGCTGTTGATTCTCTATTTATTGTATTTCTAAGATTAGGAATTAATGTGTTTAGTAGCTGCTACTGGGAATATAAGAGGCAACCAAAATGGTAATAAAAATTTAGAGACAATATTTACCAAAACCAATTTAATTTTCATTCTTTCTCAAAGGAATGGATAAATATGCTTCATTAAGGACCTTTAAATAAGTGAAATTAAAATAGCACATAAACTTCAGAAAATGTATTTAGATGTAAATACTAAACAGTAAGAAGAAAATAGCACATATTTGTAAACACAATACAACTTTATGCCAGTAATTCTTTTCTTGTGATTTATTATAAGAAATCCGAACAGTCAAAAAAAGAAAATTCAGAAAAAGTCAATAGGTAGCTAATTATGTGGAATAATATGGAAAAAAAATTATTGACATAACTGTCATAAAATCTCTTCATACTAAACCAGTTTTTAGTAGCTAGAAGCTAATCACAGCCTTCAATATGCTGAGCGTTCAAGTAACAAAAACAATCACTTGCAGCTAGTGTGTTATGGAAGTTACTAAAGAATACTTTAGTAAAGATATTGTATGAAAAAAATTAAAAAGTATATTTACTTCATAACAGTTTTTATTTAGAATAGAAAGTTTGTATTTTTGTATTCAGGAAAGTACTTGGAAGTATTCTGGTAAACAGCCTTTGTTCTGTCATTCTTTCCATAATTACTTCAAATTCGCTTGGGTAGAGATCTGAACAGGCAGTCTGCAGGTTCAAACTCATTAAAAGTGTAAATGTATTTGCAGCTAAAATAATGAAAAATTCTCTTCCATTCAACTGAACCCAATTTTAACAAATGTCAGATCGTGATGAATAAAAAACCCCAAACTGATTACTTCTGAAACATTGAAGGAATCTATTTCCTGGGCATCTGTTTTCAAAAATTACACAACAAGGTTTCAGCAAAAGTGAAAAATAAAAAGACCAACCAACTGCTGGTTACGAGTCTTTCAAGAGCCTCATTTTTGACCCATCCCCTTCTCAAGCTCCCACGAGCTTCTGTGTATGTTCTCTTGGCTGTCCCTGCCTGGCCCAGGCGCTCCTGAAAGAGCAGCACCAAGCTGCAGCCACAGCCCTGGGACTTGCTGCACACTGTGGCCCAAATGGCAAAGCCACCACATCCCTAAATCATCCAAAACTCAGATGTCCCAGTAGCATGTCTCAGAGCAGACACAGCATGATGTGGCCTGATGTGTCTCAGGGGATGAAAAGGCAGAGCAAACTTCTGTTGGTGCAGCTTAGAAGATTCAGTATTCAAAATGATTGCTGGAGTACGAAGAGGGAGACGCAGACACTTTGTATTTCCCCTCTTTTGTCTGGGCTTAGTAGCCTCTATTCAAAGGGCCTTTGTGACTTCCCGTGGTCTCTAAAGTCTCAGAGTAATGCTGCACTAGAGTACAGACTCCAACTTTTCCAAAACATGTCTTTTGTAACAAAATGTTAACAAAAACTCAATTAAATTCCCAATTTGCTAACTACCAGTGTATCAGACTTTCAATCGAGTTCCACTTTATTCAACTGCCTGGTCTAGTTCAAAGTTTTCAGAAAGATAAAATGACTAGATGTGCTAAAATTACATTCTCATCTAATTCTTAGCTGGATGGATTAGACTGCAAGATACAGAAACTTTAAACACTGAATTCAAACTTCTATGGCTTTGAAAGTCTTAGATAAAGGCAAGTGGAAGATAACATCCTACGCAAACATAACTCAAGCATAACCTCTTGATCTTTAGTACCAAAGAAAGGAGATTCAAAGTCAATTTTAAGTCTGTGCTTTGCCTGGGATCAGCATTTGACCTTTCAAAACTGAAAACCAGCTCTTTTTTACAGAAGAGCGGTACCGGTTCCTCAAATTGTTTTGAGACTTAGTTTGTTTTCTTGTCTCTTTTTAATTAAGTTGACCTTTTGCGGTCCAAATAATTCTTATTCATTAAAACTGCCAGTCTATCACTGAGATTAATATTAGCATCTAGTGAATCTGTGATCAGTTTCAGTAATTTATCATGGTTTTGATCTAGTTTCAATTCTTATTATTAAGTTAGTTTACTATTTATTCCAAATTATTTATGAAAACTGAATTAATATGGTGAAACTTTTAAAATTATATCCTGTTTAAATCTTTCCTTTTCAAGTCAACTTGAAACCATGAGGCTCATGGTGGTCACAGGAAATATTTTGAATTGACAGGGTCTTTATCAATGCAGTGATATTATTATAAATAAATAGTAGACCATTTAACCATATAACCTCAGGAAAACGGACAAAGCAATTTTGGAGAATTTGTCCTCCCCTCCCCAAAATACAATCAGTGCACCAGAACATGAAAAATGACTGAGTTTTTCAGAAAGGCCCAACAGAGAGCCATCAGCATTGGAACAGGAGATGGTGGTTAAGGGGAACACAGAAGACAGGCCATTTTCTTTCCTCCATTCACCTCATACTCTCCCAGAATCCACAGACATTAGGTTAAGAATTCTATAGGGCTGAGTCATTATGTTTTCCTTCATAATCTTCTGTGGCCAGCACATCTCAGACATTCAGAAACCATGATGTAAATCTAATATCCATTTTACCATCTCTTTCATTTACAACAAATAATCTTCCCTTCTAGGTACTGAGGAATTAGGTCAATAACATTTTGTTCCACTTTCAGTTTACCCATCAGTTCACCTTTGTAAACCTCAGTCACATCCCTCCTGAGATTTCTCTCCAGAGTGAAGATCCCCACCTTCTTAGTCTCTCCTCACAGTGCAGCCACTCCAAACCTTGGCTCCTTTTATCTGCCTCTCTCTACATCAATATTTTCCATGTGCCCTTTATATCCTTTGACATGCACAGAGATCTGCACACAGATACCAGCATGAGTATGGCATAATGTTTGAGATCACCAAAACAACATCTTTTGTTTGTTTGTTTGTAATACCCTTCCTGATGCAGCCTAAAACATTACGGCTTTTTCCTTTGCTTCCCCCATCTTTTGCCTGTAAACACTGCCAGAAATAAGGTCAGGATTGTTTTCTGGAGCTGGAACAGGCTCAGCATCATTTAAGTATGGGACAGTCTGTTTGTCTGAAATACTCCTTGCCTCACATTTGTCTCTGATCACTTGCTATTTGCTCCCCATCTGCTCAGTTTTGGAGTTCCCACTATCAACTCAGCCTTTGACTACCTGAGGCATAATTTCATCAGCATTCTTGGAAATGTCACCATACACCTCATGTCTCCAACAAATTTCTCACATTCATGCACCTTCTAAAAATATCTGTATCACTTTCTGTTACTCCTGTAATTGCTTCCCCCCTCCCCTCAGCCCCTACTGATCTCTGAATTCAGATTGAAAAATAAGTCTAGAGTGGACAATCAATGTCCCACATAAAAGTTCAATGCTTTGTGTAAAACTGTGCAGAATTATAAAAATCAATTTATTTCATCTGGGTAAGCAAATAGCAAAAACAGAGCTTATAATATAGAAAGTTTCCTTGCCAAATAACGCTTAGCAGCATTACATTGGAATCTGAAATCACTAACAGATTTCATTTCTGGAATCCATTCAATTGCTAATTTCTTGCCACTTTATCTTGAGATCTCCTGAGCAAAAAAAAAGTAATAGAAAACAAAATTTCAGTTGATCACTACTCTGAGCTACTGAGAATTAACTTTAAAGAAGAGCATAATGTATTAACTGCAAAGATAACAACTTAAAACCTATAAAAATGTTAGAGTCAGTTTTCTTTTCTGATTTGCAGAAGATTCTAAATTTTCTTTTAAATTACAGTTTTCAAATGCATTATACCCCGACTGCTCTCCCTTCATTATCACCTGCATTCAATATGGTTTTAAAATGTGATTCCATTTTCTCATTCTCAAAATTGACTTTAAAAAAATCTTAGAATCCCCTTCATAAGAATTATATTCTTTTAACTATGAAAATTTAATTTTTAGGAAACAGACAAAAATAAAAGGACTATCAAAACTTACATGAGTCACAATATAAGACTTCTGACTTTGCAGGTGTTTTTTGTTTTTTTTTTTAATAATCTTTTAAAGCTACTCTGAAAAGAAATCAAAATATGTCAGTTGACCCATATTTATTGTAATTTATGTTCTACTGACATACTTAAATACATTTGACATAGTACCAACACATGCATTGGGCAATGCCATGACTATATCAGCTCTTTGGACTGTAAGTAAAGGCCACTTCCTTCAACTTTTGTTTGCCTCATGCTTTGATCTTAAGGGTAAAATAAAGCATTTTGGATGACATAGGTTTCAAGCCTTAAAAAGAGAGAATCTGACTGTACCCAAAACCAAATCAGGACAAATAATGAAAAACTAAAAGATGTCAAAGCATAAGAGTTGTTCAAATCCCATGACACCATGGCTATATAATGACTGTGCAGCTGATAGGCTTATCATCTTTTCATGCCCACGTTAATCAATAATTGAGACCTCTTTAAAAAAAAAGCACTTTTTCCTGTCAAGTAGGCTTCTTTCCTTTGAAAACTGGCTCTAGAAGAGTAAAAAGAAGAAAACCAAACAAAAGAAAACACTACATGAGTGGTTGCAGAAGCTAGAGTAGGATGTGCTTCCAGGACCTGGGAGGAAAAAGCATTCCCTGGCTCTGACACTGCCAAGAAGATTGGGAGGTGAATAGAAGAATCCTGATGCACATAAGTCTCACCGAAGCACACCAGGAACATTTATATCAGTTTAACACAACACTATCTGTATTCCTCCTGGTGCAACGCTGTTATTCATGCAAAGTTCACTAACTGAGGTCTCTGCAATCATTTTCCTCTAAATTACACAGGCTGTCATTCCAGAGGAAAACAAACCAATCGGTCAACATACTAAACTGAACAAAAGGAGATATGCATGTGCAAGTGTTCATTTAAGAGCCTTCATCTAGGGGAACATAACTGGATTATTCACACTCAGCAAATCCTAGGTTTCCTTAAACTGTAGGATGTGTCAAGAAATTCCATATAATATTCTAACACTGCATTGAACCAAAAGAACATTCAGTTAGACATTTCTACTGATAAACAAAGGGATGAGCAATAACAATCTTAACCAGAGAAGGAAGAACATATTTTATATCCTCAGACAAAGCTGAACCACCAATCTCTTCTGTGTTGCCAAAGCAGATTAAAGGGCTATTAAAAAGATGTGTTATTGTTTTGTAAGTGTTTGCACTTATATAACAAGTTAACGCTTGGAAACATAGATGGGTTTCCAATGTACAAAAGAATAGCTTTTTATGAGACAAATAAAGGCCAAGTACTCCCTTGTGTAACAAATAACAGTACCATCAACACCTGGAAATACAGCAGAAAGAATTATTTAAAGCATCCCTGAAGCTTCTGACAGCTGTAGATTACTTGTTGCATCTCTTTCTTCTAACACAGAATCATTTAGGTTGGAAAAGACCTTCAGGATCACTGAGTCCAAACATTAACCCAGCACTCCCATCCCTCAAACCATGTCCATAAGTGACACACCTAAATGTCTTTTAAATACCACTGGGAAACCTTACAGCATTTTTCAGTACCTCAAGGGGAACTACAGGAAGGCTGGAAAGTGACATTTCCAATGGGCATGTAGTGATAGGACAAGAGAGAATTGCCTTAAGATAAAACAATGTTTAGATTAGATATTAAGAAGAAATTATTTGCTTCTGAATTGATACAAGTTGTCCAGAGAGATCGTGGAGTTCAAATCACTGGAAATTTATGAAGGCAAGCTGGATGAGGCTCTGAGAAACCTGACCTAGCAGAAGGTTCACTGCCTGTGCCAGTGGGGTTAGAGCTCAATAAACTTTTAAGTTCCCTTCCCACCTTACCATTCTATGGTGACTCAGCCACTTCCTTGCAGCCTGTTCCAACGACAGACAATGTGTTCCAGAAATTTAATCATTATCAGAGTCAGTAAAAACCCTTCAGGACACTCCCTTATGATGCTAGTAAAAATTTTCACAGGTTTTTTGCCCCATAACTCTGAACAGGAAAATGATAAGTGACACGTCAAAAGTAAAAAAACTTGCTGCACACTACCAGTTCTTCCAGTACATCTCCAGCACTCATTAATGTATCTCTATAAGGAAGATTCAGGGATTTAAGAAAAACATGCATAAAGAAAACTCTGCCTGTATCTTCTACTGTGTTTTAAAGCAGAATGGCATATCCCATTAGGCCTAGCATCTAGGTTAAGAACATGTTCTTAAATAAAAGCTATCTTAACAGCAACATAATTTTTTTTACATTGGAAATTCTCCTTTTAAAGGTATAAAGCCCTTTTTGTATTATCTGTAACTCAAACACTCTATCTTTCTGTGACTGCATGAGAAAAACAAATTGATCTAAAAGATAATAAATAATAATGAATTGATAAATCCATTTTTTTTAAATCCAGGCTATGAAATGTTGATGTTAATGGCATTAATTTTGATAGATGAACTAGATTAGGATTACCTGTATAAATCAACCAAGGTATTATTATTACAGAGATGTGTTTTAATGACACACAATCAAACAGAAAGATTATAAACCAGTTGCAAATTCTGTACTGTTCTACTTTAAAATTGAGCAGTTATGCATACTTGTTTGGTTTGTTTAAACATTAGGAGTTAAAATGTAAAAGTATGGAGTATGGAAGGGAGTGGCTGCCACTGACAGGAGTAGGTAGAAAAGAATTAAACAAATTATAGTGTATGAACAATTTATAGGATGTAAAATTTAATTACTGATAATTCCTTTTATAGTTGAAAACTCTAGACGTTGAGAGCTCCTTTGAAATTTCAAGCCAGAATAAAATCTAAAATAACTAAAAATAATTTCACAATATTTTTACCCTATTTTAACCTACCTCTTTTTTTTCTCTACCAGCTGTCTGCAGATCTCCTTCCACCGGTTATTCAAACTTTCCAGTTGTTCCTTCAGCACCTTGGCATCTGCTGCTGATGACTGTTCAATAATCTCTTCACCAGTTGCATTCAATGTTTTGACAACAGTTTGCTGCTGCCCAATGCCATCCTGAAGCTCCTGCAAAATACCCAACATATTCATGTCTCCATTAGGAAGTTAAGCATGAAAAAAACGTTTCATCACATACAGGCCAGATGGAAAGAGGTGAAAGGTTTTGCCCTCCTCTGAAATCCAAATAAAAATCCAAGATGAGGAGACATAAAGACATCTCATCATTTTGTAACAAGTATCTTTCAGTACATCTCTGCAGCCTTTTTATCCCCTCCTGTATTGCTGTCTACTAGAGAGCATTACTCTAATATTCTGCTCTTCAATTAATAAGTAAAGCCTGAGAACAAATGTACTTCTACACACCCAAAGGTATCTATCACATTTAAAAGACTACAAAGCATTTTAAGATTTAAACTGTAAAATCTGTGAAGTTCCTCTTAGCTATAAACTCAACCAAGCAATGTCAGGAAAGCAGAGACTGTAAAACTTGTGATTCCATTAAAGAAAGCCTTCTTCTCAAATTGTGAGAAGCCTAATAACTTGTGTGTTTTTTGGTTTTGAATGTTTGTTTGGTTGGGTTTTGCTTTGGGTTTTTTTGGGGGGAGGGAGGTTGGTTTTGTTGCTGTTGTTTTTAGGTTTATTTTGGAGTTTGGTCTTTTTTTGGTTGGTTTTGTTCTTCTTCTTTTTTCTTTTTAACAGGACAGGTGGGAACTACAATTCTAAGAAGTATCACAGTGTTTCTACTTCCACACAGGATTAAAAACTACCAAAAGATAACCAATATGAGCCATTCTCAAGCTTTACTAAATGCACTGGGTTACATTTTTCTACATCTTTTATGGTCAAATACAATAATTTTTCCTGCAGTATTCCTGTAGCTATCTTACCTCACATTTAAAAACAACACAGTTTTGAATCTGTTGCTTAGATTGTAACACTGTATGCCTGATGAAGCAAGTTCATTTTTATAAATAATCAATATTTTCATATTTTTAGCCATCAGTAGAGCGTGAGTATTTTTCCCTTGAATTCATCAGAATGCACAAGCAAAAAAGTGTAAAATAATTTTCAACAGTTTACTAAAATAAGCAGGAACTGAAATAACATCAACAATCTACACTGTGATATTCATACTTATGACACATTTTCACAACCTCAGGAATTGTATCAGAATCCTATCTACATACAAAGGCTTTCAAGTAAAATGCTGAATCCAGTTTTTCTGGAGGAAACCAAATTCTTCAGTATATCATACTCCAGAACAAAATAATATGTTTACTTTCTCTTCCTAAATGCATAGAATAAAATACAGAGCACGTCAGTAAACCTGTGTATTAACCTGTGTATTCACAAAACAGTTAAAACTGGTGGGATATAAGTTTCCAGGAATGTAAAAGATGAACATAACTTCTCCTTATGCTTTTTTAAATATATATCTTTGGTCATGAGGTTATGATTGAAGTTCACAAACCAAACCACTCTGGAAGTTTACTTGTTCTAACATGATTAAACTCAGTTGCCAGCTACTAATTCATTACATTGCATTGAGTCAATTGAATGCTCTGTCTCAGCTTTTGCACAGATTTTACAGGGACAGCTTGAACACAAACACAGCA
Source organism: Alaudala cheleensis (assembly GCA_013398995.1). NCBI lineage: Eukaryota > Metazoa > Chordata > Aves > Passeriformes > Alaudidae > Alaudala > Alaudala cheleensis. Next base: position 145,969 of record VWYE01016421.1, on the reverse strand, counting down.
GGGCCTGGGGTACAGGGGTCAATGTCAGCAGGTTCCTGTGGTGTTTACCCACAGCCCTGGACAAGGAGTTGTGGCTGAAGCAGAGGTTTGCACTGTTAAGATTTAGCTTACTTTTACTACACTTTCAGTTTGGTTTTCTTACAGTTTCTTTAAGGTTGTCACAGGACACACATACCCCGTCCCCAAATTATTCCTTTCTTAGATTCCTTCAGCAAAAACTGTTCTGCTGATGCATTGGGGCTTTTTTTCCCAAACTATTTTGAAGCCCCACAGTTTCAGAATAAGAAGTTGTGATGAGCATAACGTGGCAGCAATCTGCATCCTGTTTTATTATGTTTTGATAGGATGAGAAACATTTTTCTGCAGGATCTTGCAAGCCACATGACAGTCCAGTCACGTTGCCCCAAGCACCCTGCTGCTCCACAGTGACCCATCACACTTTGCTTTGCCTGTGGAATGTGTAGGGTTTTAAAGATACCTTTGTAGCAGAAACTGCAAGATTTTCTAAGAGCCAGAATAGACCCATAAAAGCCTCTCACTTTGAGGTATAAGATTTTCTTTTCTTTCTGCAATCCATATCAATACAACAATACCTGGCCCAAATTGTGACTATTATTTTCAGGTACATGATTTCACTACTAGAAATAAATAGGAGCAATGGCTAGGTTGTTTGTCTAAATGCAAATACGGTCTACTCTTGCAAGTCTGAACTGGTCTTTCCACTACACACTTCTCTTTTGGTAATGCCCAGCTTAAAATGAGTACCTAGTCTTTGCATATATTCACTGTGTTTCACACAGTGAATCACACAGAATCTAAGGGTTACACTGCACAGATTTCTACACAACTGTGCACAAGCACTTTGGAGACACTTTCAACTACCAAAGTCCAGTAAAGAAGAGTTTAGGATGCCTAAAGATGCCTTTACTTCATGTGCTGATGCTTTGTGAATCATCTGGTAACACACCCTCACACCAGTGCTGATTTTAGCACTACAGCCTTAGCATTGTGCATAGGGAGCATTACATGGGTAAATCATAACAGAGCATAGTTTGAGAAAAAATATATTAGAGTAAGGGGCTTATTTCCAGCCAGGCACTTGGGACCTTTGTGCTACTACATGCAACTGTGTGAAATTAAGATCCATAATTTACTGAAAAAATAACTCAGAACAAAGCTTCTACTTATATGCAGAGGCCCATTCATTCGGAATAAGAGATTAAAGGAAGGAGAACAAAGGAGGGAAATACTACTTCTGTAACTCTGGAGGTTTTAGAAGCAAAATTTGTAGAAATTATGTGTGCATTACTTATGCATCCACTTTTCTAAATGACAAAAACAACAAACAGTCAGTAATGTACTATAAAGTTAAATGCTAAGTCAAAGCTCATTCAAATACTCTGAGCCTTTTTCCTGTGCTCACAGCATCTTAAATTAGGTTTTCTTCCTCCCCAGCATACACAAACACAAAAGAGCAACTAGTACGTGATTTCCACACTTATTTGAATTGACACAAAGTTAAACAAAAGAATTTTCTCATTTATCCACTGACATGTTATATAATAGGCCTTACTTAAAAAGTAGTAGCTGTAGTTTCCTACTCACATCCCTCTGCACCCTTGCTGCCCACCTGCCTGATGGCAAAGTGCTGGGAGCCTGCACAACCTTGCCTCCCATGGCCTGTGGTTCATGGTTCTCCAGAAGGAATATTGACTGTGAATGTTTCAGGCACCTTCACTTGAACTTCCACCTCCTCACACAGAAATGACAAAGCAAAAGGACACACTGCCCTTCGTATTCCCAGCTTACTCAGAAGGCCACTGGAGATACTTACACTTGCAGTTATACAGTTACTAATCATTTTATGAACAGAGTGAACCAACAAATTTAATTAAAAATTATATTTTTATGTGTCTCTGGAAATATTCAAGGTCAGGTTGGACAGGGCTGTGAGCAACCTGCTCTAGAGGAAGATGTCTCTTATTGCAGGGACACTGAGCTAGATGATCTTTAAAGGTCCCTTCCAATCCAATATGTTGTATGATTCTATATTCCCACACACAGAACTAATCACACTTTTGAGTAAGATACTTTTATGCATTATTTGTTTTAAACATGTTGCATTTTTAGCTACTGAGAGAAGCAGAAGCTATTAGAAATACCCATCACTTCAGTTTTTCTTTCTTGTGATTCCCAAGCATAAGAAGGAAATGGCCAACTATTAAATTAAAGTTTAAATAATCTCTCAGATTAAAAATTGCAGAAAAAGTATAGTAAAGGACTTCTACCTCTCATACAGAGAGTTTTACACTTTGATAATGATTTCAACTAATTTAGGATAGTAACATAAAACTGCCAAAGCATTCATATCATGCATCTATGATTAAATCACTTTCTTTTTATTTTCCAAGATTTAAATAAAATGAAGAATTATACACACTCCTTCAGAAAATTTCCAAGTGGAACAGAAAAAAAAAAAAAAAGAAATATGAGATAAGCACAGGGCAAAATATTCACCTAAGTCAAAAGAGCTGTCTCTGCAGTAGAAGGGGACTTGCCCACAATCAGCCTGAAAACTCTGGCCTAGTTCACTACTGGCATTAATTTTAGTTTTCATTTGTATTTTCTAGAAACAACTGCCTAATGGCAACACAAGAACAGCTGCTTTATGATTTATGTTGAATCTGACATAAGAAAAAAAAAGGAAATGAGAAAAAAAGGAAAAAGTGGAAAGATAAATTCTCAAAGGAGTTAACTTGACACTTCCAGCATCACTTCTAACATCTCCAAGTGTATGTAGAACACTATTTCATTTGTACCTCCAAACACTCACAGGTTTCTGCATCAAATTTATCCTATTGTAATAAAGTTTGAAAAGCTGTTCTTAAGACAATTATTAAGTGAATCACAGCTGCTTGTGGCTAAGCTGATGAAGTTGTTCATAATACCACTATCCTTTAGGAAATACTTTCCAACTACATTTCATGATGCTTTCCTAAGAAAATTAAAGGTCTAAGTGACCCTAAATCTACAGGCATTCCTAGTATCAATTCGGCAAGAGCTTTCAGTTTATACCCTAAATATGAGGTAGGAATCCCCTAAAAAGGAGAGAGAGCAAGAATATAATCAATCATGGTATGGTTTCCACTGGAAGTGACCTTAAAGATGAACTAGTTCCCACCCCTTACCATGGGAAGTGGCACCCTGCCCTAGATCAGGTTGCTCAAAGCTCCATCCAACCCAGCCTTGAACACCTCCAGGGATGGAGCATCCACAGCTTCTCTGGGCAACCTGTGCCAGTGCCTCACCACCCTCACAGTACAGAATTTCTTTCTAATATCCAATCTCAACCTACTCTCAGTTTCAAGCTATCCCCCCAGGTCCTGTTACTACATACTGTTGGAAAAAATACCTCTTCAGCTCTCTTGTAAGTTCCCTTGCAGGTACTGAAAGGCCACAATAAGGTCACTCTGAAGCCTTCTCTTCTCCAGGCTGTACAATCCCAATTCCCTCAGCCTTTCTGAGGGAATACCTAACAGTAAAATACATCTGTCTCCCCTCTCATCTACCTTCCTTCCCATGCTGCTTTTCCTTTTATTAATTTCATTTGAATTTTTTAGGATTCTATTATGCCTTGTCATTTAAATTCTTCCTCTATTTTTTTTAACCCTCTGCTTATCAGACCTGTGGATTGCTTTCCCCTTACTACAACCAAAGATTGTGGACTTAGATTAACTAAAAAATGCTTTACAGGGGATCTTAGAGCTAGTCCTATTCACAAGCTTGCTGCAAATCACTGCAAAGAGAAGTACTTTGTGTTTTGGGAGTTGCCATCCTTACACTTTTGGACTTCTACCCATTCAAGTTTGCTTTCAAAGTGATACAACTCTTTTTCTTTTAATATTCCTTCCACAATACATTTATTTTCAAAAAACTGCATCACTAATGCAGCCAAAGGAACTTTCTCCTGCATATGGACAACCAGTGCATGTTTTGAAGTCAGGTTTTTAATAGCACCCACAATGATGCTGGGATTAATGACATCTAAGGGTTACACTGCACAGATTTCTACACAACTGTGCACAAGCACTTTGGAGACACTTTCAAGTATCAAAGTCCAGTAAAGAAGAGTTTAGGATACCTAAAGATGCCTTGACTTCATGTGCTGATGCTTTGTGAATCATCTTGTAACACGAACATTTCAAAAGCAGCAAGGTACCCCTGTTGATTCAGGGTATTTTACCTAAATAATAAAATGAATGTGAACAATATGCTCACCAAAATGGTTTCTTACCATTATTTGATTCTCTTCTTAAAGCCCTGACTGTGCTTTCTTTCTTGTTTAGACTGCTGCCTTGTAGCCTTAACTTGCAATGAACAAATAAAATTAACAGAATTCTCATATTTTGTTAAATCCCATGTTATAAAATACGATTTTTATCTACTGCATAAAAAATTATGTAAACATGAAAAGTGTCTTGGTTTAAGACAATTTAATGGGGCAGATACTCTGAAGTAAGTTGCATCCCCTTAGTTTTCAGCCTCTACTGCATTAACAGTATATTAATATAAAAAGCTATGGACCTTTGGGTTTTAAGGACTTTTTAACTGAAGCATCAGTAGTTTTTTGGCCTTTTTTAATGGATGGTCGTTAACTGTTCAAGATCTACATTGTGATGGTAATCCTACACATTTGCTTAATCAATCATCACCAATATTATGAAGAGTTAATTGCAGTTTATGTTGTTTTCCCCCCCCAAAAAAACAGGCTTAAATTTTTGTAGACAAAGAGAAGTAACTTTTACAATTGATTAAAGAATTCATCATCACATTTTTAATTGGTTCAGATAGATTCCTAACATAAACTAAAACACACACACACACACACACACAAAAAGAAGAAAAATAATTGAGTGGATGAGGATTTTAAGAAAATTCATTTTAAATTTGATTTCTTTTCCCATATTATGCAAATTAAACATTCATCAAAAGCCTTTCCCATGTACATAACAGAGTACCTGAATGGCACAAATTTGCTTTATTTGTTATTTCTCAGATAATTTGATCATATATCATATGGCTCTTTCTGCAACCTCATTTCCACTTGTCATTGACAGAAACAGCATTTTACAGATACACTTAACCAGAAACTATTCTATGAGAAATCTTGGGAATTCTCTCCTCTTTTGTGGTAGACAAATGTACTCAACAATAATTTATTGTTATGGAAAAGCCTTGCAGCAACATGAAGAAACACCACAAACAAGCTAATTTATGTCAGAAAAATTAATGGTCACAAAATATTTTAAGAGAAAAATAATGTATTGCCTCTCCTTCATGCAGTATAAGGTACAGATCCAAAAAGCACTTAAAGGGACTATGCACCACTTTAAGAAAACTATAGTCCTAAATTCAACATTTATGTTCTAATCTTCAGTCATTAACATAAATTTCTCTTCTGCTTTAAATCACATAAAACCATAAGGGTGACATAAGAGTGTCTCCTCAGATGCAACAATATAAATCAGAGAACTGTGAAAACATCTGGTGGAAAACTATCCCCAAAACAATTTGCTAGCATTTGGTTACCAGAGTGAATTTACCCATGAAGAGTATGTACCTCTGTTCAATATGCTTCTAGAAATAAGGAAGAAATTAATTTTCTAGGCAGTTAAACCCCAGTGATTTAATCTGGAGACACATTACTGGCACTTGGTTAGGATTAAAACAATCAAGAATATAGAGTGTTTCCTAACTGCTTTGTGCCAAACAGCCATGAAATCTTTGTTGCTTGGTGTGCATTATGTTGGTTACTGTGTTATTATTCTTATGAAAATTCAGGACAGCTGATGGAGATGGAAAAGGTGAAAAACTGAAAAAAGTCAGTGTTTGCTAAGGAGTTGAATATAATTTATAGCAAAGTGTTTTCTTCTTAGCATAAATTATAGGAATTATAATGGCTTGAATATTACTATCAACTCTGTTCAGGAACAGCATTTGAAACAGGTGACAGTAAGCTCTGGACATTCTCCCTATAAAGCAGACCTGGGTTTATATTGTCATTACTCCTGGTTTTGTGTATCAGCTGTAAATGAGAAATCAAAGGAAAATTGCTGCAGACCTGTTTTGTGAACATACAATAAATACTGTAACATAGAAAGGAGATTTCATTCTCACTTTGAAAAAAAAATATAAACAGAATTATTTGTTGCTTCAGCCACAGTTTATATAAAATGTTTATAAAGAATACAAAAATTTTGCTTTATTTGGTATACAAATTACTTTGTTGGAGAGCCTTAGGAAACTACTATTCCATTCTGCTCTCTGTATTAGTTTTTTCTATATTTTGGTGCTGTTTTGTTAGGAAGACATAAGAACCAGTATTTCTCCAGATGTATTTTATACTGTCCATGACTGATAGTATAGACAAAGAAAGTTGGGTACAATGCTCCACAATTGCATATTTTAACAAATTAAATGAAGATATACAACTTCTTATACTCTACTGAAAGCTTCTAAATCAGCAAGAGTTCCAGATTCATTTGAAAGTTATAATCTCTTCCAGACTTTATCCCTTGACTGTGCCTCTTGTTTCTAGAAAGGGAGAAATCTACCCATTAGAAGAACAAATCATGAAAGTGGAAATGTCATTATTTTACCTACACAAATTCTGAAGTCTATGCTGCTGGCCTTTAAGAAGCCATAGTCTGCTATGTTTTAATGGCTTAGTAACTCCACATCCCAGGTTGCCACAGTAATTCCAGATTCTTGCCACCACTACTTGTGCTGCTATCAAATATAATTCCAAACTCATCTCCACTTCATCTCCAAGATGGACCTGCTGCTGACCAAGGTCCATCACTGGGAAAACCTATGGGATAATATGGTTATGAAGGGGAATGAAATCCTGTAATTGAAGTGAGAGAGAGGAGTGAGAATATGTGAGAGGAACAGCCCTGCAGACAGCAAGGTCAGTGCAGGAGGGGCAGGAGGTGCTGGAGCTGAGACTCCCCTGCAGCCCAAGGTACAGACCATGGTGAGGCAGCTGTGCCCCTGCAGCCTGTGTAGGATCCTGCTCCAGAGCAGCCCAAAAAAAGGCTGTGGCCTGGTGGGAAGTCTGTGCTGGAGCAGGGTCCTGGCAGGAGCAGTGGCCCCATGGAGAGAGGAGCCCATGCTGGAGCAGGTTGGCTGGCAGCACCCGTGTCTCCATGCTGGGGCAATCTGTTCCTGATCTGCACACGGTGGGAATGACCCCATCCTGTGGCAGGGAAAGGCTGTGAGGAGTCTTCCCTCTGAGGAGGAAGGAGCAGCAGAGACAAGAACTGATGCACTAATCAGAGCCCCCATTGCCCATCCACTTGTACCACTGGAGGTGGAGATTTAGAGACTCAGGAGCACAGAAAAGCCTAGGAAGGAGGGAGGGGTGGGGAAAAGCTGTTTTACGAGTTGTCTTTGCTTCTCATTGCCCTGCTCTGATTTAATTTGTGATAAATACAATTATTTCTTCAAGCTGAGTCTGTTTTGCCCATGATGGCTACTGGTGAGTGAGTGATCTCTTCCTGTACTTATCTTGACCCATGAACCTTTCACTGTATTTTCTTCTCCTGTCCACCTGAGGAGGGAGTGACAGAGTAGCTTTGGTGGCCAACTAGTGTTGGTCCAACTCCCACGAAAACACCCTGTGGCTAAGAAGCATTGAAAGAAATAATGTATTACTGGTTCAGGTGAGACATGACCTTGGCAATTTAGCAATCTTAAAAAGTATTTAGATAAACAGTATTGCCTTCAAATGCTGATACTTTGCAATCATACTAAATCCTTGTGGTTTTATAAAGATATTCACCAGATTAATAATAATTTTTTAAAAAGAGCATCACTTTTTCATTTTTTCCAGTGAGATGTAATTGTTAAAGTGGGCCATATCCCTCTAAATTCATATTTCTTTGTCTCTTTCTAATGTGACACAAAATTGGGATGAAAGTCTTTTCAGTATTGAACTCTGAAGTGCATGACCAGAGCTCTATTTTGTGTTTCTAACCCAAATTACATAGTTGCTTCTTATTAGTATTTTAATTCAATTTAATTTTAGAACTGATTTAGAAATACTGCAGGGAGAAAAAGAGACATTTTTTCCATGAAAAGACTCTACTGCTACTGCATGCTAAGTGTAATGCTTCAGGTTAAAGACATAAAATTCTACTCTGAGTCCAAAAACCTACACACTGCTTTTGCAGCACACGCCACTGAATGCTGCTGTAATATATTAATTTCCATACTGATGTAGCATCAAAATATGAAGACAATAGTCAGTCAAACAACTTTTTAATTTATCTCTACACAGAATAGAATATGGCCTAATTTGAGACCATGTTTATTTGAAATTTCTGATATTTGCAACATCTTGACATCTTACCTGCTCTGCAAAGCTTTAACAGAGCCAACAATGCCAACAATAAGAAAAATTGGGTCCTCCATCTTCAATTCTTTCCATCTACCACAAATCAAACTACTCATATAATAGGTCCCAGTATATTAAAAATAACAACATGGCCTAGTTTCTTCAAACATAGCCTAGTCTTAACTTTTCAAGGACATCAGTAATACTGATAGGTTTATCTTAATATCACAAAAACACTTTTGCTAAATAAGTGCTTTTAATCCAGCTCAATGTGCATGCAGTTCTTAATTTTTTCTTCCATATTTTAACCAACTAATTTTGCTTCTTTTTAATTGAAAATAGACAACTACAACATCCTTATGATTTCACAGATTTCCCTAATTCTTACAGATCTATTCAGACCCTTGCATGACCCAATTTGTTTCCTATATACCATCTGTGCATCAAAAAGTAGAAAATTTCAATTTACTTTCCTATGGAATCTATACCTGAAAGTGTTATCTCTATTCCTTAACTCAGCAGCACTGGAATAAACACATGTGCCTTATCCTGTTTCCTTTTCAAACATTATATTCAAGTTGTACAAATTACCTCTTTCTTTTGAAAATTATAGATTGTTATTTGTCAGCTTCCAGATCTGGAAAAATCCCAACCCATTACATGAAAGTAGCAGATTGGAAATATTGAACAAGCTACACAGATTGACCCTAGTATTGGTCATTGATAACCTTGCTTTAAGATAAGCTACTGCACATATATCCCCCTTCAAGTATTTTAATAATATATAAATATATTATTATATTTGAATAAAATATATTTGTATAACCCTCTCTGTTGGAATTTTCATCCATATCTTTTATATTTTTTTAAAGCAAATTAAAATTGTGCATACATTTTTTTCAATCATAAAATCCTTGTGTGTTTGTTCTTCTTCATTAATATTTAAAATATACATTTTTGACAGATACAAGAAACATTTCTGGATACCTTTTTACTCTCTGAAAACTAAAAAATTAGTCACATTCCAGGCAAAACCAGAAATACCTACTACTACTATCATTCTGCCTGTTTGTAAGGAAATAATGGCAAAAAGATTAGGACTAATAGTCAGTGTACACTGACTTGTCTGCAACTGCAGGAAGTTATAAAGCAATAAATGTATCCTAAGAAATGCAGAGCCTACAAAAGTGGCTTCCCAGTTGTAGAAAATTACTGTGGTAGGCAAGAGGATGAATGAGTTTAGGCTTGCAACTGCTTCAGTACAGGAGCTTCAAATGCAAAGCAGATAAAATAGTATTAGGTACCATGGACAGCCCCACTTAACAATTTACCTGTTACACGTCATTGCATTATGGCCTTGCAATACAATAGGAACAAACCATGGGTATTGATTCAATGAGATAAGGGAGACAAAACTAAAATATTGCCTGAGATTTCAGTTAGGTTAAAACCAGAACAAAATAAACCAATCCAGAAGAAATACTCAATTTTCAAGAAGAAAAGGAAGAAATCTGATTATGGCAACAAAGTTATTTCCCTGCCCAATGCTGAAAGGATCATACAGCATGAAGTCAACTGTCCTGAACTTAAGACAGACACAAAAATCCCTAGCAAATCATTTACCAGAGGATTCTGACAGCCAGAATTAATTATTTTGTCTACCTGCTGCTTCTCCTCCTCCTCCTCCTGACTCCACTAGAGCAGCATTTGCCTCAGGCCTCTGAGCAAGACCAACCTGTGGGATAATGTCAGTGGCAAGGGAGAGATGACAAACCAACCATCTGTAAGCAGCTGTCACATCATCTTCATTCTTCCTCTGTTTAGATCTTGCTGGGCCTTCCCATACCTTTCATCAACTCTAGATTCCTAAGAGCTGCAGCTTTAGTTCTTTTAGTGCTGAGAAGAGGGTTTCTGTCCCAACTGAGTCGTATTAATTTAAGTAGACTGGCTTTACTCCCTACAACAACCACTGGGGTGTTTCTTGATCCCTGCTACACTTCATTTTCTTCAGTATCTTAGCCTAAGAATCCATCTTGTTCCTTCTTCAGAGCATAATTATAGCACTGGGGTCTGATCTTTTATTAATTCAAATGCTTTCCTAAGCATGCCAGAGTTGCTACTCAAGGGATATCTGATTTACATATTCCCATAATTTCATTTCTGATTACTAAATTCATCAGCTTGCTTCAAAGTAGTTCATAGTATAAACATAGTAAGACTTTCAGGAACTGATGTTCATTGCATATTTAACATTTTTCTCAGAACAGCACCACAGTTTCAAAATACAAATCAATATGTTTATTATAAAGTTTTCTTTCACTGAAAAAAAATGCATCCCTACGTCCTCATCTTTTAGGAGAAGAGAAACAGACTGGTCCAAAACATCAAGAAATAAAAATAAACCTTTATAGGCACTAGGTCTTCTCTGCTGGACAACAATTTACTTCAGTTTGGCTCTTCTCACATCTTCAACCAGAGGTTATATTGAAATTGGAATAACTGTATCAAATCTGAGAGAAATATGTGTTGAAAACAGGAATTCCAGGAAATAAGCAATTCAGGAAATGTTACTTCTCTTTCTGATGATGTGTCACTATTTCATAGATTTGTTACAAGCAGAAACAGAAAACCCCTCAAACCTTGAGGGTTTTTTTTTCCATTACTGAAATATTTAATAGGGGTTATGGGTGGTTTACTAGACATCTGACCTATAGAAATATAGGAAGCAGAAGTGTGAAGTTGTACATTTTTCAACATGTTCAGCTTCCCTGAATGACAGACAATGAGGGGACTTGGCACTACTCTGAAACAGTTTCCAGCAAAGTGCCTTTGGGGGAAAAAAAAACCCTTTTACTTCTATCAAGTAACACTGCACACGGAAGAGTCATGCTTAAGTACAAATCACAATCCTTTTTTGCTTTCTATGGATAATGTATAAAGTCTTCAAACTTCCAAGTTTCTAGAAGTAAAGTGGTGATCGTCCTGCTCTGCACTGGTGTAGCCTCCCCTCATCCTGGGGGCAGTTTTAGGCATCACAACATATAAAAGATATTAAACTATTAGAGAGCATCCAAAGGCAGCCAGGATGGAGAAGGTCCTTGAGGAGTAGCCCTGTGAGGAGGGGTTGAGTTACCTTGGTCTGTCCAGCCTGGAGGAGATTGAGGGGAGACCTCACTGCAGTTACAGCTTCCTCCTGAGGGGCAGAGCAGGGGCAGGCACTGAGCTCTGCTCTCTGTGACCAGTGGGCAACCTGAGGGAATGGCCTGAAGTTGTGCCAGGAGAGGTATAGGCAGAATAGCAGTAAAAAATTCTTCCCCCAGAGGGTGGTTGGGCACTGGACAGGCTCCCCAGGACAGTGGTCACAGCACCAGCCTGAGAGAGCTCAAGAAACATTCAAAAAGCCTTCTCAAGAACCTGATGTGATTCTTGGGGCTGTCCTGTGCAGGGCCAAGGCTGGGACTCAATAATCCTTGTGGGTCCCTTGCACTTCCAACTAAGGATGTTCTATGATTCTGTAACTTTAGTATTTAATTGTAGACAATATTTAATTAAGTGCAGTTTCCCATGTTAAGACAAAACAGAATTAACCCACTGCCATTTACAGCTCACTGTTATGACATCAAATCAAGATCCACAAAATCTGAGAATGAGAACTATATAAAAATGCTATATTAATGTTAAATTATATTAACTCTGTTATTTTAATAAAGCAGGAATATAGTTTGTAAAAGTGTTATAATAATAGGAAGACAACTTGATCACTGCATTCTAATTTTTTTTTTTTTTGCAAGGTGCTACACATAGGAAAATTGGTATGTTTTATTTAGGGAATTTTGTGGAGTTCCCTTATTTTTATTCACAAACCTCTACATTTATATTTAATGTTGAATTTCTATGATGGGACATAGTTTCAATCAGCATTAAATTTTGCTTTAAATATATACCTGCTTTTCAATGAACTCATTTTTAAAATGATAGTATTATCTTAGGTAAATTAAATTATTTTATTTTATATACAATGGCAAAAGAACAGTACATCCCAAGAAAAAACTGTCATGGGTAAAAAACTTCAGTTCAACCTCTAAAAAAATCCCAGTGAAAAGTAAGTTTTGCTGCAAAAAAGGAGTCTCCTAATGCACATCAATTGTTCCTAAAATAAGTTTAAAAATGAGCCCACATATATAATTGATTTTGTCTGCTTATTTTGTATCTATACTAAAAATATTATAATAAGAACAAACAGACGCAAATGTCACCAGAATTACCATACTAGATATCTAATCAATATTTAAACAAAACTAATAAAGTTATTTTCTGTATTGCAGCATCTTTTGCAGCAGAAAAAATGGTTACCAAAAAGAAACATTTCAAAATAAATATATGGACTTTTTGCTGTAGGGAAAAATCGATGGAATTTTTCAGTCAATCACTGAAATGTCATTTAAAAAGTTAGATAAAGCAAGATATTACTAATAATTTAATAAATCAGTAGGAAATAGAAAATTCTATTTCTTTGCATAAAGACAGAGAGAAGCCAGGATAAACAACAGTCCATAAAGTATTCATGAATTTGTACAAATTAATGAATTTATTGAAATTCATCATCTCAGATAGGTGACCAGATTAAAAAAGGAAACAAAGAGTACAATTAAAAGCAAACTAAATCTGTTGTAATTGCAGAAAACCTACACCAAGATTTTCTTTGTTGTTGTTGTAGGAGTCAAGACACCTGGGAATATCCTAAGCACATACTTGTTTCTATGAGAGCCATCTCAGGAGTTTCACTTTGCATGATAGATACACTCCAAGTCTTGATTACTTCCCAATTAAGGACACTTGTGATTGTCAAACTCCACTTTCCTTATATATTTCTTATCAACAAAATATCAGCCCTCAGACAGAAAGAAAGCTGCAGTTCTGCCAGGAAAAGAAACATCTATCAGCAAATGGAGGTGGAAGGAGTCTGAACTCACTGAGGTTCTGCAGTTTCTTTTATGTGAAACTGGACATTCACAAGACAGAACACAGAGCAAAATATGATTTAGTCACACCTTTCAGATGAATGAGATCCCCTCTTTTTCTTATTCTAGGCTCAATGTTTTTCTGAAGGGTATAGAATTAAAGAGGATTATGTGAAGTAAAAGCATGACAAACCCCAAACTTTTTTGGTGTTTGTTTTTGGGTTTTGCTCTTTTGTGGGGATTTTTTGTTTGCTTGGAGGGTTTTTTGGTTTTTTTTGTTTTTTTTTTTTTTTTTGTAAAAAATATCCTAGTTCCCAATACTAGTCAAGAATGCATGAGTCCTCAGAAAATCTGCAGATACTGAAGTTCCATAATTCATCCTTTCAGTGGTGAATCAAGATATCCATTTGTATGGACTGATGGCAGGAGGATTGTTCCCAGAAGTGTTGTCAGTGCTAACATGCATAACGCAGTGAGATTTTAAATGAGAACACAGCTTTTGTAAATAATGTACACTCTTCAAGACACCCTAGAGACACTAGACAACACAATTCCTTCAGCCAGAGGTTGTGTTTAAAATACTATTATTTCTCAGTGTTCCTGATTTCCATTAGAAACTTAAGTCAGACAAAAAGAAAGGGTTTCAAGTGGAGTGTTTTGAACCCTAAGAGGAGGGCATGATAAGAAACAGACCAATAAAAACAGAAAGCTATCCCAAAACAAGAACAGTGTTGCTGACTTCCCTTGTTTGAAATGATGATAAATCACTTATACCATTTTTTAAGAAAAAAAAGGGAGAATTTTGCCCACAGAAGTGCTCATTCTGTTGTAATTTCTCCACTTAAAGGCCCCAGAAAGGGAGGTGAAAAAGATTCTGCCCAACCTACTGCCTGAATGACTGTAAATTGTAGTGCAGTTCAGAGTTCAGTCTAACAAAAATGGATGAGCTGTTTTCCCTGTTTAAATAAGTGTCAGGTTTTGAAGCATTTGGATAATTCTGAATCAGTAAGAGCTTATTTGCTAGTGGAAGAAGATGAGTTATCTTAACTTTAGCTAAAAACGGAAGACATACATTAAACTACAAAACTGTACCCCTACCTCTTCAGTCTGCAAATGTTACCCTCTCTTTTACACCTCATTTCCACTATCATACCTTTATTTTGTCTGTCAGGCAGCATAGAAGAATCTTGCCAGGGGAAGTGAGAATAGAATAGTCACAAGACATAAAAGAATTCTACTCTGGTCATACCCTTTCCTCTCACTTTCTTGATCCTTATCTTGCCAAGATTTGAGATGTCTCTTTTTGTCAGGACGTCAGCTAAGCTAAAGATAGCACGTAAATAAACGAGGCTTTAAAGACAAACCATTCTTTCCATTGATCTCAGAGAAAATGCTAGAAATAGCAGGGAACAAAAAAATTGGGACACAGGCGCAAAGCAAGCGTCTTTCACACTCATGACTCATCGTGTTAGCGCGTACTCCGTCCTGTTGGGCTCCCTGGGAAAGATGCTCAGAGTATTTGTGCTGCTCTCTCATTCACTTTACTGGCTTGTACCAAATGTGCCAATGTGTTGCAAAGATCAGTGTATAGTTCTGGAGTTTAAACTGCATTTTGCAGATACTAACCAGTGATAATCTAGAAGCACATGCACTTTCTTTAAACCAAAACAAAAAACCCTAAACACAACAGGCAACAGAATTGCTTTAAAGTCACTGCTATGTTATTTCTTCACTCAAGACCTAGGAAAAGGAAAAGGTTTACAGATGTTTGTCCATAGATATTTAAGAAAACAGAATAGCAAATTTAGGACTTTTTCTTTTGCTTGTTTTTATTTTCTCTGACCTATTTTCAAAAGGTCTTTTCCAACAGTAATTACATCTTCAAATTTCCCTACTGCTAAAAACAACTTAAAAGTGCATTTCTATGAGTTTAATAAAAGTTCTACTCATGCATGCAGTACATAACGTAGTTTATACTGATGTAACAAGACATACCATAACTGTGTGTTTGTATTTAGATATAGAAGAATGGTAAAATGTTACCAGTATTCAAATCTTTTGCCTGAAGTTTTAAAATCTACATTCCTCTGAAATCAAGGCACCTCAGAATTGCCTTCTAGAATTTAGGTAATTAAAACTGTAAAAGATTCTGTATCACTGGCATCTTCTGGTTACCTTTATCTCAGTTTTACCCTCTGAAATTTGCTGTCAAAATGTCCCTTGTCCTATTTCTCAGCTGTCTTGATACATATTGTTAGCCACATTTCTTAAAAAAAACGAGGTACATCATTTTTAAGCCTTTTTTTTTTATCATGGATACCCTTTTTATCGTTCTGTGGAATGCATCTGATAATTTTTCTTTATGACTAGGATGTCTCTGAGCCATTCTCATTCATTTCCTAGTCCTCACTAGCCAGCATACAGCTGTTTTCTGAAAAACAGCCTAGATGTTAAGTATAAGAAATAATTTCAATAAAAAGCATTGGCTGGCACCAGTTTTCCTAGTGGCATGGTGTCTTAGCAGGCACCTATAAATCTGCTCACAGGTGTTTAAAGAGAGACAGTGCTTTAAGGCATGTGATCTTCTACTCCTTCATTGCAATAATATTTTCAGCACAGGAAACAACCCCAAGGACTACCATCATGATATAAATGTTTTAAAAAATAAGAACTAAGGCTTGGGTTGTGGTGTATTACCTAACAATACACCACAATTCTGTCCATGACTGACAGCAGGCCTGCTCTAATTATCTTTTCTCCTCTCCCATCCCAACACAAAATTTCTCCCCCCACATACCTTTAAATATACAAGAAATCTATATCAGAACCTTAATATTGACATTGAAGAGAGGATGATTTAAATCAAAATAAATAAGCTTCTGTCAAATCAACTTCTGTCAAACATCCACCAGTTTTTCTTGTCTTTGCACTCCCTATTTACTACTGAAATATCATCCATATGAAAATAGAGTTTCTTGACAAACTAGGGGTAATCAGGAGAGCCTGTAGTGGCCTGAGTAGGCAGCATGACACATTGCTTTGCACCACTGCTGATCTACTATACTTAACATGAAAAAACAAATTAAGTAAAGGGTGGTTATGGTTTGGAACTCCCAGGAGCAAGAGGGGATGACAGTCTGATGACAGTTAGAATGAGAGCACATGAGAAAAGCAGGGTAAGGGGGAGAAATTATTATTTTTATTTTTAGGCTCTGGAACATGGCTGTCAGAAGGCACCTGATTTTAAAAAATTGCAAGGTGATACACCATTATTTACTAGACTTGGTTGGGAGGACTTCCTTACACTAAGTAACTGCAATCTGTGTTAAACCTAAACTTGTTTAAAACCTCTCCAGATGAATCTACCAAGCAGCTGTAAAATCAGTCACAGCACAGTGTGGACACAGACAACCTGTCTGCAAGTGGACTTTTTAATAATAAGACTCAATAAGAATTTGTTATGTTTTAAGACAGAAAAGAAAGAAAGAAAAGTTAAAATGTTTTCCCATATCTGCACTATCCCTGCCTTCTAAGATGAGCCCACCTGGAAAATTTTCAGCACACTTTTTATTTTTTATGTGCTTATGCAGGAGAGATAGAGAATCATCCTTCCTCATTAAAAAATAAAATGTTTACATGAAGTTTTGGAGTAAAAATTCACCCAAATTAATCATAATTTCAAAAAACCTTGACAGTATTGCAAACCTAATGCATTGTAAAGTCTCACATCTAATGGGCAAATGAGCTTTCAATAAGAACAGAAGCACTGGGTTTTTGTTGTAAAGGGAGCTGTAGCTGAAAGGCTACATGATTAATGTATATAAAGATATATTACTGTTTGAGGATCAAGCTAACTTTAAAGAGAAGCTTCTTAAAAAAATCTGACTGCCAAGATAAAATTCGATAATTGTTTTAAATTCCAATTTGTCTGTAATGTGGTTTTGGGGAGAGATACTACATAATTCTGATGCTTCCAAATTCAACTCTTTGTCACATTCAGGCTTTACCACACAAACATTCACCAGTTCCTACAAAAAGAACATCCCAAATCCTTAATCATTGCAAAAAATACGGTACCTTGACTTTGTATCTTAAAGTTAAATTGAGTGACATCATAAAAATTAAATGACTTCTACCACATCTCCATAATATCCTTTAACACACCTTGCCTAGGCTGGAGTGTATGTTCTATTTCTTTATCTTTCTTGATGACCCCTCATGCCTGCAAGTCAGCTCATTTTTCTCTGGTGGAGACTGCACCCTACCAGTGCACGCTCTAAAATTTCCATTAAAATCTGGGGCATCATCACTCATTCTTATCTGCAGCAGGCTGCCAGAGCAGCAACTGCAGGAGAACTCGTCTCAAAGGACAATACACTTATACACATCACCATCCAGAAGGGAAGAGAATTCTACCTGCATAATGCCTTATCACAGCCAGTACACTGGGAATCTTAAAATCACCGGGAGTGGTGTAGAATGTTGTTATAAATTCTCATGCAACGGCAAGCCTTACTTAAACAGCAATTTACCAGCAGGCAATTAGCTTCTCAGAGAACATTTTTATTACATTCACGTCACAATGAAACGATCTGTCTCATCAGCTATTGAATATTTGCTGGTTAAAGCATTATTAGCATATAACAAGTACCTGAGGGTATTTAAACTTGTCTGTGTGTTTAACCTCCTGGTTTCTAAGTCCCTCTTCTTCAACCAAATCCTTAAACAGTTCTCATACCCAAAGTACATGAACACCTTTCCAAAGTGTTTAAGATAGTCATGCTCATTCCTCTTTCTTTACCTTTTCTACTCTGCAGGAACAACTCATATATGTGATTTTATGCCTGTATGAGCACACACTCTGTAATAAACGCACACAAACCACAATCTTGCCGTGCTATTTTGCAGGATCACAGGTCTCACATAACTCTCATCTTCACCCCTCATTCTACAGCATGATGACCTTTCTTGTATCCTGAGCCCAAACCTTTACACACCTTGAAGACAGAGACCAATAATTTGATTTTTCATTCCATGGATATCCTGTGTGTATTTGTGTACAGGATGGAAGGTGGGCTGCAGTGCTCTGTGTAGCACTGGCTGAACTGGCCTGGTGACTATCACCTCTGGGACTCAGCACACAACTTTGCCACTGTCCAGGCAAAAGAAGAATACAGACAATCTAACTACAGTCAAGTCAGGATCAGACAGCTGTGCAGCAAAATGCACCTGAGAGGATTTGCCAATAACTACTGCTACAAAAGAGCTCATCATCTATGGAAACCTGAGTGGATTGCTGGCTGGACTGATCTGCTCTGGTCATTGGGGTTTTTTCCAAGTGTTTGTTGCCACAACCTTTTCCACATTCTGTCCAGTAGACACTGACATGTGATTTTTTCTTTCTGGTGTACCACTCAAGCAGCTTGAACTCTTTTTGTACTCCTAGGCTTTTGTGCCAGGATGGCACAAACACATCAATGTTCTTGTTGCTGTATGGCACAAAATATGTTCCAGTTAGGTGCCCATTTCTTGCATGAATGAATGTATGTATGTATAATCCATTAATTACTCTTTATTTAAATAATTCAGCAGAGACAGTTCATTTGATTTTAATTTTTTGGTCTCCTTTGGTCAGAAATACCTAAAACAGCATTTAGCAAAGGAAGTAATAAGCCATGGTCAGCTCTGTTGTGTACTCAGAAAGACATGGATAGAAGAGCTTATGTCCTTCATGTACTAACTTCAAAATACAGCTAATACTGATTATAGTCGATGTCCATCCTTCATCTAGGCATACTATATTTATAAATGGCCAGACAATCTCAACAGCAGGCTTGTGGTAATTTGGACATTTCACAATGGATTATAGGCTGGACATAAGCAAGGCAGCTTGTGATGAATATAATAAGTGATGAATAAATTATGAATTGCAAACTGAGCTTTCATTGACTTGCATAAAAACAGATCAGAGAACAAGAACTTTTCACACTAAGAAGGCTAACAGGACTTTTAGAGTGAAGAACTGTCATTGACCTCAGAATCTTCAATGATGCCAGGACAATGTGTTAACTTTTTGAAGCAGGTAAGGAAAGAATTAAGTTCTCTAATGACTGAAACACAGCACAGACAGAATCCTGGCAAAATGAATCCAGTTTTACCAGGATTGTGCCCACACCATGGCTTTTTCCTTTGGGCAACAGGAGAAAACTGGTGGTGATGCTCTCACCAATTTTCATCAGGCTTCCCACACCATGTCATTCCCTACTGTTACCACAACACAGATGCCTTATGAAGCATGTATGAGTCAACCATTATCCATATGGCAACGAGACAATAATTGGTTTAATATTTGAGCATACAGATTACAGGTGAAGTAAACAAATTCATAAAATGAAATGCACAACAGCAAGTTCATATGGTTTCTGCTGCTATCAACAGAACAGTCTCGAAAATATCAAGCTTTTTCTTGGAGCTGATTTCAAAAGTTATCATTGAGAAGGATGAAAAGTGCACTGATTTTTATATTGAGAGACTAAGCCCCATCAGTATAATCTCAGCCCCGTTCCCTGATCTTTATGCATGGGAGGAGGATGATTTGTACTCAAAGGAAAATGATTGGGGTTTAAAAAGCCTAGAAATAAATACTTGGTCACAGAAATTTAGTGAGTATATATACTGTCACATAACTAAAAGTGGCATAAAGAAACAGATCATTTTTATATGGCATCCAGAAGATATTTGTCATTTGATTTATTCTGATATTGTAGGCTGATACAGTACTAGTTTTAGTCAGTATAATTATGCCCAAGAACAACAGATTTACTGCATAAAAATGTCCTGTCCAGAAATAGTTTCATATGTTTTATACTAAATGTTAGTATGCTTTATTTAGCCATAATTCTATATCTGAATCCTACAGCTGGAAGATCAAGTAACATAAACAAAACCTGTATTGTTAGGAGGACAATACAAGTTATTGACATAGTGCTTTTCCATCTTTTTCAGAACTATGATAAACATCCAGTTGACAACTTTGGAAATGCTATGAGAGCAGGAGAGGGCTGTACTATTTTGAACTTGTGGATGAATACAAAAATAAGAAGAAAAAATGAACTCAATTGCTGTTGCTAAGAAAACTTAAGTCTTTATGATGGTTAGATTTAAACAGCCAGGACTATTAACAAGCCTAAATGAAATGGCATTTTAGTGCTTAAAAATCAAATAGAGCCTCTAAATTCACACAAATTATCAATACAATTATTCACACTACCATCAATAACTGTTCTTGTTTCACTGTGTGCCTCCTCTCTGGAATATGTGTGTAGCTTATTCTAATTACTTGGGACTTGAAATACATTTTCCAGTATCAGCTGAGAAGCAAGTATGATTTTCATAGTATACAGTTTAATATTACACATATACCAAAATATTATCATTATTTAGCTAGTTAGAGAGGTGTAAATTTTGAAATAACACAAGTTACAATACCTGAATGAAACTTTATAGATTTAAAGCATCATGTGACAGCAGGACCCTTGAACTGGGGAAGGAAGTGGCTGGATTGATTTAAAATCTCAGTAGGCAGTTTTGTACTGTGCAAAGATTTAAATATTTGTTAGATTGGAGAATTTAAACTTTTTGCAACCATGGACCTATCATGGTGTTGCTACTACCAATTCCAGTTATTACCCAGAATTAATTGGATTGGAATAATTTTAACTATTACACATGGCACTTCTAATCCTTTGTGAAATCTAAATGTTAATTAATTAAAAGAAATTAAGTAGTCATCTCAGATTTTCAAACTTCTACAAAGTAATATGTGAACTGATTTAATTCACTTTAAGTAATTAATCTTCCATTCTTGCCCCATCTATGTTACACTAAAACATTTCCAAGACCCCTTGGTGATGAATCAAGAATAGTTTACAAAAATACATGCTAAGACATAACTATGTTTTTTAACTGGGACCAGAAGAAATAGGTCTTTTTGTTCTCAACGTGCACCTGAATTTAAACTGTCTTACAAACTACTGTGACTTTAAAGGCAAAATATCTTCCCTGGGACAGCAGCAAAGGGAGTCCACCAGTGACAAGTCTAACTGGCAAGGGGCCACTGCTGGGCAGCAGCTGTGCCACCAGGCACCCAGTGTGATGTGCCCTACTTAGCACATCTGAGATCCATCCAGCCTCGGGAGGGATGCAGAGTTCACATGCAAATCTTTGCAAAACTTCTCTTCCTCTGTGGCTCTTCCCTGATACTTAGTGAGAGGTGGCAGCATTTGGGAGCTCAGTGAGACAAATAAAAACCCTGTGTGATCAGCTCAGCTGAAGCACCTCAGGTTTGACACTAGGTAAGCAAAACCTTGGGGCAGGGAAGCCCATGGCAGTGCTGCCATCCTCTTCATTCATTTCTCAACAGCACCATAAACACCCACCCATCAGAAGACAGTATTTTCTCTCCCACTGTAACAATCAGATAAAGAAATCCTTCTGGTTTAATTTACAAATATTAAGAATTTTATGAAAGATTTCAAAAGTTTCAAGCATGAATTCCACATGAGCTTTTGCTTCACTTAATGATTACCAATTCTTTGTGTCCATATCAGATATTATCTTGATTCAGGCAGAAAATTGACATCTAAAGCAGTTTTAAACACCAGATTTGAACTTCATTCTCAAATAACTATCACAGCACTTATAAGACGTAAATTTAGCAAAAATGAACACACAATACAAATTGTATACCTTGACACTTTGAGGCTGTCACACAAAACTTATTTGGAAGTAGATTTTCAAGTTGATTTAATTTATTCCAAGGGCCAGAGTGACTAAAGTGGAAGTCTAAATAACTATGACATATTTGAAAATAAAATTAGGTTATTTGACTATACTTTTTCTTATATTTTTTCTTCTAAGTTGTAAGGCACTTCTAGAATTCACAGCTCTGTAGATGAACTCTAAAAAATTTTACCAACACTTCATTGAAAGTAATAGATGAAAAAACTTTACTTTCATAAACTGAGACTTTTGCAGACACTGAAGTGCATGAAGAATAAAATCCCTCCATTTAACTTCTTACAGAATTCTAATACTTAAGATAGTATAAGGTATTTCTTAGAAATAAAGACTTATACCCCTAAATTAAACTAAAATAAACGGCCACACCATCTTTTAGAAAAGTTTAAACTTGAACTGCTACTGTTTTGAACAAGGGAAAAATAATTAGTGTTTCCTAATGTTACTCTAATGTCAAAACTTTAAAATAATTTATTAGTAAAGAATAGAATCTGAAAAAGCTAAGTCCATATGAAAGATTGTGAGGGCTGGGATTGTTTGGATGATTAAAATACTACAAAATATTGAAGAAAATANTAATCACCATGACATACAACAGTGTATATCTGTGTGTCTGTGTCAGTTTTAATAGTTTATTTCCTTTTTATTTTTTATATGTTCTTGTCTATGTGTATGCAGTTATTTAATATCTTAAATCCCGATCTCAATTATGATTCTAAAGCATTGAACACAATTTNTTGTTAGATTGGAGAATTTAAACTTTTTGCAACCATAGACCTATCATGATGTTGCTACTACCAATTCCAGTTATTACCCAGAATTAATTGGATTGGAATCATTTTAACAATTACACATGGCACTTCTAATCCTTGGTGAAATCTAAATGTTAATTAAAAGAAATTAAGTAGTCATCTCAAATTTTCAAACTTCTACAAAGTAATATGTGAACTGATTTAATTCACTTTAAGTAATTAATCTTCCATTCTTGCCCCTTCTATGAAACACTAAAACATTTCCAAGACCCCTTGGTGATGAATCAAGAATAGTTGACAAGAATACATGCTAAGACATAACTATGTTTTTTAACTGGGACCAGAAGAAATAGGTCTTTTTGTTCTCAACGTGCACCTGAATTTAAACTGTCTTACAAACTACTGTGACTTTAAAGGCAAAATATCTTCCCTGGGACAGCAGCAAAGGGAGTCCACCAGTGACAAGTCTAACTGGCAAGGGGCCACTGCTGGGCAGCAGCTGTGCCACCAGGCACCCAGTGTGATGTGCCCTACTTAGCACATCTGAGATCCATCCAGCCTCAGGAGGGATGCAGAGTCCACAGGCAAATCTTTGCAAAACTTCTCTTCCTCTGTGGCTCTTCCCTGATACTTAGTGAGAGGTGGCAGCATTTGGGAGCTCAGTGAGACAAATAAAAACCCTGTGTGATCAGCTCAGCTGAAGCACCTCAGGTTTGACACTAGGTAAGCAAAACCTTGGGGCAGGGAAGCCCATGGCAGTGCTGCCATCCTCTTCATTCATTTCTCAACAGCACCATAAACACCCACCCATCAGAAGACAGTATTTTCTCTCCCACTGTAACAATCAGATAAAGAAATCCTTCTGGTTTAATTTACAAATATTAAGAATTTTATGAAAGATTTCAAAAGTTTCAAGCATGAATTCCACATGAGCTTTTGCTTCACTTAATGATTACCAATTCTTTGTGTCCATATCAGATATTATCTTGATTCAGGCAGAAAATTGACATGTCTAAAGTAGTTTTAAACACCAGATTTGAACTTCATTCTCAAATAACTATCACAGCACTTATAAGACGTAAATTTAGCAAAAATGAACACACAATACAAATTGTATACCTTGACACTTTGAGGCTGTCACACAAAACTTATTTGGAAGTAGATTTTCAAGTTGATTTAATTTATTCCAAGGGCCAGAGTGACTAAAGTGGAAGTCTAAATAACTATGACATATTTGAAAATAAAATTAGGTTATTTGACTATACTTTTTCTTATATTTTTTCTTCTAAGTTGTAAGGCACTTCTAGAATTCACAGCTCTGTAGATGAACTCTAAAAAATTTTACCAACACTTCATTGAAAGTAATAGATGAAAAAACTTTACTTTCATAAACTGAGACTTTTGCAGACACTGAAGTGCATGAAGAATAAAATCCCTCCATTTAACTTCTTACAGAATTCTAATACTTAAGATAGTATAAGGTATTTCTTAGAAATAAAGACTTATACCCCTAAATTAAACTAAAATAAACCACCACACCATCTTTTAGAAAAGTTTAAACTTGAACTGCTACTGTTTTGAACAAGGGAAAAATAATTAGTGTTTCCTAATGTTACTCTAATGTCAAAACTTGAATAATATACTTTATTAGTAAAGAATAGAATCTGAAAAAGCTAAGTCCATATGAAAGATTGTGAGGGCTGGGATTGTTTGGATGATTAAAATACTACAAAATATTGAAGAAAATATTTCGTTCTCCATTATTCATGATAGATTGAGTTTTTTTTTTTTTTTTAATTTTCTTCTTTTTAGTCCCCTGCTAAAACTCATTTAAGAGGGAAATGTTTCGGTACTTTTTGGAAGAAATGGAGACGGTGGAAGAGAATAAACTAGCCCTCAGGGAAGGAGAATGGAGAAAGTGAGCTTCATTCAGCTGCTTTAATGTCTGCGTTAACAGACAATAAAAAGACCTCTTAAAAAAATGCAGTGAATTTAGATCTTAGTGGATGGAATTACAATGAACTTAATGGTTCTCTCCCCTGAACACCTGAACTAATCTTTCTCCTTAAAATGAAAACCCATCCCTGCTTTTCTTATCACTGTTTCCACAAACACGTTAGTTCAGACTGTAAAATACATCTTTCCGAAGTAATCACCATGACATACAACAGTGCATATCTGTGTGTTTGTGTCAGTTTTAATAGTTTATTCCCTTTTTATTTTTTATATGATCTTGTCTATGTGTATGCAGTTGTTTAATATCTTAAACCCTGATCTCAATTATGATTCTAAGGCATTGAACACAATTTGGTCTGTTTTTTAAAAGACCAGTGCAATGTAATCCTGAATGCTTACAGAAAGAACAGAGGCACATGCAGGGGATGCTACATCAAACAGTGTCTGTAGCAAGGACTGGAAAAACTTTAATACCTGAGCACTGAGCTGTGACAGGCAGAGCAGTGGCAGCAGGGGCAGGGAGGTGATCTCCTCTCTGATCAGTCCTGGTGAGACACATATGGGATGCTGGGTATTTGTCTTAAACCCTCTGTACTTCTTTTCAATTTGGCCTCCTCTTAATATTGCTAATAAATACTGGCTACAAACCGTTAGGAATAACACATTTCTTATTAAGAAATTCATTTTTACTGGGTGAAAAGAACTGTTTACAATTTGGCCTCCTCTTAATATTGCTAATAAATACTGGCTACAAACCGTTAGGAATAACACATTTCTTATTAAGAAATTCATTTTTACTGGGTGAAAAGAACTGTTTAATTTCCCATGGCCCAAAAGAGTGGTCCTTTCTATATCATGTGTTTTGTGGTCATCTGTGACCTTATCAAGTTTTTCTTCTCCAAATATATCTTGACTAAAAGCAGTGAAATTCACCAATTAAGGCAGATTTACCTTTTTATAAAATGTAACATGATATGAACAGCAGGGAAGTTCATACCTTAAATTGTTACTGCACAAAAGAATTAAACTCAAGGTCTATTATCAAATGCAGGCACCCAACACCATTTAAAATCAGTGAGAAAGGAACAAAGCAAACTGCAAGCAACAAGACCTACTGTGTACAGACATATTACTTTCACTGAACACTGTGTTGGGCAGTTCCTGAG
This sequence comes from Alaudala cheleensis, assembly GCA_013398995.1. Lineage (NCBI taxonomy): Eukaryota > Metazoa > Chordata > Aves > Passeriformes > Alaudidae > Alaudala > Alaudala cheleensis. The sequence goes on along the minus strand of VWYE01016421.1, from coordinate 119,937 downwards.
AGTTTACACTGGTGATCCGACTTTAGAAATAAATGGCTCCATTTCAGTGGTTGCCCTGAATCCTTGAATCAGGACATCCATTAGATGAAGTTTCAGAAAACAAGTCTGCTGAAATAGAAGTGTGGATTCCTGGATGCAGAGCTGGAGGACATCCAGTTATGTTCCTTCCCTGGCAGAAGGGGATAATAGCACAGAATAACACATCCTTGCTGACAGCAAGAACTGACAGCACAATTTTCCAACAGCAACAGTAGAAAACAAGAAACTTTTATTCTTCAGCTCAGATCACATAAACCATTCAGTTTCCTTCCTGCCTCCCTTCTCAGCAGAAAGGAACAAACAAACCAGGGTTAAACCTTGCTGAGGCTGATGCCTCAAGTTTTAGCTTTCATGTTCTTCAGATTCTGTGCTGCCTAGGTGTGTAGTTGTGAGACTTATATTAAGTGTTAGTTCTCTTCACAGAGTAGG
>VWYE01016421.1:79245-119076 GCA_013398995.1 Alaudala cheleensis | reverse complement strand
TTTTTTTTTTTTTTTAATTTTCTTCTTTTTAGTCCCCTGCTAAAACTCATTTAAGAGGGAAATGTTTCGGTACTTTTTGGAAGAAATGGAGACGGTGGAAGAGAATAAACTAGCCCTCAGGGAAGGAGAATGGAGAAAGTGAGCTTCATTCAGCTGCTTTAATGTCTGCGTTAACAGACAATAAAAAGACCTCTTAAAAAAATGCAGTGAATTTAGATCTTAGTGGATGGAATTACAATGAACTTAATGGTTCTCTCCCCTGAACACCTGAACTAATCTTTCTCCTTAAAATGAAAACCCATCCCTGCTTTTCTTATCACTGTTTCCACAAACACGTTAGTTCAGACAGTAAAATACATCTTTCCGAAGTAATCACCATGACATACAACAGTGTATATCTGTGTGTCTGTGTCAGTTTTAATAGTTTATTTCCTTTTTATTTTTTATATGTTCTTGTCTATGTGTATGCAGTTATTTAATATCTTAAATCCCGATCTCAATTATGATTCTAAGGCATTGAACACAATTTGGTCTGTTTTTTAAAAGACCAGTGCAATGTAATCCTGAATGCTTACAGAAAGAACAGAGGCACATGCAGGGGATGCTACATCAAACAGTGTCTGTAGCAAGGACTGGAAAAACTTTAATACCTGAGCACTGAGCTGTGTCAGGCAGAGCAGTGGCAGCAGGGGCAGGGAGGTGATCTCCTCTCTGATCACTCCTGGTGAGACACGTATGGGATGCCGGGTATTTGTCTTAAACCCTCTGTACTTTTCAATTTGGCCTCCTCTTAATATTGCTAATAAATATAGGCTAAAACCCCTTAGGAATAACATTTATTAAGAAATTTATTTTTACTGGGTGAAAGGAACTGTTTGATTTCCCATGGCCCAAAAGAGTGGTCCTTTCTATATCATGTGTTTTGTGGTCATCTGTGACCTTATCAAGTTTTTCTTCTCCAAATATATCTTTACTAAAAGCAGTGAAATTCACCAATTAAGGCAGATTTACCTTTTTATAAAATGTAACATGATATGAACAGCAGGGAAGTTCATACCTTAAATTGTTACTGCACAAAAGAATTAAACTCAAGGTCTATTATCAAATGCAGGCACCCAACACCATTTAAAATCAGTGAGAAAGGAACAAAGCAAACTGCAAGCAACAAGACCTTCTGTGTACAGACATATTACTTTCACTGAACACTGTGTTGGGCAGTTCCTGAGAGTTTACACTGGTGATCCGACTTTAGAAATAAATGGCTCCATTTCAGTGGTTGCCCTGAATCCTTGAATCAGGACATCCATTAGATGAAGTTTCAGAAAACAAGTCTACTGAAATAGAAGTGTGGATTCCTGGATGCAGAGCTGGAGGACATCCAGTTATGTTCCTTCCCTGGCAGAAGGGGATAATAGCACAGAATAACACATCCTTGCTGACAGCAAGAACTGACAGCACAATTTTCCAACAGCAACAGTAGAAAACAAGAAACTTTTATTCTTCAGCTCAGATCACATAAACCATTCAGTTTCCTTCCTGCCTCCCTTCTCAGCAGAAAGGAACAAACAAACCAGGGTTAAACCTTGCTGAGGCTGATGCCTCAAGTTTTAGCTTTCATGTTCTTCAGATTCTGTGCTGCCTAGGTGTGTAGTTGTGAGACTTATATTAAGTGTTAGTTCTCTTCACAGAGTAGGCAGAAAAACCAAATCCTTTTCCTGCTGAAGACCAAGGACAACTGTTACAAGTTTTCAGGCCCAAAAGCATAAACAACAGTGGACTGAAGAGAGAAAACAAGGATGAGAACTTCATTAATCCAAAGCCGTAACTGGATAATTAACCCCAATATGCAAATAGACCAAAACTTATACAAGTGTAAGACCTCCTGACTGCTGGTCCCTTTTGTGACCATTTTGGGTCCATCTTGGGTGTAAGCCCTGGCCAGGCTCTTGTCCTGCCCAAGGCTGAATCCTTAAAGGCCTTTTAATTAATACCCTTTTTATTCCCTAGCTCTGTCTAATCTCTGTTCCAGGTCAGTCTTTTCAAGGCCAAATGGACAGTGTGGGTTTTCTGCAGGGGAAAGCAAACATAGTGATTCTCCTTGGGCCACCAGACAATGAACAACCTCAATTCCTTCCCACCATAGGAAGCAAACAAGGAACAAGCCAACCCAAAACCCTACCTCAGCCATGGTATCTTAACACTGACAGGCCATAAATTTCATACTCCACAGAAAAACAAGTTCTTCTCATAGCAAGAAGATGGGACCAGAAGTCCACTGAGGCAATTCAAAAGGAAATATTAATTAGTGTTTCAATATTCTTTGAAAAAGAGTTGACTGCAAGAGCCTGAAATAGTTTCTGTGGTGAAATCTCACATGTACTGCTCTCCAAAAATTATGACATCAAGCAGTTGATGTGGATGAATCAGTAGAATCTGAAAAGGAATTTCATGCATATCCACTCTTCTACCACAATACCAGGGAACCCTCACTCTTGCTCTCATAAAATGATTTATTTTCTTATGCCACTAGAAACTACTTGAGAATTCTCCTAGAAACATATATTTATAAATCCTTTGAAGAAGTATAAATCAATTGCTTATTCTCATGTTGTGATAAACAGTTGCTTTAAAAATAATACAATATTTTAAGCTCTTTCTAAAAACTTTATATCAGCACATAGCTTAATTATTAAAAACTAGCAGAGTAGAAAAGATTTTCAAGAAAAACTAAGTGCAGATTTGCTGGTAAAATGGACAAAACCAGAATGTAATTGAATTCATTAAACTGTACTTTTAAAATTAGCTAATAGATATAGAAATTAAAATTAATGATTAAATTGAATTCCCACATTAGCTGGTAAAGGGACTGTGGCTGTAGGTTTTAGAGTGCCCAAGAAAGGAGTGATCATGAGACTTTATCAATAAAGGAAATGGATGGTACTGGATTACTTAATCAGATGAATGCATTTGGAACAGAATGTGAAATTGTTTGAGCTTCAAGGGTTTACAGTGATCACAGGTTGAAAGTTGCAGCCACAACTGCATAAAAACAGTGCTGGTCAGAGAATGACAAGATGGGGAAGAAACACAACATCCTGGAATCACAAAAGCAAGGCCAAGAAGAAGCACCTACTTGTTTCAGCAGACTGTTTCTTAATTAATTACCGTGCTAAAAAACACCACACTCTATTAGTCTAAATCAAAGTATACTTCAAAAGCTGTACCTAGAGACAGTTTTTAATAGCCAGGGGAAAAAATATCTTGTGACAAATTAACTACTTAACTGGAATCTGGAGAATGTAAGTTGCCAAACAAGCAGTTATGAAAAAGGCTGAATTTATGGAAAGACTGTCATATTGCCCATGTTATCAAGAACTAAACAACCCTTTTGACCTCTAATCTGGCTGAACTAAATCAGACTTGAAAAGGGTATTTCAGCTATTTAAATGCTATGTTATTATTCACTTTTTTTTTTTTTTTTAGGCAAACCTATTTCCTTTGACCTCTTAGCTTAAACTTACTGTAAAAACAACAGGGATAACTACTAGGCTAAGCTACCTTTATCCTTCCATCAGGGGTGGGTAACTTCATCCTCCCATAAGGCAAAATTGCTCTGTGTGTCTACAACATTTGCCAAACAAAAAGATACTTCAAGCATAATCTTTAGTGGGGAAAAAACCCACGAGAATAGTGAATTTAAGTATTTTATTTTATGACGCATTTAATTTTGAATTTTAATGCAACAGAAGGTTGATAAGTAAAACATTAATATTGTCCTCCATTCTTTTCCATCACTCTGAAACAAAATTGTGTTTAATGAACATGGTCTTGTATTTTTCATTTTATGAAATTTTATTACTCAAAGATAAAACTATTTTCACAAGGAGTTGTGCTACTCAACTTGCTAAAGAATCGAGTTTAGCTTTGCCACTTCTCAGCCTGTGGCACACGTTCTTTACAGACAGAAAGTGAGATCCAAGGACAAGGACAAGATGAAGAAGCTTTCAACAATGAAGCACAAAATATGAGAACAAATGCAAGAAAAAATAGTACATATGTTGTCAAGATCCAGCAAACAGTTGTGTCAAACAGCATATGAAAAACTGGCTTGGGTAGAAGAGGTAAAAGAGGAAAAGACACTGCCCATAAGCATCAGCACTGCAGTTTGTACCTAACTGTTCTCTTCATTCCATGAGCAACCTCATTAATAACTGTCAAATCAGGAATCCATCTCACTTAGAAACCATAAACTTAGAGCATCTCAAAGCAATTCAAAACATTTCAGACATTGTTTTGGAAACACAGTAAGACAATGGTAGCAAATTTTCAGTTTTATTGACACATCATGCTACTAAAACACATTAAAGTACCTGGAGGCAAAAACTGAGATAGCTCCCCCCTAGATTCCTTCAGCAGAATTGTGCATCTTCCAAGACCAATTAATCCCTGAGACAATGTATTTTCTACTAATTATATCAGCATCAGTCAAGCTTCTTTTGTTCTGAATTTAGCAGTGACTAAACGTGTTTAGAGAGCAAAATGATGGTTTTACAAATACATTAGATAAATGTCAGCCCATTAACCTGTGAGTTGGATACCATGGATTTGGTAACTGCAGTTTAAGAAGACTAGTAGCCTTAGGATTTTCAAGCACATCCATCTGTTGCTAACATCTTTAAATGAATGTCATCCAGATATTACATCAGATATTCTTTTTATATAGGATATATGCAGGATTTAAGGCGCTGTAAAATTGCATTATAGGCCAGACTATGGTGCCAAAATTCCAATTAGTAACTTGAAAGAGATATAAATATTTAAAAAAGACCTTTTCCCTTTCTGTAAGATTGCAACTTTTACTCTCTATATTTTTATGCTCAACTCCTAAGTACTTTTTGTTTTATCACCATTTAATTTTATAACTAGCAAAGGTATACAACAGAAATCTGCCTGCTGTTAGTAGATGGTTACACATGTAGTTGCAAGGCATATAATTTGAGACCTAATTATTTGTAGGATTCTTGAACAAATCACAGAAAATTGCCTAAAATTAAACAAACAAAACAAACCACAAAACCAACAAAATACTTTAGATGAGAGAGATTATTTTAAAGAATCAGATCCAATAAAAAACCCTACACTTCTGGGGAACAGACCTACACATCTTAGAAGAGGTATTCATTTAGTATCCCAATGTGCAAGGTATTACAGCTTTCTCCCCAGAAGTTTGATCTCATGATTCTTGAAGAAAGAGCTCTTTGGCCAAAAAACTAAGATTCTGTTCAGTTTAGTGGTCTTTAGGTAAGTGGATTTGCCTGTTCATAAAAGCTCGCTGCAGATGTTTGACACTATTTTCAATATATTCTGGAACTTTTATTTTCTGTAGTCTAGCTAAAACAGTCACTTAAAAATAATTGAAAAAAATGCATATTTTACAAATTAAATAAATATAGATCGATAAATATATATAACATTACTACTATACATATATATAGTAAAACATATTGATTCATATTAGGCCATCTGTGTCTCCTACCTCAACTACACAGAATCACAGAATATGTTGAGTTGGAAGGCACCTATCAGGAACGTTGAGTCAAAATCCCAGATCTGAGCAGAGCACCCCAAGAATCATATCACGTGCCCAGAGCATTGCCCAAAATGCTTCGTGAACTCTGTCAGGCTTCGTGTTCTGACCACTGCCCTGGGGAGCCTGTTCCAGTGCCCAAACACCCTATGGACGAAAAACCTTTTCTCAACATCCAACTTAAACCTCCCCTGATACAACTTCATGTCATTGCTTTGAATCCTGTCAAGGGTCATGAGAGTGAAGAGATCAGTACTTGCCTCTTCACTTTCCCCCATGAGGATGTTGGAGATCTGTCACTGTCACCACAGAGCAGAGCTCAGTGCCTGCCCCTGCTCTGCCCCTCACAGGGAAGCTGTAACTGCAGTGAGGTCTCCCCTCAGTCTCCTCCAGGCTGAACAGACCAAGGGACTTCAGCCCCCTCCTCACACACCTTGAGCTTCACCTCAAGGACCTTCACCATCCTCACTGCCCTCCTCTGGGAGCTCTCTAACAGCTTCATGTCTTTTTTGTATTGTGGCACCCAGAACTGCCCCCAGCACTGGAGGTGAGGCTGCCCCAGAGCAGAGGGGACAATCCCCTCCCTTGCCCAGTGGCCGTGCTGGGCCTGATGCCCCCAGGACACGCTGGACCCTCCTGGCTGCCAGGGCACTGCTGGCTCATGTTCAGCTTTCCATCCACCAGCACCCCCAGGTCCCTTTCCCTGGCTCTGCCTTCCAGCCTCTTGTGCCCAGACTACACTCACAACCATGGCTGCATTTAGGTAAGATAGAGACCTTCTGGAAAGTTTTCTAATGTTGTGGAGGCAAAATACAATCTAGTTAAGTTTTTCTCTACACAAGGGAATTGCAACACTCTAGGAAAAAAAGTAGCTTTAGAAAGTGATTTAGCTAAATCAATGCAAGTTCCTCTGTGGATAATGATGGCTTATGTTTACTTTTTCTAAATTGTTATAAGACACTCTTCTCCAAACTAAGACTGTCTGCACAAGAGGACTGATCAAATTTATCTTAGTTCATTCAATTTTCTTGCGTACACAGGTTTAATGGACTCCACTGTCACTGGTAATGTAATGAGGGAAGAGCAACACTAAAGAAAAAGAATGTGCTCTACAAGCCAGCAATGAAATGTCAATATTATTCTCCTTGATGGCAATAACCATGTTTTCATATCTAGACAACTATGGACCCATTTAAATTAAAGGTTATGTTAAAATGCTCCTAAATGCAATGACATTGCAATTACAATAAATATTCCTGGTACATGGACATTCTGGGGAGGCAAATGCCCCAGTGATGGGCAATAAACTTGAGTGGTGTAAAATGTCAAGCATGGAAAGACTAAGACTCTTGCTGCCCTGGCAGGGCTTAATTGTTTTCTGCTGTTCATACTTAAGAGTATCAAGTACAGAAAATACTTTTTCTCAGAAAGGTTCTAGAGAAAGAAATCTTAACAGAGGTTCTTTTAGGTGCATTAGTACCTAGGAAGGTAAGATTAAGGTCAAGGCAAGACTGTTAATATAATATTTGCAGAATTGAAACTGCAACCACTAAATAAATGGAATTTGTTAAGCAACAGCATTATTAACTGCTGGAACCCAGAAAAGTTATAATGGGAGAATAAGTTTTCTACAGTTCCATTTTGCTTTTAATTTTTGTTTTCTTTAATAAATCAAGGACGTGGTAATATCTAAACACATGTATGATCAATTAATTATAGAGAATTGGGCTAATCTTCTCTTGAATCCCTTTTATGCTTATCTTCTATTTAACTATTGTCTCGAATAGTCTGAACAAATTATATGCTAAGACTTTTTAAAATTACCCATTTTTACCAGGATTTCATTTTCTGCAATATTTGTTGAGTATATCAGTTAAATAGAAGTTTTCATCTTGTAGTGTTTCCTAAATCACATTTTTCTCTAGGAGATTACTGGATGTGTGAGGAAATCCACTAAAAGAATGTCAGTCTCTAAAAGAGTGATTACTTTCAAACTACTTATTTAACAAATTATTCTACTTTTAATAGAGTTTTGGGCATTTTTGTCAATATCATGCAGAATTAGAGGTGGAACCAGATTATGCTTACACAAAAGGATGTCAGCCTAGCAACACAGCCCTGCCAACATCACAATAGCCACTCTACTCCAGGTTTGCTTTCACAGAATCATAGAAAAGGCTGGAAAAGACCTCCAAGACCAATGGGTCCAACCTTTGACCAAACAACACTTTCTCAACTAAATCATAGCACCAAGTGCCCCATCCAGTCATATCTTGAACATTTCCAGGGGTGGCAACCCCTTCAGCACCCCGGGCAGTTATTTTCAATGCCTGAACACTCTTCCAGTGGAGAAATCAGTTCTTAGACTCAGTCTGTGGTCCTCTCTGAATGCTGCTGGTGAGCGGTAGGAATTGGCAGACACTGACAAAGAAAGTAGAAGGCAGGTCAAACAGAAGCATGAAAACAAAAAGGATGCTGGAAAAGCGCCTGATTTTTCTTCTAAATGGTCTTGGTTCTTTTATCAAGGACAACAAAAAGTAACAATTTCTTCCTAGCAAGCTGTTTGCTAATTGGTATTTGTTGGTACAGTTGATAACTCTTTCAAGAAATCAAAGCAAAGAGTTCAGTTCAGTATCTGAAAAGATGAAGCCTTTGTAGTGTAGCTAAATGGAGGCAAAGCAGAATCTTCCAGTTAGTTTAGATTTTATTAAATATTTGTGTGTTACCTCTGAGGAGTGGCACAAAAGCCACTTGAATACTCCCCCACTGGGGACACAGTATTCAGTTGTTTGCCTTTGCAGCTACATCTTCATCAGGCACTTATTTATACACAAGGGCAGCAGCAGGACAGATCTTGGTACATTCTTATAAAAACCTAAGATGAACTTTCTTGTAGATTTCCAAGACAGCAGTTTTGAAACTGCTTTATTCTTTCTTTTGAGATGACATGCTCCTGGCATCTAGGCTCAAGTTTTCCCCTTTGTTGCAGCATACATATTTAAACTTTTTAAAAGAAAATCTATCAGCAACAGCAGTGAAGCATATCCTTCCTACTATAGAGTTTTTGAAGCTTTGTTACTAATATTTGTTTCAGAAAGATGCAGCTCAGATCTACCAAAGTGGAATGTAAAATAAAACTATTCCAGAAATACATCATTGAGATGCCTAAATACCTTGCCTGGTTTTGTGCTTTTTCCTACACATGGCACTGCTAGCACACTTCCCCTTGGTCACAGGTCTTTCCATGCTCAATCAATTTTCTGGCTTCTGCGCTTATAAGATAAAAAAGAAAGGCCATGGGAAGACATTATAATGTTATACCTTTTGTTGATAACACCCAGTTCAGTTCCCCAGTCTGGAATGAGGTTCCAGTAGCAGAGGAGGAGGGCTGGCAGAGCCTCCCCATTCTTTCATGTTCCCAGACGTTGCTAGAGGGCACCCTGAAATTGGGCTTGGAGGAGAAATCCAAGTACAGTAAAGTTCAGTACAGTGAAGGTTCAATTCTTCACAGTCACTTAGCACTGGAAACAGATCATATACTCTTACCTCATTTTTGCATGAATGATTCGTTTACTCATCAACTACTATATCACCAGTAGAGGTGCAAAGGCTTTTTATTTAAAGAAAGCAATATAGAAACAGAGTCTGGCAATTCAGTCTGAATGTAGTCTATGCTATATAGTATATTTAACTTTAGTGGCATGCAACCATGTCTTTATCATTAGATTTTATCACTAGGAATGATGTTCGATTAGATGAAAAGCAATTGTAGATAAAGAAGTCATCCCTTAAAACCTGATGTTTAGCTACAAACTAAGAATGAGGAAAAAAACCCTTTGAAGTTACTCTTCCTCAACTGTAGTATACGACTGTGCAACAGCAAAAATAAAGTTTACTATTTCTCCAGTAAATATTATCCCCATGAAAGATAAGCTCAAAGGACTAGGTTAGTAATCCTGCCTCTGACATTTAACACTTGTGTTGTATCAAACAAATACAGTTTCAGTTTCCTTGTGAAGCAGCAATGCTAATACTTGTCTACTTTCCCCAGTGGTATTGTGAGGATAAATGTATTGCCATAAAGGTCTTTGCAAAGGAAAAGATGTAAGCATTTTTATTGATGTTCTGCTTCCCAATCCACAAGAGTATATTAAAAATAATTTCACTATTGTCAAGTGCAACCTCTACCAATACATATTTCTCAATTTACCAGTCCTTCTTCCTACAAACCGAAAAGATAAAACAGCTCAGCAAGTATATTCTCTAGTCAACACTGCTTGTACACAAAGGATACAATCTGAGCATGACCAAAATAATTTTTGCTAACTACAGCTGATCCAGTTTGCTTTGTTGTTACACTCTTACAAAAACACATGAGTTATTTGGAGATTTGATCATCAATCAAATTGATCATGGCTGAATATGAAAAACAAAGACATGATTGGCAACAGCCAATGTGGGTTTACTAAGTCCTACCTAACAAATTTGGTGACCTTCTTCCATGAGGCTACATCTTTGCTAGACAGGGACAGAGCAACTGAAATCATCTACCTGGACATACGTAAAGCATTTGACACTGTCCTGCACAAACAACTTTATCTCCAATTGGAGATGGATGGATTTGATGAATGCACCTCTCAGTTACTGGAAGGCCAAACTCCAAGACTTGTGGTCAATGGCTCATTGCCCACATGGAGCCAGTGATGAGTGATGTCCCTCAGGAGTTGGTCCTGTAGCTGATACTGTTCAATATCTGCCAGCAGCACAGAGGGATCAAGTGGGCCCTAAGTATCTTCACTGACAATATCAAACTATGTGGGACAGTCAACATGATGGAGGGAAGGAATATCATCCAGAGAGACCTGGACAGCCTTGGGAGGTGGGCCAATGCAAGCCTTGTGAAGTTCAATAAAATGAAGAGCAATGTCCTATATCTGGGTCACAGAAACCCCAGAACACATCTACAGATTGGGCAGAGAAGTGATTGAGGGAAGCCCTGAGGAGAAAGACTTGGGGGTGATGGTTGATGAAAAACTCAACATGAGACAACAATGAGTGCTCACAGCCCAGAAAGCCAAATGTGTCCTGGGCTGCATCAGAGAAGTGCAGCCAGCAGACTGAGGTGGTTCTTACCCTCTCCTCAGCTCTTGTGAGATCCCACCTCGAGTACTGTGTCCAGTTCTGGTGTCCCCAACATGAGTTGTTGGAGCAAATCCAGGGGAGAGTCACAAAGTTGATAAGAGGACAGGAGCACCTCCCCTTTGAAGACAGGCTGAGCAAGTTGGGGCTGTTCAGGCTGGAGAAAAGAAGGCTGCATGGACACCTCTCAGCAACCTTCCAGTAACTGAAGGGGACCTAACAGGAAGCTGGAGAAGAGCCTTTCATCAGAACTATAGTGATAGGACAAGGAGTTGTGGGTGCAACAGGAAAAGGGGAAATTTAGGGTAGACATTAAGAAATTCTTTACTGTGAGGGTGGTGAGGCACTGGAACAGGTTGCCCAGAGAAGTTATGGGTGTCCCAGCCCTGGAAGTGTTCAAAGCCAGGTTGGATGAAGCCTTGAAAAATCTGGTATAGTGGAAAGTGTCCCAGCCCACGGGTTGGAATGAGATGATCTTCACTCCAACATTTAACACTCTATGATCCTGTGGTAATAGCCAGATTGAAAAAGTAGAATTAATAAACAATAGCATCAAAAAGAAATACGTTGTTCTCTTTCCTTATTCTACAGAGGAGGGACCAAATTCAGTGTCAGGAAGAAAAATCATCCAGGACTGAAAACATTTTATCAACTTAAACTGCCCAGGAATGGCACAAGCCAGGTTCAGGGTCAATGAGGGCATATCCGTACTTGAGAGTATGAAGAGCTTGGTAGCTACATAACAGTACAAAACATCTAATACACAGCTAGAGAAGAGGAAGGAAGAAAGGACTAGGGAACATAACCCTAAGGCCAGCTATTCCTTTGCTTACCTTCTGGAGGGCAGATATTTTAAATATTTCATAAAGATTCCCTCTGAGTGAATCCCAGTTTGATTTTGCACAGGCTGGAGGACCTTTAGGTCCTCTGTGAAATGACTGTGCAAGTTTTCTCTGCAGTACCCAGAGAACACAATGGATTATTACCAAATATGTTTTTTGTTTCCCTTACAAAAAGTGTCCTCATTTTCCTGTATGCATGGTTCTCTAGTATATAATAAACAAACAGAGGAACATGACAGAAATTAATGCCTGCAGTGCAAGGCATGAAATGCAAAAATAGTTGCTTGGCAACCAGCATGAGAAATAAGAGGTTATGCCTGTACAAACAGCCAAGTGAGTGGCACAAGTACCATTTCTGACTGCTGTAAAAAGGATGAGTAGGAGACAGGATGCATGAGAGGGGATTGTTTGAATGCAATTTGACTCTTTAGTTTCCCCACAATCATGCATGTGTGATAACACAACAAAGGTATATTTCAAATTGCTTTCCTTATATGTCCTTACAGCTTTGTCTTTAATCAACAAGAGAAGTTTTATTTTTAAAAAGCTATGGTCTTTCATAACACTTAAAACATCTGAAGTGCTGTGAGTGCTGATTTTCATATGTACTTTCCTTCCTAATGAATTGGACATTTGCAACTATTTTTCCAAGAAACAGGTATAAGCATTCTGGCACCCTTGAAAAATACATCAATCTAATGTAACTGTAAATATATTAATCAATAATTATTTATTTTTCAGTAATAATATACATGCATTGCTCATACACCCAAATGATACCAGATTGACCATTTGGAACAATAGAGGAAAAAATACACAGGCCCCTCTCTTTGAGGGGTAACTTTGTTTCTATATACAAACTATCAAAGAGAAGTACCCCCTTTGGCCCAGAAATCCTTGTAGTGCAGATTTTAAAGGTGAAAAAGATAATTCTAAGGAATTATAATTTCACACCTACTTTACTGTTATACTTCTATTTTAGCATCCATCATTGTCCACTGCTGGATGTCAAGACTTGCCTGATCTGTGGCCTCATCTGCGTGATCGTTCTAATGTTCAAATTGGAAATTTTAAAATGTGAGAGACATTAAACTGAGCTGAGACATTAAACATGAACATGCTCTTCATCACAAACAAGATGATATGAGCATCTTACAAGAGAACTTGATCTGCCTGTTGCATTATATCCTATATTGTATCTCTGGATCCATTTGCCCAACAGAACTTGAGACTATGTCCTGTTCTAGAGAACACCTCGTGTTAGGACTGACAAGTAGGTGCCTGTTAAAGTTACCAGCAGTAAACTGCATTGCATCACTTCCTTTCTGTGCACTAACAGCCACTACAACCTCCACACTCTTTTTCATTGTCAGTAGATGTAGCTATTCACAACATTATTTTAACTCTACAAGTAACTGCAAATGGAAAATGAGACTACAGGTATAGTGAAAACCAAGATGATTGAAGCAGTTGCCTTAGGCTATTAAAATCCTTCTTTTGTGGTTGATTATACCAGGACAGACCTCCAACTGATATGGCACTATCAACTTGGGCAGACATGAAAGGAGATAAGCATCACTGGACAGGCAATTATTTTAATTCCTAGTGAAGATTAAATAAAGAAACAACAAAACCAAAAACCCCCCACCAATCAGTCCTAATGCAACAAAAAAACCCAATCAGAACCAAGACACAGTGCTCTGTGTGGATTTGGTAGTTTTTGATTTGTGATCCTCACTGTTTTCAAACTACTGATGGAGAATAGCAAGATCAAAGAATGCATTTTTACTCTATGCAATCAATATTACTCTAATGCAAACTTCAGTAGCCTACAATCTCCTTTTGAAGACTGAGACATCTAACTTGCAAATTTCATGAGAATGTGTAGGATCAAGGAAGGAGAATTAGCACTCATATATTCTTCCATTTTATTCCTCCTGCCCCTGCAGAACTCTGCAGAGTTATTTCTCTCATCAATTACTAAAGTAATACTCTAAAACTGGTTATTAATCTAACTTTCACAGTTCTGCATTTTTATTAACTAATAAATATTATTCCAGGTTTAATATGCAGGACCTACTTCAACCTGTCTAATACTGTCAGGATGACTCTTAATACAGTGACTACCATACTCAAATTGCTCATTCATGCTATATCAAATACAATGGTAAAAGATTTCATTGAATTCAAGCCCTGTTTTTCAATAGATCAATACAATGACATTAAACTTCAACCCTTTTTCAAATGAAAAATGGATCATAATTACTGAGGTGGTCTCAGTGTCCACAGATTCCCAAGAAAAAAAACTTCTCATTTTGTGCATCACAAAACTCTACAGCTTGAGAAGGTATAGCATTTGAAGGATGGGGGATAGATAGATTTCCACTCCATTTGTTTTCCAGTCTATGCAAATGCAAGGTAAACTTAGCCAATATTCTTCCTAAACTACACTTGAATACACAGTCAGCAAGTATTTCAGCTTCATTCAGTTGCTTCCACTGTGCTCAAACATACGGTGTTAGAGCTGCCACAGGCAACCTGTCAAAGAGGGCTAATGAGACTGAAATTTAAACAGGGGTGGGCACACGCCTCAAAAGCCACTTCCCAAAGAGAACAATGACCAAAGATATCAACACGTTTTGAACTAGACAGAGAGATCTTTTTCTTTAGCTGTACCTCAAATTCTGTTTAGCTCAGTATGTCAACAGATATATGCTAAAAAAAGCTTATAGATCAGATCTTATCCTTGGGAAAGGGGTCTAAGTTTAAGTTTTCTCTATTTTTAAATTCTTGGGAAATCTTCTCCAGAAAAACAAGTTGAACAGAAAAAAATATTTGTATTTTCAGAGGTATTATTATTTATACCACCTACAATAAAGTAAAACCTTATTAGGAAATTTTTTCATTAAAAATCTATTAGGCCAAATTGTAATCTTATTTACATTTATCACTGCATTTAGCACTAAATGTAAGAGCTTAGTTAGCTAGAGGCTTATTTTAGATTTATGAGGTATCAGGACCAGCCTTAGCAACATAAAAGAGTGAAACAACAGTAACAACAACAGTAAGACATAAGAAATGTGTCAGCAACATGCTGCCCATGTTATTCTCAAGAAATCTCTGTCCTAAAAATGGGTACCCCTGGTGGTTGTTCCAGAGGAGCTGGACAAAACAGGTGTGATGGAATAGACTCTGGACACTTCTTATTTGCTGAAATTTTCCAAAAACTTGTTGGTAAATGCAAGATGCTGCTGAGACACTTGAACATCTTAGCCAAAATTCCAGATCTGAGCACCACAGAAGATCAAATCCCACAGGTCTACATGTGATAATAGTCTTAGTCAAAACACCACTTAGTTTCTAAGATTTAACCCAAGCCATTTTACTCTTGTTTTCAGTCAAAAAGTAATATAGCATTTCAAAGAAAAAAAAACATAAAACAACCAAACATCTTTTGTCTCTAAACTTCCTACAATAGCATCAAACTTAAAAATATGCCTGCCAGGTACTATATATGCATGAATCAATCTTTTTGTATAAACAGCTTCCTAATAAGATCAGTAGTCAAATTACAAGAAAGTTATCAGGGAAACCACTTAGTTTAATTGAAGCAACCATCACACAATGATGGTGTCTACATCCACTGTGCAGGTGCTCAGAGAGGGTGACCTTGCCTCCCCAAACCCAAATACTGGAAAGAAAAGTAGATGGCTAAACATGATGGACTCAGTCCAGCCACACAGCGAGCACACCAGGAATATGGCGTGGATATTCCTGCTTACAAGAACTGCATGCAGCATTCCAGGAATGGAAGTTATCCAGATTCAGACCTAGCAGATTACTGGTTTTAACTCACAAATAAAAGGTTTTTTCAGAATTAAATAGAGATAATACTTGCCAGCAACTGCAGGTAAAAGCAGAGAAGAAAAATAATGATCCAAGAAACCAAGCAAGCAATGGAGCTTCATTCCTCAGTTGTTATGGGATTGTTATGAACAGCTAATTAGAATGACTGTTCTAGTGGCTAACACTACAGGAAGGTGATACATTGTTACACACAATTTCTTCTGTAATCCAGGCATAACAGTCATCTTAAAGCTATCTTTATTTAATGTACAGTTAAGACATTTTAAAATATACCTATGTTGAACTGGACAAGCCAAACCAAACTTCCCAAAGGTTCTAAAGAAAGAGTAGAAATTCAGCTGCCATTATCCTAAACACATTATTTTGTCTAAAGAAGACTATATGACACTCACTTGAAAAACTTATTCAATTATTGTAAAGTAGCAGCCTAGCTACATATTCTGTGAGACTTCTTTCTATCCCCAAATATATTAGCTGATTAAAAAAAAAAAAAAAGGGAAAAAGAAAAATGCTAAAGGGAACAGATAAAATGGGGGTTTAAGCTTAAGATGGTGGTTACGGTAATATTAGATTTGCATTTTCTTAAATCCTTCCTCTAGGAAATTGCTAAAATAGAGTAAATCACAGTGCTACCTATGAAAAATAGTAACTTTTGCATGCTAGAAAAGTGGTTAAGAAAATTCAGTAGGTCTCTTTTCGGTGACCATGGATAAGACCCATAATCAACATGCAGTATTTAACAGAAGGACTAACTCTGAAATTGCACTTTGAAATTGCACCATTTGCACTTCTAGTGTAAATGCTTAATTATGCTTTAAAAATAATCCTATGTGAAAAACTAATAAAATATAGGGAACCTAGGACAAGTGAAGTATAGTATGACAATGTTAAGGTTAGGACTTTTCAAAACTTTTGTTATCAAAAGCTTGTATAATATATTCCCTGCAAGAATTACAATGCATCCCTATGTACCATTGAGTCTGATGACAATTACTCATGATGGTTTTAGTCCTACTCTTTTTGCAAAAAGCTTTTCAGCTTCTTCCCTTGAAAATATAGCTCTTTTTGAAAACAAGTTTATAAACTGTCAGTAACTGGGTAATACAGGATAAAGAAAAGCTTGAAGATAGCAGAACATTTCTGCGGTTTTTCTGGAGGCTGAAATTTTATGAAGTAAATGATCTATTGGCTAAGTTCCTGTATACTTCATTTGAAAATGAACTCCAAAGAATCTAATTGGAAAAGAGCTTTAGTCTAAACATGGCTTTGATTGTAAACACTTCAATTAAACATTTCAATCAATGAGATTAAGTGTGGTACTGAAGTTTTTCACCGCTGATTTTCATTTTACTTCTGTCAAAAACACAACACAGTTTTGCTTCTCAAAATCAAGAAGATTTTATCACAGATAAGCTAAATCTGTGGAACTTCAAAGTGAAAATTACACGGCACATATATTGCTTCTTTTAATTCTAAAAGCCTCATCTAAAAGCCAGTCCTTCAAAACACTGAATTCCTACCACACATTTTATGAGGATATAAGTGAGGATATTTATGAGGATTCCCTCCTCATCCTCCTGCAATTCTGCCCTGTAGTGTGCCATTGTGCTTGACTGTCCATCAGGGAGGATGGGAGGCCCCATCCAGAGCTGGGTCTGGGGCTGGTGGTTTGTCTGAGAGACCCCCCATCCTACCCCTGGCACCCAAGGAGCACCCAGCTGGGCTGCAGCAGTGGGGACAGCAGCAGCACCTTCAGGTTTCTGTTGTGCTGCACTCCAGGAGATGGAGAGGGGTGTAAGCTCAACCAAGAGCTGGAAGGAGCTTTGTGGAAATGCTGAGCAGTACCAAGGGGCACAGGGTACATGGTACTCGTCCCCTTAGCCATGGGGAAGCTCAGTGTGCCAGCACCACTTCCCTTGGCAAAAGGAGTCTAATTGAGCAGCTTTTACAAGAGCAGAACTGTTAGCTACTTCTTTTTGGCTATTAACACAGGCAACTGGTTCACTGAAATGAAAAACTTGTGAAAGCTCACCCCATTCCTAATAGACAAAACACAACCATGTGAAGAAGTGCATTTTGATTTGTTTATCCTCCCCTGTCCCACACCCCCAAATACTATAGTGTTTTCTCAGTGATAGGCAATTGAATCATGAGATTTTAGCATACCCTGATGTACAGAATAAGAGCAGTAGATGATTTGCCATCTGTGCAGCAAACCATAGCTACTTAAGTGTTTTCATTAACTCAGACTTAAATATATTTACTTGGAGTAACTATTCCATTTTAGAAAAGTAATAAAAATCCCCCAAAAAACCAAAAGCCACTTTCCTCCCCTTTGTACACAAATTATTGATGCAATTCTGAGGGAAGAGGTTTTTCTCAATAATTGCATCCACCCCTAATACTAAAAATTTAAACAACTGAATGAAAGAGATAAGTGTCTGTACCTATGCACTCACTAAAACTTTTTTCTTTTGTTTTAAATAAGCTTTCGGAATTGAATGCAAAGCTCCACAGATTCATTAATACCTTTAATTTTAAATCACATTTTCATTTAAGCAACTTAAATATTTTAAAAGCAGTCTCTGGCTCTGGATATAAATAAAAGAATGCAGCAATACCCTTTAAAAGATGGGAGGCAGTACAACCAATTACATTATTGCTTTTCTTTTGTGGCAGACTGCCTTCTAAAGGGGAAAAAAAACAATTTCACATATAGGAAAACAAAGAGGTAAGTTTAACATTTTCTCTGCTTTTGTAGGAAAGATATTGATGATAAAAATGACAGCTTAGTATATTTTCCAGTACATTTACTCTTGTGCTTATAAGCCATAGAATCAACTGACAGCTTTCTGATACAATTCAGTACAGAGTGGCTTTTGCTAACAGATACTGGATCCCAGATGCTCAAGGAAAAAAATATCCAAACCAGATTCTCATTGACTATTTAAATACTGATACTTTACTGTACAATAACTGGACTAAGAGAAATTTTATTTTTAAAGACAGAATATCCAGGTAATAGTTTGAGTAGTTTACAAAAGGAGTATTAGGGTTTTAAATTCTTTGAAAGTGAGATCTACTAAGGTAGCAAAATACTTTTGATATATAATTTATATATTAGATATGTTCCAAATTATTACTAAAACATATTTCCTTATATATTTGTTTTTATAATTGTATATGTATGTAAGGCATGTATATATATGAGTGCTAATGCATGAATATATACCCAGCCTAGGTAAATGTGCTTTATTGTTGAAAGCCATTGAAGTATCTTGACACAGCTTATCAATTATACTGATAACAAAAATGTTTTCTGTGAAGTTATACTACAGGGAAACATACCTGTGACGACTATAACTAACTTCAGTATTTTACAGATTAAACTTCCATTTTGTGCAAATTGCATAATAAAGAATCAGTATTAAAAAAAATACCCAAACCAAAACCAATAATGTTTACCTTATCTTTTGAGATGCTATTCCAAAATTGATCTTCTGTAGAATATGATACAGATTACTGTTTTAAGACACTTAAATACATAAATAGTCCTCTAATTCTGGAGGCAGGATTGTAGACAAATAATTAATTCGTACTTGAATTTCCTAATTTAGAAGTGGAATAACAGTGAAATCACTTTCTTGGTCTCAGATGTTTTCTGTGGATTTCTAATATTCATTTGCCATATTGATAGAACTAGGATGACACATAAATCATTGATAAGTGAGTGGCAGGAAGCTTAAACTAGATCTGAAAGAAATAAACAACACTTCCTTTTCTACTGACTTACAGAGAATAAGGCCTCCATGAAATGGAAATACAGGTTAATGAAAAACCATTTAGTTTTATAAATTAATCATTATGATATCATCCAGAAAACAAAACATGCTGAAGATGTAATGAAAAATTTGTCACCATTTCAGGAAACTGATTATCCTTGCACATGTGCAGAATAAAGCAAGCTGCTTAAAAGTCTTCTGGAGAAGTTTTGATTTCTATCAGATGGCCAATGCCTTATTTCAGTATTTTATATGTATTTCATTCTATTAATTCTACTTGATACTGTAATACTTGAAGCCATTTTAGGTTCCAACTTAGGAATGACACATAATCAACAATACAGTAGATTTTCAGGACATTTCACTAATTCTCATGTGTCCCTAGCATGACTTGGATGGGTCAGTAGGATGAACAAAACTTGGTTTATTATTAACATAAAAGTCTGTGAGATCATTTGAGCTATGAATGGCATGTGCCTACACACCTCTAGGACGCAGGGCTGTGTCTTCACACTTGCTTGGTTACCAAGGAAATGCAACCCCATTAAAGGACCACGTTTAAGCCCATAAATTCTGCATCTCTACAGAGTTCATTAGCTAGGGCTCAGCAACACATTTCAACTATATCATCAGCATAAAGTCATAAGTATTAATGTTCAAATATTTACTGAGCTTGTATTTGAATTATTGTATGTCACTCAGTACTTAAGAGCTGTGCAGGAAATAAAACAATCCTCAGAAGCTTGGGGGAAAAACAAGCATTCTTCCCACATATTTTTTCACTGCATGCAGCATCAAATAATTTTGATTATGCATGACCACTGAACAACTTGTGAGGAAAATAATTAAATCCCTAAATTCTTCTCTGAAAGGAACACTCAAACTCTGAGCCCAATAAAGAATGCAAAGTTCTGGATGCATCCAAACATGAGGCAAAAATTCCTGTCACTTGAATGAAGGCAAAAAAGACTGGACCCTTCACACAGTCCTATCTACTCTATTGGATAGGACTTATAAAGAATGCACAATATACTTATTCAACAGTCTTAACTTTTATATTATAATACTCATGTTAAAATCTATGGTCTTTTACCTTTCACTGTGCTAAATGAGTAAAATAATATTATGGATTTGTTCCACAGAAATATCTATTTTTTTTCTCTACAGAATATTTTGTATCCTATTTTGCAAGTATCACTTTTTAAAAGACTGATATAACCAAGTATAAGTATTTATAAGAAATTGAAAGTCAATTTTGAGGTAAATTGAGAGAATTTCATTTCCTCCCACTTGATTAAATATATTTGATGTGGCTAAGGTAATTATTTCACCTGAATGTTAAGTATATTAAAATTATGTGAAAAGCCAGTGTGAGGTCTTAGCACTTGAAATTTGTGCTGGTATTACAAAAAGAACTGTAAAATACTTAGCTGTGCATAAGCATCAGCCATTTAGAAGCATTAATTGAGTTTAAGCCATCAAAAAATTCATGAGATTAGTTTTAGCTACAGATTTGCAGCCAAAATATGCATGTGTTTTCATTCTACATTTATAAAGGGGATTCTGAAGGCTCATGACTGCTGTTTTAAATGGGAAATGCTCTCTCAGACTACAGGAATGGCTCTTCATTGCAAGATTTGCAATACAACACTTTTCCCTCTGTCTCTTTTTTAAATGGTTCCCACATTAACCATTAACACGATACTTCAAAGACTATTCTCAAGTATTTAAGTCCAAAGAGTTTAGACTATGATTAGAAAACTCACGGGTATTCTTCCCTTTCATGTGACCCTTTAATCAAATATGCCACCATCCTTATTTTTAAGGCACAAGTCATGCTCTCTGAACATGATAAGAGGTAAAGATCCTAGCACCTTAATTTTATACTCTTTGCTAAAATAAGGAGTCACCAATAGCCACGACAAATATAGACAAGAAAATCTGTCTACAGAGACCCTTCAAAGAGTAAGTGTACAATTTGGTGAATCTCAGTGTGATCTTCAAGCAGTTTAGACTACGTTGTAGTTAACCAGAAATCAGTTTGTTTTCCAGACAGTGGAGACTAAGACAGCAAAAGGCATGAAAACGAGAGATGCAACGACTAAAATGTCACTTGTTTACAATTTATCCAAGCTGTATGCTCTTGCAGACTCTGTTCTACCAATAGTTACACAAGCAAAATGACTACAAGAGAGTCTCATGGGCGAAATGCTCTGCTTTTCAGGAAACAGCATGAAGGAGAGAAGGCCCAGGAGAGAACAGTAATGAGACAGCTGTGCCACTGCAGAGGCCAGCAGGATACCAGCCCTATCAAAACTAGAGGAAATGCCAGGGCATACCATGCTTGCCTATGAGCAATTGCACAGCCTAGAACTGACATTAAGCACACTTATCGAAAGGAGGTTGTAGTGGAGAGGAAGTGGATCTCTTCTGACATGTCTCAAGTGAAAGGACAAGAGGAAACTGCCTGACGTTGTTCCAGGGGAGGTTCAGTTTAAATATTACCAAAAAAAAAAAAAAAAATTTAACTGTAAAGAGTGGTCAGGAATTGGAATAAGTTTCCCAGGGATGTGCTGGTATCACCATCTCTGAAAGACTTCAAGAGATGAGTGCATGTGGCATTTGGGCATCTGATTTAGAGGTAAATATGGTGGTTCTAAATTGATGGTTAGACTCAATGACCCTGAAGATCTATCCCAACCTTGATTATTCTGTGTACTTTCAATCCTATTCCATGCCTACTCAAAAGTGCCTGTCACTGACCTTATACCTCAAATAACATTTTCTACCTTTGCACTACAGAAATTCACAAGTTTAGCACTGTTTAAGTTTTTAGTATCAGAAATAATTTCAATTCTTGTGATGTAGAAGTGAAAATGACCTTCATGATTTTAAACTTTCTTTAAGCACTGTGATACCAAGTGCTTCCTTGCAGTATCAGAGGATCCTATGAAAACAAGCTTCCTTTTGCCTGTTCCAAGCATTTTATGTCACTGTAATTCCATACTGTGCAGTGAATGCTCCCAAACTGCATGCAGCTCTCTCCCTTACTTCAGAAACATTTTCCTTCCCTTTCTTCTTTCTCCACACCCACACACCATCGATGTGTCAAGATAAGAGAGATTTCTGGCCATATATTTCAAAAGGAAGAGTGTTAAAAGCAGAAAGTACAATTTTCATAAGGTAAAAGTCTCCTGCCTCTAACTTTTTAGAGTATTTAGTTGATGAAAAGAGGTAACATTTCTTCTGAGGTATAGACAGCCCCCACTCCCATTCCCACCCACATCCACTCAGTATCCAGTGTTAGGCTGCATTAGCCTTAAGAAACATCTTCTAACAGATGTTTTGCTTTTGTATTAAATTTACACATTCTTTGGAGTTATTCCCTTGAGTCTGCCTACTGTAATTTTCATCACAGCTTTAGTTAGTGTTTTTTTTTACAAGTATTAAAAGGTACTGAAAGATATTCCCAAGCCATGCAGCTGAAGAAACTGCCAGAGGTCAGTTTTTATTTTTCTTACAAGTCCAGCAAATAGAGAGAACACAGCACACATTTTTAATAACTCTGTTCTTTCAAATGTGAATCAACAACAGGGAGCTGTCAATATAAGTTTCAAATTAAGTGTGACATTTTTAGTATCCAAGTGCCAGAAGACAGGGAAAAAAAATGCAGCATCTCAGTTCACTTTTCAGCTAATTCATATTTTATTTTGAAAATTATTTTAGCAATTTTGATGATGTCAGAAGATTACCTTAATATTAATACATTCATTATTATTTTATCAAAAGAAACTTTTTAAATGCAAAAAAAAAATTCACTCTATTTCAGTTCAGACATTCATCATAAATGGAATAAAACAAATACGACACTTTTATCTTTAATAAGAAAATATAATGAAAACATAAAAAAGAAATACCAGACAAATCCCTGAAACCTAGCGTGTTAATCTGTTATTCTTTCCTTTTGAACATTAAGAAAAACTTGTGTACCCACAAGTTAATACCTTCATTCAATGTTTCCAGTTAAACTACCAAAAAATATAGAAGAGTTTGCAAAATGGGGTGATGATGTCATCAAGTCTATAATGCTCTAGGTGACTTCAAATAATCACATTCTGATTTCATTTATTTTTTTAATAATGCATCCTTGTAACAGTTTGCTGTTCCTGTTTATTACTCTTTCTTGTTATAACGATTTTAAAACTAACCCACTGATGTTTTAAACAGTTTTTAACAGAACAGCAAAAGTCAAGACACAAACAGGGTAATATGGAAGTAGAAATTTAAGATAAACATTAAAATATTAATATACCAAAGACAGGGAACTCCGCCTGTTTCTTGACTGTTTATGAATAGAACATTAAGGCAAACTCTAGCCTGTACTTTTAAGCATAAATTTTGTGTTCATGACAAAGTTTGGAAATATGAACAATGTATGCACCTACATTTTTCTAAATGACTGTTTTCAGAATAGCCAACCTGCAGTAAATTACTTCTGAAATATTTTGCATTTTTTAATATGCTTTGGTAAGGGGATGTCAAAAAGAATTATTTTAAGAGTTCCTCTCTTATGCTATTAACATAAGAGAGTGTTGACAGCAGTGGATCCTCTCATATGTGACTGCACTGGACATACACTGATGCCAGAAGGAGCTGCAGTGTCAGATCTCCATCTGTTTGTTTTTTCTCTCAAGTTATACACTCTACTTTTGAACCCTGTGCAATAGATTCAGTAGGAGCAAAGTTATGCCCACAATGCTGACACTTAAATTAACATTCTCACTTATTTTCCACCAGTCACTTGGATTAATCACTTTTAATTATTAAGTCTTAAGCATCTCCTGTCACACTGCAACAAGCAAAGGAATGAGACAGACAGCTGAAGACACACAGGCCACTGATCCACCTCTCATAGCACATTTGAAGCACTCTGAGACCTTCCAGATGAGCAAATTAAGCCTTGTAAAGAGGCCCTATGGCACGGGATGTGAGAATTTATGGGCCCATTTATCCTGGGCCTTTCCCAGAAAATGCCAGAGCAATCACACACCTCAGGAAGATCACAGCAATCCCAGCCAATTCTGAAGAAATGACAGTTAGCATTGCTGTACAAACATTTTTCCAATAGTGAGCTGAGAACAGATTTCTTTTAATAATATGACTGAGGTGCTAAAATGTTAACTAATCACAGGGAAGTTTTTTAAATCAGTTGTCTGAAGGGAAGCCACCTCAGGTGTGCTGGAAAATAAACTGTACATACTTATTCAACACAGTGAGAAATTGTTAATGAGAAAGGGATCAAAGCACTTGACTCAAATTCTAGACAAAGTAGGCTACATGACTTGCTTCACAGATACACTCCCCTGTAAGTTTCTTGGAAACGAGTATTTCAGTATAGACAAAGTCTGAGCAGAGGTCAGTACATACACCTGAAAAATAGAAATTTAGATTTGACTGACTGGAAACTGCTCTCAGGGAAAGCTCAGTTGTGCCCCATGCAGCACATGAGATGACAGGGCAGGAAAGAAAACTCCCCACAAGCACATGGCTTGGCAGCTGCTCAGGGTGGAACAAGATTACAAATCTCATGTGCAATGACCACAGCATGAAAAGTCTGCTTACTGCATGTGGCTTCAAGGGCTACTAAAAAAAACTAAAACCATAAATTCTCAGGTGACAGCCACATGGTGGCCCAACAGGAGCAGACACAGTATGGGGTGTGTCTCATGCTACAGCTGGAAGTGCACCTGGGCACATCCATCCCTGCTGTGCATTTGGAGCACTCCCTGTCCCCATGGCCATGCCTGGCAGTCCTGAGGCCACTGCCCCAGTCATTATCTTGCTCTATTTGCCCACCTCTGGCCATGGTGTGGCAGGGCTTCTGAGGGAGGTCCCTGCCCCAATCTGTCCCATGGCAGTCTACCCTGAGCCCTGACACAGCCAGGGGCTCCCCATCATTACAGGGTTTGCTGTGCCCCCACAGGTGCTGCATGGCTCACAAATTACCAAAAGAGGACTTGGATGGGCTCTGAACCTGTGGTTCCTCCACTCCTGCACAGAGTGAGGGAGGCTGTTTGCTGTGGGGTTTACCCTCCCAGAATGGATCTACATGAATGCCAAAGGTTCAGGGACACACAGGTAACAGAAGAGATGGTTTTTTTCTGAAATCCACATAAAGACAAGCAGCACTCAGTGAACACCAACATCCAGCCTCAGGGATCACCACAGGAGGCCACCAGCATTCAAACATGGATCCCTGATAGCTGACCCTGGACTCCTGGCCTCTGGAGCTGCTGGTCCTCCCATCAGATGCCTTTACTCCCCCAGACCTCCTGTGACCCACAGCCCTTTCTCCAGTAGCTGGACCCTGATCTCTCTTCCCACACACTGCACAGTCGTGCTTTGGGGTCACTGGTGATCACACACTTGAGAGCACACTCACTCAGAAAATAACCAGCATCAAAGTTTAAATAAAAGACATTTCACTGCAGCGAAAAGGTGCAAGGTTCAACATGCCAAGCATATGGACTATTGGCTTGCTTAAACATGACCTGTCATTATTACTCTCCCTCTTTTTTATTTTGACATCCTTCTCTCTACTCTTGCTTGCTCCCAAATCAAACACTTGTGCCTAATTAATTTTTTCTTGTTAATCTCAGATTTGCTACAATATTCCTAAATTCAGAATTTCTGATATTGCTATCCAGGTCATCTCAGCCTAACATGATACCAATGATACAACTACCAAGGCACCACTTGGCCTGCAAGATCTCACTTCCCAAAAGGTTTCCAGGACTTCCCCCAAGTATTGGTGAGGTCTGGCCACCTTTCTCATGGCCCTTAACAATCTGTGAATCCCAGCCACTCCTCAAGGTGCCCTAAATCCTGTCACCTTCTCAGCCTGTTGCTCCATAGTTCCAGTGATTTCTCATGTCTTGAAGTTTCACAGTGTTCACTGAGCTCAACATTCTAGCCTGAACCTAATAATCTGTATGCATATCTTAACTCTATATTCCTGGGTCTCATCATTTATAGAATGTCTCAGGAAAAATCAGAGAAAGTGCCCAAGAGCTAAAAGTGCCTTTACTTTGTCCCATGAAATTTCACTCCTGTTTGTCTGAAATGGATACTGATAACAATTAGCATTTCCCTTCTTCTGTTGATGTTGGCAACACCATCTGGCATCGTGCCAAAACTTCGCCTGAAAAAAATTCTAATAATGGCTTTCAGAATTGTGACCAAGACCCTAAAAATACCCCCCCAAACATCAGAAAAAAAATTTGTCTTAAAAATTGTGAGTTTTAAAATTTGTTTTCTTCTGCCTCAGCTTTGAGCTATCATAACTAAACATTGACTACTGTTTACAGATATTCATGGGGAAGAAGAACCTAAAAAATAAAAGAAAAAGCTGAAATTCTTATTCATCCATCCAAATAGGTTTGCTCACAGGTAAATTTATTCTCTGAATAAATTTATTCACATGGGGATGTTTTAGGAAAGAAAGAACATAAAAAAGCATGGAAATATGCAGCAGTAAAGAAGAATGTTTTTCTAAGAACAAGGGGAAATAAAGTCCAAACACTCTGCCTCGGCTCTTTTTCCACGCACATCAACTCTCAGTGGTCCCACTCCCCTCAAGAGTACTAGACAGGAATGAAATTCAGCAGCCTAAACTAGCTCTCCTCACTCTTGCTGCTGCTGCTATTAATGTTAATTTTCTCATTCAGGCTGTATCATAATGCCAAGATGAAAGATTCAGACTGCCAAAGAATAACTAGCAGCAGTGTGAGGCTGCCTGGGGAAAAGACACAGTTGCACATCATCTCGTATAATTTTTTCCATCAGGACTGACTGAAGAACTAGAAAGAAGGAAAGGGGGTGGGAAGAAAAAAGAAGCAAAGTAGCACAAGTTATCCTTTGTTCATGTCAATTTATTTTTTCGTTTCAGGAAAAAAACAGTAGCCCAAGTGCAAGATCTTAATAGTTAAAATGAAAATTATAGTAAGATTAATTCAAATATCATACTACAATATACTGTGGAAGCTAATAGCTACATTATTGAACCATACACATGGTTACTCACAGGGAATCCTTTAAAATGTTGTATTTCAATTTCTAATGCCCTATTCTTATGAGAAATTTTAGGAGTATAAAGGCTTGATTGTTCAGTAAATACTTAAAACTTTTAGAATAAAATAGAACAGTTCACTTAGGACGTACAATGATCACCTAGTTTTAAAAACTTATAAGTCAATGACTACTACTGATAAAAAACTCCTTAAAATTCTATTATTTTACCAGTATTTTTGGCATTTGTATTTAGAGCCTCAGCACACATCAGATGTATCTTGAAGCATATTTGATAGTTTCATTAATATAGATTGTACTGATACTCATAGCTTTAACTTTCTTATAGCTACACGCAGTTCCTGTTTTGCTTTGTTGCTTGATTTGTGTGTTCCCTGAAAAACACAATAAAATTCTATCAAAAAGTAAAAAAGTGACTGCTGAATACTAATTTAACTTATCAAGCAACAAAAGAAAAAGAAAAGCAAAATTTTAAAAAGATGAGATGAGCAATCAGTATTGATACCAAGTCAGTTTTTTACTTCTCCATTGATAATACCAATGAAATTTCCAATGACCAGTAACAATAATGTGGTATAAACCCCAGTACTTCTATTAGGAAATGCCTCCAGCAGTTAAGCATAAGGAAAGGAGAAAGAACAGATATTTTGATGAAGCTGCACAGCACGTACCTGAAATAACAAGAGCTGGACTATGAACCATCAAATCCTCACTTGCAGGACACAACCTTGAAAACCACTGAAAAACAACTTCCTGAGAAACACCTGGACTGCCAAATTCCTAACTGCTTACACACACCATCTCAAAACAGCCTGAAAGCATTAGCACACACTCTGCACACCTCCATCCAATAATTCCTTCCATTCTCATTTGGGGATGGAATTTAATCAGGAGGTGAATGATTTTTATCTGCTGACCTGCACCTTTGAACATCCATAGTTTTGTTTGGTATTGGACACAACACCAAAGAGATCTTTTTTCCTTTTATGCAAAAGAGTGTGTGAATGAATACCTGTTTATGGGGTATTATTAGGAATTGGATGAGAGCAATGAAGGAGAGAAAGAGGAGGAAACTCCTCATTGACACCCCATGCACCTCTCAGGCTGCACTGATTTGTAAACACCTCAAAGGATACTCAAATGGATGTCATGCCCTAGATGGTACAGAACATTTTTACTGGTCTTAAATTCAGCGTTTCTGTTACTTATGTTGCTCCAGAATGGAAAACTGACACTTTAGATTGTGAATCACTACAGTACCATTTTCAATTTAAGACTGGATCTACGCCTGGGCAACCTGATCTGACCCCACAGCTATCCCTGCTTTGAAGAAGGGTTTGAACTGCTTGTCTCTTAAGGCCTCCTCTCACCTAAATTTTCAATAATCCGAATATCAATTTGGATTTGAAGAACAGAAAAGCAACAGAATGGCTCATACTGAAAAACTGAGTTCTGTAGGTTGGTATTTGCATTTTAGGTAACAGATATATACCATTACTTAACAGATATATAGAATTCTGTGAAGGCTATGGCAGTACATCAAATTTATGGCACATTTACACAGTCTTGGAGTTGAGCATTTGTATATCTTAGTGCACATAAACACTGAAGAATGAACACTAACAGAAGGGTATCACATGTGACAATTGGACACAGATGAAGAACAGATCCACTCAGTGAGGAAAGTAATAAAAAACTTTATTTAATAAGGAAATAAATGAAGAATTGAAGCAAAAATACTGCTTCCAAATTAAAGGCATGAAAGCAAAATGTACTTTTTAAAAAGTCAGATAGACCTAAGTGTTCTCTACTGGTCTTGGGTTTCTTTTTGATCTGTTGTTACAACTAATATCACCTAATCTCTGCTGAATATAACTATCTGTCCCTGTCCTCACTACTTTCAGATAAACTGGTCTGAGCCTTCTTTATTTGAAAGATTAAGCAGTCTAAATCTTACTCAAGGAGTAAGCTAATTCATAAGAGATAAAGTGGATCACACAGAAGTCTATTCCTCTGCAAATAATCCACCTCAAAACCCATTAGAACACCATTCTTAAAATTTCTGGATGCATGATGACACCAAACTAACACAGACAGGTTTGGAAATCCAGACAACATGAAGTTAAAACTGCCTATATGGAATAGTTTCAGTTTCTTAAAACCAGATAATGTCTTGTCATCATGAAATAAGAAATAAATAGATAATTAAAAAGGGTGGAGTCTTGGTCTTTCTGGGCAACTCAGACAACCAGATCAGGTCAGCAACTCAAGCTTACTGTCAGCAGAGAAGCAGCAGCTAATTTGTATTCTAAACCTCCAAAATGGGATGATCTGCAGTAAATCAGGTACCAGAAGACAAAGTGTTCAGTTGCTGACTCACACAAAAACTTCACATGATATTTAGACAAAAGGTCAGCTTTTTACCAGATAATGAAAAATATTCTTCTCATGGAGGATTTCCCTGAAGAAGAAGGTGGCATATGGGCTCTTGAGACTTGCACATGCAGGTAACAGTTGGCAGGTAACAGTACAAGTCTACACTTGATTTGAGGGTTTTAAGCCTAATTTGTCTATCAAAGCGTAGAAAGCATTTACTTTGGATCATAGATATGCAGCAGTTTCTGTGACTAAGCAATACAAATATCCTTAATTGTAATTGTTCTCTTTTGTTTCACAGACTGTAATTGGGGCAAATGAATCTGAAAAACCACCCTTTAAAAAAAAATTTTCCCCAACTTTTTAAATACTGAACTAATTTGGAAGGGTAGGAAAGGTATTATCTTTTCTAGTGAGGGAAAAGTATTAATTAAAGTTGTGAATTTTTCATGCAGAAGGTAATTTAATATTCTCAAAACTTTTGATTTATCTCAGTATTATTCTTTAATAAAAACCTAAGCAGCCTGATGCAACCTCTAACTAAGTTCTTCCAAGATGGTCTAATCCATTGTTTCTCTGCTCCATCATTAACACTGCCTACATATTCTAGAACTCAAATTACATTGTCCCACACACGCACACTTTCACTTTGAGCTATTTCCCAATTTCACCAATTCTTCTCCTATTTTTTATTGCTTTAATAAGGTGGGCATTACTCTGCTCCCAAGCCTTATGCAACCAAGCTGAAAAAAACTTGCAAGAGATTAGTTTTTATCTCATCTTGGTAATACTAATCCTAAATATCTAATCTTTTAGACATTTATTGAAGCTGAAATGGGTGAAAACTGAGCAACTAATTATTTTGGTTGTTCTTTTGAAGAGTATTGTTTACAGAGTACAGGAGCATTCAGAATAGTATCAAATAGAGAATACTGTAGTTCCTGGTTTACAGAATGAGGGACTAAAATTACTTTTTATATTAAATGATCTACTCATTTGAAACGTCTTAAACCTATAGTTGTGAAAGCCACACCTACATATTTTAGAGAGAAAGAGTTTATTTTATTTATTCTGTGCAGCTTTTTGGGTTCTTTCAGGTGGAGTAAGAGTGGGTTTTTTTCCCTTTCTTTTTCTTCTCTGTCTTCAATCCCTGCTAGATACAGCAAACTTGTTTCTTCCTCTGTTGTTTACACATCTGTAATTTTGGTTTGTGAATCTCCAGGGCAAGACAATAATACAGGGAATTGAAAAAGCATCTTACAACCATCTTCAGCAGACCAGACAAAAAAGTCCTCAGCAGAAATGAATCGTTCTAAGAATTTATAGGGATTTCTACTTTTTTCATCTTAAAATCAAATAGCCCTTTTTAAATATGTCTATATCATATCAGTATTTTTTTTCTCCCTGAATTGATTCCTGCATTTTAACTTTTTTATGATGTATTATATATTATAGTAATGAAAGCTGACAGGCTCTCATGTTTCTAAAAGGGGTCCTATGCTTATATTGCTGTATCTAAATGACATGGCAGCATTTTACCTTAGTGTAAAATCCACCCTTGAGAGACACAAACCCCAGAGAGGCTACACAACTGATTCTACAGTACATATATTATAAACATACATATATTTTTAAAGGCCCTGCGGAGTGAAGAGTGTGAAATTCCTCCCTCCAGCCTCAACAAAAAAACTGCCTACAGATTATTAATGTTTCTTAAAGTTAAAAAAAAAAAAAAGTCCACACATCAAACATCAGGAGGAAAGACTGTCAGTTCCACCAGAAAGTACAGCAAAATCCACTTGAAATAAATCAAAAGCTTAGACACATTTTCCCTTATAGAGCAGCAGCATCATTTTCAGCCATAACCAAAGCCCCATCATCTGGTGCTGTGCCCCTCAGACCCCTGTTTCACTGGGCCTGCTGTCAGGAGGACTTTGTGGACATGTCTCAATCATCTCAGGGCAAGGTCCAGCCACTTTGCTCAAATCACTGCCTGGGAGTTTGAATTGTGAGCTTTACACCGACACAGACTGAGGCTCTCCAATTCTAATTCAACATCACTTTTTGATACAGACATTTCTTTCGCAAATGCACTTCTAAGCTCTTTAACTATTTCAATATAGCCACTAATTTGAATTTAATATACTGCTAATCTTAGGTCACAATGCAAGATGTAACCAAAAGTATGTGTTCTATTACCATCTGTTAAAACCAGGCAGGGCAGTGTTCTTCATCTCTTTCAGGACCCATCCTCCCTCCAGGGGGATCTCTGCTGTGAATGGGTCATTGAGTCTCACTGCATGACTAATAAAACTACAACCCACCCAATGGGAGGAGCCCAGCATTCCTACCTGGATATAATCTGAGACTTGGAAAAAACCAGAGCAGCCTGTTTCCCACTGGATTCCCAGAGGAAGACCAGACCTATCTCACCACCGCTGGACCTTCAGAGGAAATCCACACCCTTCTACAGGATCATTGCTTCAACAGAACCACATCTGTCACTCCAGGAGGACTGCAGACACAATTTAACTGGACTGCTACCAACACCCTGACTAACAAGGTGTCAGGTTGTATTCTGACTCTGTCAGTGATTTTTTTATACTACTGCATTTTTATTTTAATTTTCTTAGTAAAGAACTGTTATATCTATTCCCATATTAAGGGGCCGGAGAGCCCCTTAGTTTCAAAATCATAATAATTCAGAGGGAGGGGGTTTACATTTTCCATTTCAAGGGAGTATCCTGCCTTCCTTAGCAAACACCTGTATTTTCAAAGCTAGACAGCTCTCTTGAACAGTCTTCAAATCCACCACTGCAACACAACCTCAAGATATTGATTGTGTTCATTTGTGAGATACAGGCTTAAATTAATTAGTAATGATCACTTAAAATGTGATACAAATATACTTAAGTGCTTCTTTCATTGATAAGAATAGGCAATAAAAGCCTTCTTAAGCCTCCCCAGTGCTATATTTGGACAAAGAGACAGAAAACATAGGGAAAAAAAATTCCCTTGCAAGCCAGATTTGTGTTAAATCTGCATTTTTCAAAGTTTAGGAAAAACAAGAAAAACAGCTCCTGGCATAACACCACAGAATCACAGGATATTCTAGATTGGAAGGGACCCACAAAAATGAGAATTTTTTGAGAATGGCCCATACCCTGGTCAGGCTTGCAACACTGTATTATCAGCACCATGCTCCAACTGAGCTTATCTCAGGGTCAATACACACTGGTCCTCATTAAAGCTCTATATTAAGAAGTTCCACGTTTCTGTAGTGGACAAGGACTAAGAAATTAAATCAGCACCACTGACAGATTCAAAGAATACTGTAAATTTCTCCTAATTTTCTAATGTTGTGATGTATCAGTAAAAATCAACAAGCCTTGTTGATTTCTACTGTTTTGAGAAAGTTTGCAATGCAAGTCAGTTCCTGCATGAAGGGATTAAATAAATGAAGAATTCTCAATACTTGAAACCTTCTAGATCACACTATGTTTATCTAGAGCCATACTTCAAACAAGAGTAACAGTAGTTCTGTAAAAACATTTCTCTATAGTTACATCTTTAAGTAGCCAACAGCCCTTTCCTGCCATGAGGAAAATACATTAGTTGGTACAGCAGACGACAACAAAAACAAAACATTTTCTGTGATATGGCTATGGAAGTTTTCTTCAAATGGAAATCACATACCTTTTATTGTAAACCAGAACTCCACTCTTACAGATAGTGCAGTTCCCAGTTTTACTTGGGGTTTTTTTGTTTTGTTTTTTTTTTCCTTCAAAAGAATGCTTTTGACTTTTATTCAAGGAAGTCACTACAGTCAAATAAACAAAATCCACTTCATTCAAAGAGGAAAAATTATCATTTGAGTCAGTCAGGCTATTTGACGAGCCTTATAGAGAGAAGATTTTCATGAAAAAGACTGAAACAGGAGAGAAAAGAATTCAAACTCAACTATATTTTGGCACAAAAACCATGATGTGGAACAGAACTCGAGTCCTGTAATATAGTCTTTTAGCTAAATAAACTTGTACAGTGGCCATTGATTTATAAGCATTCCTATTTGCATGAGGAATGCAAAGGAGTACTCATTCAAGCCTGGAAATAGTATTTGTTTAATAATGTCAAAATTTACATAGCTACATTGGAACTGCTACTAAAATATAAAAAGAAGACTCTTTACTAATTTTCAAATTAACTCATGTTTTCACGACAACTCAGTATCAGAGCTGTCTTAAAACATTTTTGAGGTCTTGGGCACACAGTTAAGAGCTTCTCTATTCCCACAAAGATAAACTGCTAAACAATAAGCACAGGACTTCACAATGCACAAGTCCAAATAAACTGTTTTTCTTCATCACATCTTTCATTTTTAAGTGCTCAACACATATTCTTCTTGGATAAAAAAGTTAGATCAAGCCCCCAACAGATAGCATGTACATATAAATATGCCATATTTTTAAGGAAAATACTCCATCCTGTTGGTTCCAAGAACCTTTTAAGTGGTTCTGGATCTTTAAAATTTTGACCCTCAGTCCTGTAACTCAAAATTTTAGGATAGAATTATTGGAACAAAAACTGAATCTAAAGCTGGAATAATGTGAACAATATGTATATTTTTTCAGCTTTTTTTCTCTGTTTATGAATTGTCTGTATAAATACTTTTTTAAAAATATACTCCCATTCTGCTGTGTAAACAAGCAAAAAGAACCACATTTTATCTCTTCCTATATGTAAAAATCCTTTGACCTCAATGTTTACAGAAGTTATATAACAACTGCTGCACTCCAATTCAGTAAATAAAAAAAAATTAAAAACCCAAACATGCCCTGCTTCGCCTCAAAAAAAACCCAACAACAACAATAAAAAAGCACCCCACCCAATCAGCAAGCTTTTACAAGTAGAAAGGAAAAGAAGTGAAAAAAATCTCAAGATTTCTGTTAAAATGTAACTCACATAAATAACATAAATGGGACATAGAGCTTCTCCAAGTAAATAAATAGTTCCAAGATAGCTGGATTGTGCCAGTCTGGGGGCAGTATCACAATACTGCAAGTCAAATGAATGTCAATGCATTAACAGATGTGGAACTCCTAAGTTTGGCTGGAAAAGACAAGATGATAAGGAAAAAAGGGTACTTGGTCTGTCACAGACATTCTTTGATATGCCTTTTGCATTTCAGTCCACTGAACTGAAAAAAACCTCAAAATCTTGGACTTTGGAGTATGGACAGGTAAAGGTGCCAAGACATTTCAACACTATAAATTAGGTTATTCGCTTAGAAATCAAAGAGAAACTCTGAAAGTCTGAGTAAAATTTTAGTCTAAAAAGCTTTGAAATGTCCTGATTATTTGTTACAAAATAATTACAGTTCTGCAAATGGGTAATGAAAATTAAACTTTGGTATTTCAAAACAGCATTTCTGTAAAATCATCTGCTTACAGACTTATCAGCACAGTTCTGCAAGTACAACCAATGATTTATCACTTTTAGACACTTTAATCTTTTAAGAATTCGAAGAAAATACAAATGCCTTTTGGAGATGAAATGTCTTAATTACTTCTTTGTTTGACTTATGATTCCCTAAGTTACTGTCTGACATATTATTTAAATAACGTCTGTACCTAATGAATTGGGGATTCAAATGACTAAACCACACTTTTAGTCTGACATCTCTTTCAGACCCCATCACTGCTCCACTGCTCTTCCTGTATTGTTCTAGCACACTGGAAGTACAGTCATTGTGCTTTTGTTGAATTTAATGTGTCTAAAGACCTTAATTTGCTGTAACTAGCAAAATCTCCCAACAAAGCTATATAACTGACAGAGAAGAAGAGAGAATCAAAGCCTGGCTAACAATGCATCTGAAACCCATTCCTTGGCAACTCATTACAAAAGCACACAGTGACAGCAAGCATGATGCAATCCTAAATGGTTTTGAATCATATATAAAAGGTAATGATGAAATGTTTAACTCATATCTTGGAATTAATTACTTAACCCATATTGAACACCCATTAATCAAAATTTATATCAAAAGGAGTTAGTTCCTTGAATTATACAAACTAGAAGTGCAGCTGTACAGCACACAGTGTTCCCACTTATTTCTTCTGATGCCTTGGGAAGGCTGACCTGAAACAGAGACTGGACAGAGCTAGAGAATAAAGCAATTATTTATTGAAAGGCCTCAGGATACCCCTGGGACACCCAAACCAGACCAGGTGGACCCTCAATAGTGCCCTGATCCCCAAACAAGAGGCCCCACCCTCCTGTCTGTTTGGGTCTCTTTGCATACTGGGGTTTAATTGTCCAATTACAACTCCAGGCTGTGAAGTCTCATCGTGCTTGTTTTTCTCTTCAGTCCATTGTTGTTTATGCTTTTGGGCCAGAAAGTTGTCCTTGGTTTTCAGCAGGAAAGGATTTGTTTTGTCTACCTACTAGCACTTAATATGAAGCTTAAAACTACACCTGAAACAGCATGGAATCTGGAAAACATAAAAGCTAAAACTAAAGGCATCACTTCTTTCTGGAGATTTAACTTGGAAATGTCATTTCTAGGATGCCCAAGAGCCCAGAAGCCTTCCCTTTGCTACAGGACCTGGAACATCTGTTCCTATGGGCTGTGTGTGCACATTATGAGACTGGGTCCTCCTGTAATCCTGCAGCTATTTACAACCTGCCTGCCTGCCTGTTTCTACCCCCATCCATTCCCTCCCCATCTCCAAAGCCTTTTTTCATTTTATAACAGTACCAGGTACTTCCAAGATTAATGACTTGCTAGGTCCAATGGCCTACAGCAGTATCACAGGTTATCAGCATCTCCCAGCTGCTCTTTAATCTCCAGACAATCCCCAGAACCTTCATCATTACTAGTTAATTAGCATTAATGAAATCTATGCATACACAGTGAGAGGCTAATATACCCCCAAGCTTATATGTCACTAATCCTTACTTAAAAAAGAAAGGTATCCTACATGAATGATATCTGCATTGTGAAATGAAAAAATATTTCCCTACCTACCCAAAGGCATCAGCATCAGTTAAGAGACTAATGATCTGTAAAACTTCATGAAAGATAACAACACTGCAGACTTCAGACATTAGAAAGAATTCAGTCTCCACCCCCTTATCCTCAATATTTTTCTCTACCTGTTCTTGGCCCATGCCCTTCCTCTCTAATTAACATTCTCTACTTCTTCTCAACTAGTTCCTTATCCACCAATATTGGCCTTAAGAAATTGGAGGCAAATCACTTTTACATTTATTGCTTTAAAACAAGATGACATAACCTCGAAAACTCCAGAAATATCTGCTGCACAAAGCTACTTGTGAGATGTGACAGTTGTCTCCATATGTTACCTATAATATTCACACTCCACTGGTCTATAGGGCAATTGCTTATTCCTGGCATTCTGCCAGGATTTCTATAGATATGTCTGGTCTGCTCCCTTCTACTTACTCATCTACTCACTGAAACATACTATAAATTTTCTGTGTCCAAACTCACAGCATTTTGACTCTGTGGTTTTGTCACACCCACAACCTGCTGAGCTTTCTAAAAATCCTGTGCATTGGAAAACAAAATTTTTTTTGTATGAATAATTGGATCTAAATGCTTCAGGAAAAAAAATGTAGAAATAAATAGTTAGCCAATATTTATATTGTGAAGGTAATGTTGTAAATAATGCCAACCACATTTCTATTCCATATGTACAGAATCAACATTTTCAAATCCATTACTTAACACATCCCTCCTGATTAAAACTCTTTCCAAAACATTGCAAATTTTATTTGGAAATTTTTTTTCCTAAAGGGCATTAATAGTCACATTGATATATTTATTTACAATGAAGAAACCACTCACACTCCTTCTAAGTACCCTGTGACTTTTATCCTAGGTTTTGTAGGCCTGCACCTCCTGCCATGCCAAAATAACTACAACAAAAAGTCCAAATTTTTGCCAAAAGAGAGAAAGGGACCACTTCATTAAATCAGTGTAAACATGACTGATATTGTTTCAAACCATACTTTAGATCATGGATATTTCTAGAGGCCAGGTCCAAAGAGAAACTCCTTGATTAATCTCTCAATGGTTCTAAGTTTTTTAATTTATGAGCCAGGCATCAGGCTCTCTTTTGAGTGCCATCCTCTGCACCAAGGTTAACACAGAGCAGTGTTACTCAGTAAACTTGAAATGATTCATGCCCTGCTGCAATCTCACTCCAGCACTAAATGATAGTGCCAGTTTCTGTGAAGAAACTGAGGTATTATATTATTATACTGAGGTAGAAAATACTATTCAAATAATTTGATCAAAATATTTGCTGGAAACTTCTAACTAACATCACACAAGAATTAAATCAAGTTGTTGCCAGTCCAAATGGATGTGCAAGAGTTAAGGTTGCCAGAGACCTGCTTGGGACAGGAATTACACCAAGTCTCTCACACATTTCAGTGTTTCAGATTAATGCATGAAATCCTTGTAGAAAATACTCGCCCAGCCTCAAGTTCTGGAAATTGAGTAATTTATAAAGTAATCATTTATCCTAGGTTTTGTAAAATTTACCAAAAAAAGTTTACTTTTAAGTCATCTGGCTTTTTTAGTTGACAATTTCAACAACACTCCTTTATCCATTCAAAACATACAAACAGTGCCAGTTTATGTACAGTACTGACTACCAGCAGGAGTCAGACAAATATTTTTGTTTAGGCTACACTAGAGGACTAAATTGAGAAATCCTCACTAGATATCCACCTACATTATGTACAGTCACCTCATCTAACTCAAATGACTAATGCCTTGAAGTGCAATTTCAAATTGCATTGTATTGCCTATGTCCTGAAGTTAAATATGCTTTAAGTTTTGGGTTTAGGTTTTCTGTGGGGATTTTGTTGCTGCTTTTTGGAAGTTTTCTGTCACACAATTCTTACAGACAGGAACACTGCAAGAAAACACTACTGATTAAAGAGCTTTGAATAAGGGAAGAATGTTCTTCTTTGGTCCTACCTTCTCCTCTGTTCTTACTTTCACCATTGCCATCGAAACCTTGTTGGAGACACAGATGTTTGTTGCATGCAGCTTCTTAAGGGTATTGTCCAGTAACTTGACCTTAATACAAATACCTACTCATGCAAAGATTTCATTAATCTGATAGAAAGTTCCTAATCACACTGAGCTCATACATTTATATTTGGGTATACATACACAGGTATTGGTGTAATAGATAAATGCACATATTCAAAGTTAAGAATACGTACTAAGAAATAGCTTTGCATGGGTAGATCTTACCACAGTAATTTAGGTTTTAAAGTGTGAAGGCACAGAAATCAGTTCCTGAGATCACTTGTGTCAAGGAAGCTGGGTCTGTTAGCAAAGGAGCTGAGACTATGACTTGATTTTTATCCTAATGCAAAACTTAGAGAAGGTTTGATAGGCTAACTTGTTTATCTCTACACACTGTAGTACCATGTGGGCCTACACAGATAAGTTCTTGCACTAGAGACAGCTATCAAAGCCAAGAGCAGTGGAGGAAAGTGTTTTGTAAGATAAATACATCAGGGATGCTGCACATTCTGGGCTGAGGCTGTGTATTATCAGCCACATGAAAGTATAGGAGCTGCTCTACCCTCTCAGTCTGAGTGAGAATTTGTCAATAGGAAAGATGGCATTTTTTCCCCTTAAATTCAACTTGAAAATGTTTCTTTTTATCACTTCATTCTTTTCCCCAGCTGTCACACATTCCCTGCTTTTGACATCTATTCATCCACTGGGTATTAAAAAAATGTTATTCTTAAAATCATTCCTGACTCTATTCTCTGTACTACCTCATCTCTAAGACTAAAATACTTAGGTGTGAAATAATTGTAGAAAATATCACACTCACATGTTTCAGCAAAAAACCCAAACCGAAACTAAAACACACATCCAGCCTGTTGATTATCTAATCATCTCTTTTGAGAGGAGACAGGTAAGATCAAGAGCTCCTACAGAGTAAATACGAAGCAGGAAGTGTATTCATCATGTTCAATCTATTTTTAAGAGGCTTTGGTGTAAACACAGTCTCAAAAGCTGGCAGCAGCATTGGGTTTTACCTACAATGCCCCTCCTCCCTACACCACCCCCCCCCTCACCCCTTGCATTTCT